>SPJY01036992.1:764357-905861 GCA_005191435.1 Raddia distichophylla | reverse complement strand
CTTTCTTCCCTGTGCAGCACGGGCGCATGCATGTGTAGGGTAGAGCAATCAGTAATCACTCCATTGCTAATTACTTTTTTTTTCTCCCAATCAAAGGAGCAAGGTGCAGTGTTTAGAATAATTGGCACTAAATCCTAGTGAGCACCACCCCTAACTGGACCTGTATGATGATACCTTTATGAGATGGAAAGATTACAATTCGTGTAGTTTACTAAAAGGATAATAGATAGCAAGCAACATAGCCTAGTGTTGATGAGAAAAAGGGTTATTATTGGGGTTTTTCATCATTATTTACTTGATCTTGTTCCATGCTTGGATCAGGGTGTATCTTGTGTTGGAAGGGTGAAGGGTCTACGCATGAGTAGACACTTTTTTATTTCATGAACAACACACAGAAAAGGTGTTTTATAAAAAAAACAAAAACAAAAGGTATTGTTGAATGTGCTAGTAAAATGGGTTACGATTTGTAAAATGATGTGTAGGAACGTTGGTGGATATACGCAGCACAGAGAGGGGAAGGGACATGAAAATTGTACTATACTTTAGTTGGTTGCAAAAGGTGAATCTTGACTCCTTTCTCAGAACTCAGAAACGAGAGGACATGCAAAATGTACTATTCTTTCTTTTGGTAGATCTGTGCTTCATCTGCTCTGTAGTCAACTTCTAGTTACCTTGCAGCAGTAAGTAATGGAGTATTGAAGATTGCAACATCGGTGGTATCTTACAGTTAAAAGATGTACTTAACCAAAAGCACAGATGGTACAAAGGAGAGGTAAGTTTCTGGATAGGAATTCTCAGTACAAACTGCAAGCTGTTCCATGCAGCAAAGCTTACATTTCGCATGCTCTCTGCGCTGTAAAGACCACAGGAGCATCGACCGATGTAAAGTGAGCACTCCACTGAACTAATCAGTCATGTCTAATTACAATTTTGTTCTGCTGTGACCACTTGAATGGGTCCTTTGGGATAAACATGCTCTTTGTTTTTACCAGACAATTAGTCATCTGATCTGAACCAGACGCATAAGGCCACAGATTATATATAATATATCCTTGTGCACTTATTTCAGTAATTTTCATTTCTTTTGCCATCCATTGTGTAAGGAGACAAGAGGATTGGACATGAGTATGGCTTTTGAGGACATTTGGTTGACTATATACCAACTGGCATTACCTAGTTAGCTTATTCTATATGTCGTAAGCCGAGTTAACTGCAACCTCCGAGCGAGAAATATAACACCTACAGGCTGCGGCTCTACTCCTAGTTTTAACTTCACTGTCTTATTTGATGATCTTTGTGATTTGGGGAGCCAATGGAATCAGTTGGACTCGAGAGAGTGAATGCTTTTGTACAAGTTAGGTGCTGTCCCCACTTAATCCATTGAAGCTTCAACTGTTTAGCCTTTACTGCTTGTACCATCTGCGGTAGCTTCGACAAGTTTTGACAGTGCCTTACGATAACCTGAACTTGACTGTACTATTATTGGCTTAGTTTGTACTGTTGGACACAAGTCTTGTCTGCATCTAGAAATTGCTACCAGTAAATCTTCAGGTAAAAGTAATTAAACACTGTAACATGATCCAGGTCAGGCTGTAACAGAGTGATTAAAGCTAGGCTATCATATTAAGTTCACCAAGAAAGCTTGCAAAAGTGTCAGGCATTTCCAGATTTCCTCTAAAGCATCAACCCAACCCAGCAACTTTGGCCCAGTTCCTCCATGCCAGCAGTGAGTGGGCAGTGAACAATCATGGTACATGTTTCAGCTGGCACTTAGAGTTAGAGAGAGAGAGAGAGAGAGAGAGAGAGAGAGAGAGAGAGAGTATGTGCAGGTCTCGAAGACTGGAACTTTTTGGGCCTTACCTTTGGATGCTGTTGAGCCTTTGACCCTTTATTAATGCCTAACCACCATCTCTCTGGCTGGTGTGGTTCTTGCAATTGCAAGATTAAGATCTGAAGTAGAGGGAGCCCATTACTCCATTGCATTTGCAGCAAGGAGGGGTGGTCCATTTGCTAGATCAGATTTCCTTCAAATCTCACCCATATGATCCCCAATGTAGTAGTATCTTTTTTGACAGCAGGAATCTCAGCAAGAGGCGTGAATAAACAATGGCAGAGTACAAGTGCTCGGGGTCAAAATACACATGGGCAGCTTTACTAAAGACAGAAAGATGGCTAACTGTTTGCTTACTGGGGGATAACATGTGGGGTAATCCAAGTGACAGTGGGCATCTTTTTTGCACGAAAGAATTCAGTCAGAATGTGAAAGTTCAGAGCCTGAAGATTAGGGCGGGAGGGCTTCCCAAACACGCCCAAAATTGAGTCTTAAAGAAATCGGATCCTCTGTCCTTAACAAGCAAATGCAAAATGCAACGGTATCAAGAAATTTTTTTTTTATGTGCAAGAAGAATGATACAATAATGCAACGTACGGTAGAGTGCACATCAAAACAAAATGCCACCAGATATGTGCTTATGCAGCATTGTAGCATAGTTGATCTGGAATTATTCTGTCGGAGAGCAGGGTTCACGAAACCGTTTTCTGGTACAACATTAGTGAGTCCATTTTTCGAGTGAAATTCCTTTCGTTCAGCTAAAATTGCATGTGCTTACTGATTCATCCAAAAGTTAAGTCTCCAACACACTTTCTTGCGGCTAGGCTAAGTTCCACGTAGACCTGATCAAATGCCGGGCCGGGCCGGGCGAATGCCGGGCCTCAGAAACCGGGCCCAAGCCTGGCTCGAAGCCCGGTCCGAAGCCCAGCGGCCCGGGCCGGCCACGGCTTAAATCGAAAACTTCCCGGGCCCAGGCCCCGGCCGGCCCGACCGCCGGGCTTCGGAAATGAGGCCTGAGCCCAGCCCAATGTGCTGGTCGGGCCGGGTCGGGCCGGGCTTCCCATGAACAGGTCTAGCTCCACGTAAGTACATTTAGTATTATGTTAGAGCATCCATAATAACTAGAGACATATTGCCTCTAAGGATTAAAGGTTATTGTTAGTTACAAGTTGTCTAAGCATGAATGAAAGAGTGCTTAGAGGCAACCGGCAAGGACTCTACCATGAATGGTTTTGGAGACGGGCTCGACCACACATAATTATTGTTTTCACCGTGGTGTTAGTTGGGTCTAAAACTCAGGCTTCTTAGCTTTAATGTCATATTGAATTGCATGCGACAATTGACTCACTCAAAATCTTAACTCACTAGAGAAAGGTAGGCAATATATTTTAATAGTTCATTTCGCTCAAAAATTATTTGGACCTAAAACAAATTATTCTAGACCTACTGTTTATAACCAATGTTTTCGAACCAATTTTTATCTCGTCAGTTGTCTCTAAAATCAAAATTCTCGGCGACTTATGGTAGAAATCCCTCCTTCTATCTGTTGAGTGGGTGTGGTTTGCAGTTGCTCCCCCTCCTTCGCAGGTATCAACCCTAGATTTTGAGTTTTGAGTTTTTTATAATTGAATTTCGCCGGGTGATGCTCCGTCCCCGGCGACCACCCACCACGCCTAACTCCTGGGTATTGCCGCAGTGCATAGGATTAGAATGAAGCAAAGGTCACGCCTGAACTATATTAGAGTGGGGGATGCAAATGCTAATTTTTTTCATATAAGAGTGAATGCTAGGAGGAGGAAAAATCTCATGGGCTTGATTCTATCAAATCAGAGACTGTTGATCACAACGGAGGAGAAGCTCTCGTTTTTTAGGACTTTTACGCTGACCTGCTCGGCACAAAGAAGCAAAGGCCTTTCACTCTCAACTGTCAAGATATTGGTGTAACATCGCATGACCTGACAGACCTAGAGAGGCCATTCACTGAGGACGAGCTCAAAAAAGCAATCTGGTCCATGCCGCAACACAAAGCACCGGGCCCAGATGGGTTCATCGGCAAATTCTACAGGAGTTGTTGGCAAACCATCAAAGACGACGTGCTTAGCGTTTAAAGACAGTTGCATGCAAGCGGTGGCAGGGTGCTTCCACTTCTAAATGCAGCTCAATCCTTCTTCGAAAAAATGAGGAAGCAAACAAGACCGAGGACTTCAAACCTATAAGTTTAACCCACAGCCTTGGCAAGATTTTCAGCAAGCTGCTCGCTAGTAGATTGGCACCGTACTTGGACTCGTTGATATCTAATGCGCAAAGCACCTTCATACAGAATAGATGTCTCCAGGACAATTTCATGTTTGTCAATTGTGCAGTCAAAGAGCTGCATCGAAGAAGGATATCTTCCTTGTTTGTTAAGCTAGATTTCCAAAAGGCCTTTGACTCTGTCAGTTGGGAATATCTCCTTGAGTTGATGCAACATATCGGTTATGGACCAAAGTGGAGAGATTGGGTTGCGTTGTCACTGTCTTCAGCCACATCCAGATTGACTATAAATGGGGGTTTGGGTAGGCCGTTCAAGCACAAAAGAGGGTTGCGGCAAGGTGACCCTTTATCACCCCTTTTGTTCATCCTCGCTTTCGAACCCCTCCAGTTGTTAGTAAGCAAGGCTCGGCAGCTGCATAAATTCAGCATCATAACTGAGGAGGTGGATAAAGTTCAGATGTCCATGTATGTTGATGATGTAGCCATTTTCCTCAAACCATCCACCCAAGACTTGCTCACTCTTCAAACAATCTTGTTCTGCTTTGGAAAGGCTTCGGGGCTGGAGATTAACACTTCAAAATGTCAAATCTTCCCTATCAGTTGTGCCAACATCAATTTGCAGGATATAACTTCGAACTCGCAAATGAGGGTGCAGCATTTCCCTTGCACCTACCTCGGGTTGCCGCTAAAACCCACCTTGCTCAAGAAGAGTGACTATCAACATCTTTTCGAGAAGATTGGTAGAAGACTCGCATGATGGAAGTGGTGCTTGCTCTCTAAGGCAGCCACATTGGTCCTCATAAATTCCGTCATCACCTCCATTGCTGTGTATCATCTCACAGTATTCCCTTTAAGCAGATGGGCGGCAAAAAAGATTGACAGGTGGCGTCGCGACTTCCTATGGAAAGGTGGCCCCCATCCAAATCGCGGGCCGATCCTGGTGAATTGGAAGAGAGTGTGTCGGCCAAAAAAATTTGGCGGCTTGGGGGTCAAAGACCTTATTTGTTTTGGTAGAGCGCTGAGACGGAGGTGGTTCTAGTCGCAGTGGGAGCACCCAAACAGGCCGTGGGTCGGTTTCCCTACCCCTCATGACAAGGTGGATGCCGACCTCTACAGGGCCAGCGTGTCCTTCTCCTTAGGCGATGGGAGGCTTCTCAACTTTTGGAAGGACGCATGGCTGGAGGGCTCCTCTCCTATGGTGTTAGCACCCGCTTGTTTTGCCCTCTCAACTAAGCGTTCGCTCTCTGTCCAGCAGGCCATCTCTGAGGATGCTTGGGCCACTGACCTTGAAGGATTATCAACCGAGGCTGAGATTCAGGAGTTCTTGTTCCTATGGACAAATTGCCACAGGGTCGTCCTCCATGCGGGGATCGATGACAAAGCGGCTTGGAAGTGGACTGCTCATGGCAAGTATATTGCGCATTCTACCTATCTTGCTCAATTTCAAGGCTCAATCCAAGACCATCACCATAATGCTATCTGGAAGGCGCAAACAGAGCCTAAATGCAAATTCTTTATTTGGACTGCCGTACAGAAGAAAATCCTAACTTCGGATATCCTGGCTGCTAGGGGTTGGCCGAACTGTCATATATGCCCTTTGTGTGGTATCCATGAAGAAATGATGGAGCATTTGTTTGTTTCATGCAGCTTCACTAGATCTATTTGGCGTTGCATTTTCCAGGAACTTCCTGTGGCTAATCTTCATATAGCGGCAAATGGTCAATCTTTAAGTGATTGGTGGATGCACTTGAGGAGAAATTTTCAAGCAAGGACGAGACGATATTTTGATGGCATCGTTATATATACTTGTTGGAACATATGGAAAGAAAGAAATAAAAGAATTTTCCAGGATGCTTACTCGACTTACCAAGAGGTTCTTCTTTTCATGAGAACTGAGCTGCTCAACAGATGGTTAGCCTTCGGGGCTGAGGATCATGGTTGAGAGTCCGTAGTTTTCTATTGTTGTACCCGTGTTTTTGGTTGTTCCTTGTACATGACTTTCCTGTTTTTGTTCTTGGTCTTTTTTACTTCATCTATAAAGCTTTAGGCAGTGCTCCTGCCATTTAATTCAAAAAAAAATCGCTCAAAATGGTCTAGACCGAAAAACAATGGTTTTGAGTTTTTTATAACCGATGATTTCAAATCTATTTTTATTTCGACCAGTTGTGTAAAATAAATTGGTTTTTCCGATTTTGAGTTTGGATAATTTCATAGCTCTGTTTTTTGCACATGTTGGCAAGCATAAAAAGACCAATATGTTTGTTGTCCGTTTTGTGTGCCCTCGTCAAGAATCGACAAATTATAAAAAAAACCAAACAATTAAGGCACTCTACTGATCGCTTGCTCAGGCATTGTTCTTTTAATCTGAAATTAGAGCATGGCTAGGAGAAGCTTTAAATGGCGTTTTAAATTTGCAGCACGTATAGAGTGTCTGGTAGGTGAGGAAATCTTTTAGAGTGTAGTGTAAAGTCTGAAAGGACGTTTGCAGCAAAGCTGTAAATTTGCAGCATGGGAATTTGCAGCAACTTTTAAAGCTGCTGCTAGCTTTGCTTTACACTATATTACTATAATTTTAGAAAGTGGTGGACATCAGTAGAAAGCTTCAGAGGTTAAAGAAATTGCTAAAATATTAAGTAGAGACTGCACAGTATGGTTGGTGAGTGGGGAAATCTGCAGTGAGAGGGCGCGAAGTGAGCACTGAATGGTACACGTGGTTGTACTATTGATGAGCAGGCAGCCAGGTTGGGGGATACGGATACAGTTGCCAGTAATAAATGAGGTCAAGGGCTGCTCGTTTTTACCAAAATACCCTACTGCTCTCCCTGCCCAGATGCTGGCAATTAGTACTACTAATTGTTACGAGTACTTACTACACTACTGCTACATTTGACCATATTATAATGATACTAGAAAACTAGAAATAGCTGCAGGATGTGGATTGGAGGGACGGGAATCTTTCATGCTAGTTCTAGCAATACTACCTTCGATCAAGAAAAAAAGTCGCCGTTGACTTTTGTACACATATTTGACTATTCTTCTTATTAAAAAATTTAGTTCAAATATGTAAAATATAAGTTATACTTAAAATACATTTAATAATAAGCCAAATCATAATAAAATAAATAATATTTATATAACTTTTTTAATAAGACGAATAGTTAAAGACGTGTCTAAAAGTCAAGAGCGGACGACTTCTTTTTATAACCGGAGGGAGTACAAGTAGAAGCTGGATTTTTTTAGTTTATATTTTGCCGCTGGGAAGTGGCAGGGACAATTACCTGCAGGTAGGGTCCATGGTGACCGAGTATGCCATGGCCCCTGTGACGTGACGCCTGACGAGAAGTAAAATGTACCACTTGACTGGTTGACCTCTCTCACTCTCTCTTTTTGTTCAAACAATATTTGCTACTCTAAAATTAACCTTTGAAAATTCATACTATTACAAGTCTTCTTATCACAACAACTGACCTTCGTGCCACACTGACACAGGTTCATAACTGCACGTCCTTTAGACTGACAAATATCAAATCTCAAGTATATACTCAGTAGGTCCAAAGTCACGAGTACTCTGTCTATCTTCGAAGAAGCAAGAGCAAATCCAATAATATTATAATTTAGACTAAACTTAACACTGTAACAATAAAATAGGAGATAGAACAATGTCAAATAATGTCGATGGGATGAGGCGAGAGCAACTCCAGCAGCTCCTCTATATTTCCTCTCTAAAACACTATTAGCGTCCCCTCTATCCATCCCTCTAAAATTCCTTCATAAATTACACTACCCTCTAAAAGATTCCTTGCCTCCAGCAACCCTTCTATATCTGCTACAGTATTATCCAGAAGCGGTTGGAGTTGCTCGCGAGTAGGCAACGACGAGAAGTGTGTTTTGCGGATACGCTGACGAGATTAGTAGGGAGGCGAGCCAACGAGGAGGCCGAGAGGTGTAGAGAGTTGCTGATGAGAAGGCGCCGACAAGAAGACCAAGCAGGAAGGGATTGAAGAAAAAGGAAATAGCGAGAAAGGAGTGGGCAAGGATTGCTAAACAGGAGAACCAAACAGGTAGCCTTGCCTGCTTTTCCTCTCCTTGTTGAGCTAGGTAAAGCAAAATGAGCAAGGGATAAGAACATGCGCCAAATCATAGGCAATATGATAGGAATCCGGGTCTAAAAATTGATATAAAAAATTAAATTCAAATTTGTTATAAATTATATGAATAATTCCAAACAACTACAATATCATTTTCCGCTCACTTCATTGGATTAAAATACCAAAAAACAAAATTCCACTGAATTGCAGCAAAAAATCACAAAAAATTTAAAAATCAGGCCAACCCAGAATCCCGAAGGAGGAGGAGGGTAATATCCTAGATATTTTTTTTTGTGGCATAGGATGCCACGCAAGAGACTGTGGCATCGTTTTTCTCTCTATCTCCTCTCACTTTCCCCTCTCTATCTCTCTTTGGATACCACCACAAAATTTTCTTCCTTATTAGTGTCCCATCCCCAATCCGCCCCTTCCCAAGCAGCGGCAGATCAATCCATCCATCCAACACGATGACGTGGCGCGAGCAAAAAAGACGCGCGCACACGCACAAGTTTACACACAACATTTTTTGTTTCTTCTCTCTCTCGGCCGTGGTGCGTGCGTGCGTACCGGAGGCTGCGCTTTTCGCCGCATTTTTTAGCTTCGTTTTGGGGTCCGCGAGGCGACGCTGCGGGGTGGGACCCACCGGACCCGAGGCGACCGAGCCACCCCGTTTTGGCGGGTACGGCTGGGGTTAAGATGGCGGGAAAGGCAGTGAAAACAAAAAAAAAAGATTTAATAAGGAAAAAATAAAAGAGGGCAGCTTTTCGCCGTCTTATTTACGTGCTAGACCCCCACCCTTTGCAACTTTTACGAATCAGCACCTTTCTCGCATGAGAGCTCCCTCTCTTGTTTATCTCTTCTTTGGATGCGAGCTACTAGTATCGTACACAAAATCACAAAAAACATGTACCTCTATGGTTTGTTGTTTGTAATGATAGGAAACGTTTAATTGAGCTTCCATAGGACTAGGAGGGGTTCGTTCGTTTCAATGCTTCCATGGAGCCACGGACGGATGGACCAGGACTAGACGTACCGCGCGTACATGTTGTGCCATGTTGGTACATGCTCAAACAAATGAGAAGTTATAACCACGTCCTAATACTGGCACCATCTGATGACACATTGCATTAAACAAACCCAAATCAACTGCGAGGAAACTAAAACAACAACAGTTGGGCCTTTTTTCAGACTAAATTAAAATATAGAAGCTATCATTGTAAGTTTGTTATTATTACAAGCCAAATGTTGTAATAATTTAAAAATTTTTAAAGACTTCGAACGTTTTTTAAAAGATTTCAGAAACATATTTTGACATTTGCCCTCTAGGTCCACAATTTTCTAAAATTATATTATAACCTGCTGATCATAAAAGAAAAAAAAGATCTTAACAACCTCCAACTAAAATGTAAGGATTCGCTCGGCTCCATCTTGGTTACCATTCTTTTCATCTTATTTTCACTTTAGTTTATCACTAAACCCCCGTTAGAAGTTGGAACAAAAACACATTTTGGAGGGGGGCCAGGCACATTACAGCCCCTTCCAAGGACCACAGCATAAAATGCCAATAAAATACCGCGAGGAGGGAGAGACCAGCAGCACAGAGAAAAGAACACTCCCATTCCCCACTGCTTCTGCCGCTTGCAGCCGCCGCCACCACCACCACCACTCCACTCTCCTCCACCTCCGCGCGGCCCGAGCAGCAGCCAAGAACCCCATCCCCATCTAGGGTTAGGGCTCCCGCTTTCCTTCCCCATTCTCCAGAGCTCGAGCAGTCGAGCGTAGCCGGCCGCCATTGCGTTGCGTTGCCCTCCCTCCCCTGCAACCACCCACCTCGGCGCCAATCATTCCCCGAGGTGGTACCGGTGCATTGCCTTAATGCCCGAGGGCGACGCTTTTCACTGCGAGGTGAGGCGACGCATATGCTCAGCTGCTGGTTTTGGGTGGCCGCTCTGCATTGTTTGGGGTTCAGGTTGTTGGCTTCCTTGGATGGGTGCGTTCGAGCCTCTGCTTTTGAGCTGTGTTTATGGTTGAAGTTGCGGTGGTTGGACGTTTTAGTGCTCAAAGCTTCCGCTTCTTTCTAGTTTTTACCTGCATGACTGCAGGAGTTAAAAGCTGGGGGAGTGAGGTGGGGGTTTAGCTCTTTGGATCCTTGAAAAGATGAGTCTTTTCGGTAGTTAGGAGTGGGTAAAGGTAGATTTTAGCTTCTTGGATGCTCAAAGATTCTGTCTTTAGGGGATTATTGAAGGAAGAATCTGTGCTTAATGTGCCATTTCTGTTCTCGTTTTGCAGGTTAAGTGGAGTTAAAGAGTGTGTGGGGATTTTTTTTTGGCAGTGTGGGCAGCTGTGGAGATCAGCTGAAAGGGACAAGTGGTGTGGCTATTAGTAGCAGTGTTTTGCTCCAGTAGCCGTGTGATAGGTACACTTCCACGCTCACTCCATCCTGCTCCGAGAAATGCCTCAGGTGCTGTGTGCTCTTGAGGCCTTCTAGCTTCCAATCTCTCTTGTGGAGGCCAGCCATGGTAGTTCTTGGGGGTTTGTTGGTGTTGCTCCTGGTCGCCGGCCCTGCATTGGGCCAGCTGCCTTCGCAAGACATCCTTGCTCTCCTCGCCTTCAAGAAGGGGATCACGCATGACCCTGCTGGCTTCATCACCGACTCATGGAACGACGAGTCCATCGATTTCAATGGATGCCCGGCTTCCTGGAATGGCATTGTGTGCAATGGCGCGAGCGTGGCGGGTGTTGTGCTTGATGGCCATGGGATCTCAGGTGTCGCCGATCTCTCCGTGTTCGCCAACCTGACTATGCTTGTGAAGCTTTCCATGGCCAACAACAACCTCTCCGGGAGCCTCCCGAGCAATGTGGGTAGTATGAAGAGCTTGAAGTCCATGGACATATCACATAACCGGTTCTCGGGTCCAATCCCTGGGGATATCGGCAATCTCCGGAGCCTGCAGAATCTGTCATTCGCCGGGAACAACTTCTCAGGGCCACTGCCTGATTCCATCGATGGGCTTGCGTCGCTCCAATCACTGGATGCCAGTGGCAATTCTTTGTCTGGCCCACTGCCTGCAGCTTTGAAAGGCCTCCGGAGCATGGTTGCTCTGAACCTCTCTTACAATGCATTCACGAAGGGCATCCCTGCTGGGCTTGGCCTCCTTGTGAACCTCCAGTCTGTGGATCTGAGCTGGAACCAATTGGATGGTGGTGTTGATTGGAAATTCTTGATTGAATCAACTGTTGCTCATGTTGACTTAAGTGGGAACTTGCTCACCAGCACTACCCCCAAAGAACTAAAGTTTCTGGCGGATATTTCAGAGACAGTTCTATATCTGAACCTTAGCAACAATAAGTTGACTGGGTCATTGATCGATGGAGTTGAGCTCTCGACCTTTGGGAGATTGAAAGTGCTTGATCTGAGCAACAATCAGTTATCTGGAGATCTGCCAGGGTTCAATTATGTTTATGATCTTGAGATTTTGCGACTTGCAAACAATGCATTCACTGGGTTTGTACCCAGTGGACTACTGAAGGGAGACTCTCTAGTATTGAGTGAGCTGGACCTAAGCGCGAATAACCTGACAGGTATTACCTTTAGTTAAGATTAATGTTTTTCATCCTCCTTGCTTTTTCTGATTAATGCTCATTCTGATCATTACTATTACTGCAAGTCTGATCTGTATCTTTTCAAAATGTTTTCATCCTCTCCTTGCCTTTTCTGATTAATGCTCATTCTGATCATTAATATTACTGCAAGTCTGATCTGTATCTTTTCAAAATGTCAAAACAAAATGTGTAGTTTTAAATTGTGATGCTGCTGTTGGCATGTTGTATTCGTTAGGTTAATTAATTTTCTGGTGTTAACTATCATCTGAGCTATTGATTACTAGAAACAAGAATGAGCCTCACTGATCTTTGGCTGATTTTGCACCTGTATAGCTCATTCGGCATTTTGCCTTATGCTGACTCTATATTTATTATTCCATCTAGAAATAAAGATTCCTTCATTACTTGTATTGCTAACTGTCATGGTATTGCCAACAACTGTTGACTCCAACAGAAATAATGTGTTGGATATTGCTAGTTTGATATAATTGTGGACAGGCAGAGCCAGGTTGTTACTCATATATATCCCACTTGCATCCTACAAACTTCATTATGTGTAGTGAACTAACGATGTGCATTTATACATGGCAGAAAAGATAATAGACTGCTGACATTAATCTGGTAAATAGGTTTTGGCATATTTAGGCATATGTATGATAAAATATCCAAAAGAAAAGGATGCAATACAACACAGGAGACCATAATGGTCATGTTTAATTAAAATGCAATATGTATTTCTGCTTTAAGTACAAAATGCACGGAAGTAGCCAGTGATGTGTATTTGTTCCATTGTTTTTGTTACATTAACCTTCTGCTGGACTAATGTCCTAGAGTTGTACTGTAACATGTCCTAACCTTTACCTCTAAGCTTAACAAAACTTAGTCAACTGCCCTCTTTAATAATAGATAGAATGGCCTACAAAATATAAAAAAATAGGCCACGTGTTTTTGTTTTCAAAATTTTGTGGACTTCTTTAACATCTGGAAGTATTATTTGGAGGCTGCCAATTGTATACACATGATTACCAGCTGTATAATAGTATAAGCTAATTATTGTATTAAACAGTTACATTTCATAACCATGTCATTGATACCTGATGCCCTTACTGATCTCATCTGTGGCTTATGTTTAACTAAAGTCATCTTTTTTCAACTGAGTGCATTAGAATGAGCAGGAAATGGCATACGCAAATGCATGTATACACATTATCTAAAAAAAGCTTGTATGCGCATGCATGTTTCCTTTCCTAGTACATTTTTACAATGATAATTTATAAGTGCTTGTCATTGTTTTTTTAACACTGTTAGTCATTTTTATGGATTTTTTTTTGAACTAATTGTACTTTTCTGTGTTCTGCAGGGCATATCAATATGATAACATCAACTACCTTGCAGATCCTTAATCTATCCTCAAATGCTCTTTTTGGGGATCTTCCATTGCTTGCTGGAAGCTGTACTGTGTTAGATTTATCAAATAACAAGTTCAGAGGAAATCTATCAGTTATTGCCAAATGGAGCAATGATTTGGAATATGTTGACCTTAGCCAGAACAATCTAACTGGGACAATTCCTGATGTGAGCTCCCAATTTCTTCGCCTGAACTACCTGAATCTTTCTCATAATTATCTAGCTGACAGCATCCCTGAAGCTGTTGTTCAGTACCCCAAACTTACTGTCCTTGACCTCAGCTCCAATCAGTTCAGTGGTCATATTCCCGCTAATTTGCTAACGTCCTCCATGCTGCAAGAGCTCTACATCCGAGACAACATGCTTACTGGTGGCATTTCACTACCAGGATCTTCATCAAAAAATTTGAGTCTTCAAGTGCTTGATATTTGTGGAAACCATTTTAATGGCAGCCTCCCAGATGATGTAGCCTACTTATCTGGCCTCCAAGTTCTCGACATATCTGCAAACAATTTCTCTGGTCCTTTACCGGCTGCTATCACTAAGCTTGCAGACCTTACAGCCCTTGACATGTCAACGAATCAGTTCACAGGACCATTGCCTGAGGCACTTCCTGATACCCTTCAATCCTTCAATGCCTCCTACAATGACCTATCTGGTGTTGTGCCAGTGAACTTGAGGAAGTTCCCAGAATCTTCTTTCCATCCCGGGAACTCAAGATTAGAATATCCTGCTAGCTCATCCGGACCTGGCAATTCCCCATCTGGTTCAGCAGGTGGCAAATCACTCAGTACAGCTGCGAAAATAGCACTTGTAGCAACTAGTATTGTTGTTCTTGTCATCCTTGTCCTTGTTGCTATTGTGTGCCACTACAAGCGGATCTCACGACAGTTTCCTAGCTCAGATAAGGTCTCTGACAAGAACCTCCATAGGCCTAAAGATATTGCTAGTATGAAAGGAAAGGATAACAAAGGTGGTTTGGTGGTCTCTGCAGATGATCTGGTCGCTCCACGAAAGGGATCTACTTCTGAAGCACTAAGCCAAGAAGAGAAGTTATCGGCTGTGGGGGCATTTTCACCGTCGAAGGGTAGCCGCTTCTCTTGGTCACCGGATTCTGGAGAGGCATATGGTCAGGAAGGCCTGGCACGGTTGGATGTCAGATCACCTGACAGGTTAGCAGGGGAGTTGCATTTCCTAGATGAAACAATCACACTAACACCAGAGGAATTGTCAAGGGCACCAGCCGAAGTACTTGGGAGGAGCAGCCATGGGACGTCATATAGGGCAACTCTGGAGAATGGCGTGTTCTTGACAGTGAAATGGTTGAGGGAAGGTGTTGCAAGGCCCAAGAAAGAGTTCTCAAAAGAGGCCAAGAAATTTGCAAACATCCGGCATCCTAATGTAGTTGGCTTGCGTGGATACTACTGGGGTCCAACACCACATGAGAAACTGATACTATCAGATTATGTTTCACCAGGAAGCCTAGCTAGCTTTTTGTACGGTAATGCTCTTACTTGCTCATTTTCTGTTGCTGCAAATGCATTGATCTGATGAAAAGTCCTTGCATATTCAAATGCAAATCAAGATAACATCTTTCTGATGGGTTTGTTCAGTCATTTTAACTCAGCTGGGGTCTTGTCTATGTGTACATGAGCAGATCGTCCAGGAAGGAGAGGTCCTCCACTTACCTGGGCGCAGCGGCTAAAGATAGCGGTTGATGTGGCGCGAGGCCTGAATTACCTGCATTTCGACCGTGCAATGCCTCATGGAAACCTCAAGGCCACCAACATCTTGCTGGACGGCCTTGACCTCAATGCTCGTGTCGCCGACTACTGCTTGCACCGGCTGATGACCCAGGCCGGCGTTGTCGAGCAGATCCTTGACCTGGGTGTGCTGGGCTACCGAGCCCCGGAGCTAGCAGCATCCAAGAAGCCATCTCCTTCATTCAAGTCCGACGTCTACGCCTTCGGGGTCGTGCTGCTGGAGCTCCTGACCGGAAGGTGTGCCGGCGACATCGTCTCTGGCTCACAGGGTGGCGTCGACCTGACGGACTGGGTCCGGCTGCGGGTGGCGGAAGGCCGTGGGTCGGACTGCTTCGACCAGGCCATGGCTTCAGATTCTGAGACCCCACAGGCCGTGAAGGGCATGAAGGAGGTGCTGGGCATCGCATTGAGATGCATCAGGCCGGTCTCTGAGAGACCTGGGATCAAGTCTGTGTACGAAGATCTTTCATCTGTCTAGTCCATGAACCCAGTCTTAGCTTTAGGTGAACACTAATGTATTTGTTGGCGCGTGTTTTATCTGAAACTTAGGTGCTTCTGTAGGAATGAAGTGTATGCATGGCCTCACCTTGATGCCCCCGAGTTAAAAATACATGTCCTCGTTGCTCAACTGTCATGCCCTTTCTTTTTAATATTTTAGCAATGAAGAAACTTTTGGTCTCTTGGACACAAACTACGGATATACGACCATCACAAAAACTTGTTTAAAGTATTAAACCAAAGCAAAACGATAAATAACTATCATGCTAACTCCAGAAAACAAGAAGAAAACAGAAAAGAAATGAGCTTAGAAAAACAATACAAGTCTAGGGTTTGCCAAACGCTGTCTTTACTCCTTTTGAAAACATGCATATAGAAACATAACGACGATATACACGCTTAACTGGTATCGGCAAAAACGGGCGGCAGGCGGCGTCGGCGGCGGCGGAAATCCTCAGCTTTACGGCGGCAAGACGGGGAAGCGCCATGTATACATCATCACCTGATGTGAAGGATGAAGAGGAGGTTCCGTGGCAGTGGCAGTGGCTTGGCTAGGGTTCGGCGCTCCGGTTTCTTGGAGCAAGAAAAGCATCCCTGTGAATATCAAGGCTGGGGGCCCAAGCCCAAACACTTTAAAGTCTGTGATATTCAACTAATTTGCCCAAGCCTTGAATTTTTTAAAGTATTTAAACCGCATCATATTTGGGCGCTCGGCTGGGGGCCCAAGCCCAACACAGCCATACCTGGCCAATGGGCTTGCACACCAACACACCATTATTGAAGGGTATGTAAATGGCCTACCGCCATGCGTGCCCGTGCTTGCATAAGCTGTTCGTCGGGCCTCAGTCTCGGTCGGGCCAGAGTTCGGTTTGTAGCCCGCTAAGGCCATGTACAAATGTTTATAATTTTTTATATTTTTATTTATTTATTTTGCTAAAAAATATATGATCGGCCCCTTTTCTTCCTAAATCTAGACGCCCTTCATTAGAGTCATGGCGATCGCCCGAGCCATGGACGACTGGTGGCTCGAAGTTAACATGGTTGCACTGCGTCAGTAGCTGTTGGGCAATGACAGCCGTTGGAGAGTGGCGCCTACGTCGCCCTCTTGACATGGGTGATCGCCCTCTTCTGGCGACTGGTCGGCCTACATAAGTCGACGCGGTTGGCATGGCCGGCACGACTTGCACGGCCCGGTTCACTACGATAGCGACGGTGGCTAGGGCAATGGGCAATCATACTTCGTCGCCTATGGCACAGCGTGGCCGACGCGGCGCGGCCAACACGAGCATGGCCCCGCACGGTGCGGCTGGCGTGGGCGTTGCTCAGCATTAGGGGTGGGCATAAAAATCCCGATACCGAAATACCGTATCGTACTGAACGAAAAAATCGAAAATTACGGTATTTTCGGTATTTGGTATTTGCTTCGGTATCTGTTTTTGGAAACTTCGGTATTATGGTATCGGTACGGTATTTGATCCTGGAAAACCAAAATACCATATATACCGTGCTGTACTGCTGTGAGCACTGAGCAGGGCGCAGCCCATGCGCAGGCCGCAGCCCAGCACTTCCTCCTCCCACTCCCAGTCCCAGCCGCCACTCTCCTCAGTCTCCTGGTCTTAGTTCCCATCCCCAGCCGGCACAAACCCTAAGCGAGTGGCGTCCCCCGGCGGCCGGTTGCTTCTCCGGCGCGGCGTCCCCTGGGCGTGGCTCCCTCGGTGAAGGCCTCCCCCGGCGACTGGCGTGGCCTCCCCGGATGACTGCCTCCCCTAGCGACTGGCGCGGCTTCCCCCGGCGACGGGGTTCCCTCGGCGACGGCGTCCCCCGGCGACTGGTGCGGCTTCCCCCGGCGACGGCTTCCCCTGGCGACGGCGTTCCCTCGGCGACGGCGTCCCTTGCCGCTAGTAACTGTCTATTTGCTCGATCTACCGAAAATACCGAAATACCGTACCGAATTAATTCGGTATTTTTGGTATCGGTAGCTATTTTTCTAGGCATAATTTCGGCATCCATTTTATGAATACCGAACTTTTTGAATACCGTAAATACCGAACCGAATATACCGATAAATACCGAACGCCCACCCCTACCGTTGATCAAACATCTCTATAGGACATATAAAAGATCTAACGGTAGAATATAGCTATGTAAAAATCGACTGAGACTTATTTAAAAATCAGTCGCCTGAGAAACAGCAAAACCGTTATATTTTGTTTGCTTAGACTTAGATATTAGAAAGAAGCAAATTACGCCCTCATCGGTCATGAATGCACACGCACGGTTGCACGATCAATGTACCAAACCATCGATCTAAACCGTGATTGCCAACCTGGATCGAATTAATGGCAGGCGCTAGTACGTCGTATACGTATACGCGACCACGATGCACACAGTACGTACATGCATGCACGGATCGATGAACCACTGATTCCTAGCTACGACTAGCTTGACGCCTCCCGCCATCTTCTTCCTGTATATAAGCCCACGCGCCTCGCCGAGCTCACGCGCCGCGCCACCGGGAAGCCATGGAGACCAAGGACGCGGCGGACAGGCTCACCTACCAGATCTTCTCCATCCTCGAGAGCAAGTTCCTCTCCGGACATGGCGGCGGCGACCCCAAGCTCTCGCCGGCGGAGGCGGCCAAGGTCTGCGTGCTCTCCATCGACGGCGGCGCGCGAGCGGTCGACGGGCTCCTCGCCGCGGCGGCGCTGGTGCGGCTGGAGGCGGCGCTGCGGCGGCGCACGGGCAACCAAGTGGCGCGCGTCGCCGACTTCTTCGACGTCGCCGCCGGCGCCGGCGGCGGCGGCGGCCATGCCGCCATGGTCTTCGCGCGCGGCCCGTGCGGCCGGCCGATGTACTCGGCCAAGGACGCCCTCGGGTTCCTCCTCGGCCGCGTCCGCAGAGGCTGGCCTGCCCGCGCCGCCGGCCTGCTCCGCCGGCCCGGCACGGCCTTCCTCAAGGTTCGTCTTTGTCTTCGTCGTCGTCTTCGCCGGCTGCGGAGGCGCGCCATTAGAGCAGCCAAGCTAACCTTGGTGCGCGTCCATGGGCAGGTGTTCGGCGAGCTCACGCTCCGGGACACGGTGCGGCCGGTGTTGGTGCCGTGCTACGACCTGGCGACGCGGGCGCCGTTCCTCTTCTCCCGCGCCGACGCCGTCGAGTCGCCGGCGTACAACTTCCGGCTGCGGGACGTGTGCGCCGCGACGTGCGCCGGCGCGGAGCTCGCCGCCGCCGTGGAGGTGAGGTCGCTGGACGGCGGCACCCGGATCAACGCCGTC
Source organism: Raddia distichophylla (assembly GCA_005191435.1). NCBI lineage: Eukaryota > Viridiplantae > Streptophyta > Magnoliopsida > Poales > Poaceae > Raddia > Raddia distichophylla. The sequence goes on along the minus strand of SPJY01036992.1, from coordinate 887,146 downwards.
GGCGGCGGCGTCGCGCTCGGCAACCCCACGGCCGCGGCCATCACCCACGTGCTCAACAACGCGCGCGAGTTCCCCACCGCCGCCGCCATCGGCGACCTCCTCGTCATCTCCATTGGCACCGGCGAGGCCGACCGCCGGATCAACGGCGGCGGCTGCCGGGCGAGGCCGCCGGAGATGGCGAGGATCGCCGCCGAGGGCGTCTCCGACATGGTACGTACGTACGTGCCAACCAATTCATAGCTAAGCCAGTAGACAAAGGCCACTGTTCCCGCGTCTTTTGCCGATCATCAGCTACAAATCGACGGACGTACAATGCATAATTGTCTTGCCGATCGATCTGCCATGCACTGTAGTTCTATTAATTGCACATTTGTGATTTGTACGTATGTATATGCACGAATCATATGAGAGTTTGGTGCATTACATTAGCCATTTGGTTTGTGTTGATTCTGCATTAGGTAGATCAAGCTGTGGCCATGGCGTTTGGAGACAACAGGACAAGCAATTACATCCGCATCCAGGTACGTAACTGCTCCCTCCATGTACGTTTTTCATACTTAATCTGTACTGTGTCAGAGATGTTACTTTTTACTAATTGCGTGCATTAAGGAGAACTAAACAATTGTAATAGTGGAGTACTATCGAAGTATTAATGTGAAAAATAGTCCTAGGTCTAGATAGGTGAAAAATATAGTATTGAATCAATTCAAGCATCGAGAAAATTGACGTCATGGATTCTAAAACGCATGGTGAAATAAATAGGAGAGATGTTGTGTAAACTTAAATGAATACGAACCGCTCGTTCCCTTTGATCTAATTGCTTAGATTTATTTATTTTTACTCCTAGGTACTCCCTCGATATATTTGCGACGTGTGTTAGTAAAAAAATAGAAATTTGAGCCACCGATATTTTTATACTAATCGGATTGTGTGTATAGAAATTATATGCATAGATTTGTTTTAAAGAAGGGTACATGCCAATAATATTTTTGTTAGTTTTTTAAAATATAACACTAATCAACGGTGAAAGTCGCATCTATGTAACTGTATACAAAAAAAAAGACAAATATTAATGTTTACAAAAGAAGAGAGTAGTATTTTACAAATTATAAAAAAAATATTTAAAACCGCATAAAAATGACTACAAAGTATTAGTACATCATTTGACTTATACAAAAGCAATAAATTATTATTTAATTTAATTTAAACTGAAACAAACAACGCCTTTGTAATGGTAGAAATTTTTTGTGAGCATGCTCTGTAAACGAACCATATATTAGATCTAAATTATTTCATCGCTCTATTATATTTGTAGTCATGTACCATGCATATTTTAACAACTTAATGGCATCAAAATGGTAGAGTACCGAGTTTATTTGGCACAAAAGGCAAGCGTGGCCGTACAGGCGTCGAGCCTTCAGTAAAAATTTTCGATGTTGAGTACGTACGTGCAGGGAACAGGGGCTCGCCGCCGGGCGGGCCGAGCCGGCGGCGGCGCGGGGAGGATGGCATGCGGCGGCGAGGCGAAGCAGCGGGCGGTGTGGGAGGTGGAGGAGATGCTGCTGCAGAAGAACGTGGAGTCGGTGCTCTTCCAGGGTAGGCGGCTCGCCGGCGAGACCAACGCCGACAAGCTGGAGCGGTTCGCGCGCGAGCTGGCCAAGGAGCACGCCCGCCGGAAGCAGCTCGCCGCCGCGGTCACCGCGGCGACGACCATCCCGGCGCAGGAGCCGCCGCCGCCGGCTCGCCGGACGCCGCGCCCGGCCGCGGCCGCGCCGCCGCCGACGTACCCGAACGAGCTCGTCAGCCAGATGCTCGACAACATCCGGTAGACGGTGACGGTCGATGCTTGCTATTGCTATGCCATGCAGGCACCTGCACCACTAGTGTACTTCAATTGTCCGGCATTATTGTAAATTAAATGGAGCAAGTTAATCAAATAAATCATCGAGTCGTGGTACACTGGTACGTCGTCGCGTACGCGCGTACGATCGATGGCATCGCTTCCTACCTAGAATGCCTTGCATTAAGGCTGGACCAAAATATTCGTCCGTTCAGTTCGGATTACCAACCTCTCCTTCAAAAGATCAGAGAGCGACTTGCTAGGTGGAAGAACCCTCTGCTCTCCAAAGCTGGCAGGCTTGTCCTCATCAACTCTGTCCTAACCTCTTTGGCAGTTTTCCATCTCACGGTCTTTGATCTCAGCAAGTGGGTTATCAAACAAATTGACAAAATCCGAAGAAACTTCCTTTGGAAGGGAGGCGGTCCTGCTTGTAAGGGTGTATCCCTGGTCAATTGGCGGCGTGTTTGTAGACCGAAGCAATTAGGTGGGCTAGGGATTAAAGATTTATGTGTTTTTGGCTCCGCCTTGAGATAGCGTTGGCTCTGGCACTCTTGGCATTCAAACCAAAAACCATGGATTGGGTTTCAGACCCCCTGCAACAGGGTGGACATAGCGGCATTCACTGCAAGCTCTAAAATAATTCTTGGTAATGGTCTCACTGCTCTCTTCTGGACCAATAGATGGCTTGGGGAATTTCCACAGCACATAGCACCATTGTGCTTTCTAAAGGCGAAAAATAAGCTGATCACGGTCAAAGAGGCTTTGTATCAAAGTTCATGGATTGCCGGCTTATGCAATATTACCTCAACCGCAGAGCTTTCCCAGTATGTGTTGTTGTGGAGGAAAGTTAATGGAGCCTCCCTCACCCCCATGGATGATATTTTAATTTGGAGATGGACCGCCAATGGAAAGTATACTCCAAAATCGGCATACCAAATGCAATTCCTAGGTGCTACAAGGTACAAATTCTCTGATGCAATTTGGAAATCAAAAACTGAGCCTAGATGCAAATTCTTCTTATGGACTGCAGTTCAGGACAAAATTCTCACCGCCGATCGTCTTCGTGTCAGAGGATGGCCCAACTCGGTCACGTGCCCTCTTTGTGGGCAGTCTGAGGAATCGGCCAAGCACCTTCTTGCTCTTTGCCCTTTCACCAAATTTATTTGGCGCAAAATTTTTCAGGAATCGCCAGACCTTGATCTGAGAACAGCAAGCACGCATGAAGACTTCGGTGATTGGTGGCTGGCAGTTAGATCGGAGTTCCCTAGATTGCAGAGGAAGCAATTTGATGGAATCGTTGCATTCACCGTCTGGAATGTGTGGAAAGAGCGGAATGCGTGAATTTTCGACCTCACCTACTCTCCAGTTGACCAGGTTCTAATTAAATGGCATTAAGAACGACATTGGTAACTGGCGTCGCGCCTTCCAGTTCGACGATCATGGATAGACACAAGCTCCAAAGCTTCGCTTCAGTCCCCTGTGCTCAATCTGCTGCCACTTCTGTAGCAGTCCGTTGAGTTTTTGTTCTAGTTGTGCAGCTTTGCACCGTTGTTTTCGTTCCTTTGCTCAAAGTGTTTGGCTTGTTAGTGTAACTTCTTTTTTCTGATCTAATAAAGCTTCGGCAGCGCTCTTGCCTTTTCTTCAAAAAAAAACATATTAAAAACTGTTGAAAATAAAAAGTACTACATCTGTTTTTTTTGCTTGACGCCTTTGACTTTTGAGCATGTCTTTGACCATTCGTCTTATTCAAAAAATTAGTGTAAACATGCAAAAAAAAAGTCATGTTTAAAGTATCTTTATTGATAAAACAAATCACAACAAAATAAACGATATTTGCATAATTTTTTTGAATAAGACGAATAGTCAAAGATGTGTCTAAAAGTCAAAAGCGTCAAACAAAAAAGAAAGGAGGGGGTAGCTACTTTTCTTGAATTTCTTAATATTTTTGTTGACAAATACTTCCTCTTTTTCAAAACATAAGTCCTGCGTGTTTTTTATTTAAAAAATAAACATTGGTAACATTGGACTCATGATTAAGCCAAAAACATATATGTGCTTGGAACATCCCCAACGGGCGCCTCTATATCTCACTCTAAAACACCATTGGCATCTTCTTTATCCATCCTCTAAAATTTCTTCACAACTAACACTACCGTCTAAGAATTTCTTTCTTCCAAGAGACCATCTATATCTGCTAATCTGCAAATATTATATAGAAACCCTTAGGGTTAGTGGTACGCATGTTAAATATTATATAGAAACCGTTAGGGTTAGTGGTACGCACCGTACTGCCCACATGGCACGCCCCCAGGCCGTTGGCCTGCCGCATATGCAGGAGGCCAGGTCTTTTGGGCCACATCTCCCTCAAAAAAACTAGCTCAATGAGGGGATACCGGATGCACCCTCGCCCTTATAAATCATGCCGAGGTCCTCCCCACTTCCAAATTCCAATGTGGAACTATTCCAACATGTTATATATATAGTTGGATTCGTATTTAAAAACATTTAAATGTTATGTTAATTTTGTAGTTATCGATGATATATATGTCTAAAAAAAAATGAAGTTTTATATCGCGGAGGAGACGTATAAACATATGGCTTACGGAGGGAGGGAGTAGCATGCGTTAGGCGAGGAGTAAGCTCTGCCTGATGTGCGCACGCGCGTACGAGCGTGCGCGCGTGCTGGGGTTGGTGCGTGTGCGTGTGCGTGTGCGTGTGACCTGCATATATGCCGCGGCCGACCGACCGCACGTACGCAAGCACGAGCAGGACCATTCAAATTCAATTCGCCGCACAAGTTTGGTTTCGCTAGCTAGGTTGCCATGGGGTACCTCTCACGTGCCGTACCCGGCCGTGCCCTTGTGTTCGTGTGTACAAAAGCCAAATAGCTAGCCCTGGAGTTCTACGTGTTTGAGTTTATATATAGCTCTTGTTTTGATTCGCAAAAGTTAAACTTTGTACGCCTTGATCGATGGTTGGTATTGTTTGAAGTGGCTTAGATTTTAGACTTGAAACTTATGCGTGACTGAATTGATCGAATGGTCGAACGCTTTAATCATGAAATCATCTTTAAAATTTCTTAAACTAATATAAACTAGGATGGTGTACCACGTATTTACACGGTCAGATTCGTTTCAATCCTGTAATTTGACATGAACTCTTATAATTATTATCTGCTATATAATTTTTGTGCATTTTTTATTGTTGCAGATATGAACTATTTCTTTTAATCTAATATGGACTCTTATTTTTATTGTTTTCATTTTAAATTTCTATTATTATTTTTATCGTAGCTGATACGAACTCTTTTTTAATTAATCCGCACACCAACTATTTCTTTTAATCTAATCCGTTATAATCTCGGTGCACAACAATCAACGGGTGTGGATTAACGTGGGAATTTCTTTGATTTTAGGATTAATACGGTGTTCTCATTGGATCTTATTGTAATTATATAATAGATGATGCAGTTCAACTTTAAGAAGCAAATTTGAAGATATTTTTGAAGTCTAGCTTATCATTTGACTAAGTCAGCTTATTTATCAGCTACTCTAAACAGGCAATTAGTCATATTACAGATATTTTTAGTGCACAATAGATTTATATTTTATATTTATTTTGATCAATGTTATTTGTAGCAATTGACCATTGGGTTTAATTAGTCCCATATCGAATGTTGGTGATGAGGAGCACAACTTAATAGGTGGTGACGGCCTTATCCCTCAAGCCAGTTTTCTAGGTTGAATCGAGCCTTTTTTCTAGGTGGAGCTTTCTTTTTTCTCTGCCTTTTGTGTATGTTAACCTTATTACCTCTATGAATACAAAGCTCTTTGCTTCAAAAAAAATAAAATAAAAATTGAGCCAAGACCTTGGTGGTGGCTCTAGTTGAGTCAATGGATATAGAAGACCTGGCTCTGAGACCTGGTGTTGATTTTGGGAGGAGTTAGATCGATGTTGGGTCATGAGATATGAGAATCACAGTGGGATCTAATATTAACAATATATAACAGTGGGATCTAACATTAACAGTGGGATCTCTTCAAGGAATGCACCTACACCGTCGAAGTTTGGAACCTCTCCTTCATGCATCTATTGATCCCGGCGGTCGCACTGTGGGATTGATGGGACCGTATGCATTCCGGGCTTACCCCAAAGCCTCGCAAGGAGCTAAATGGCAAGATGATCTACACCCTTTGGAATATTTGGAAGGAACGCAACAGCCGTATATTTTACCAAACTTCCCAACCACCGACGCTTACGGCACGAGACGCAACTGCCGACTTCCTGCTATGGCGTTCAACGCCAATAGATCTAGGCTAGATTAGGGCAGAGGCCCCCCACCACCGCTTATAAATATGACTGTCTTTTTCTCTATCTATTAATGGATCGGCGGAACTCCCCGCCTTTTTTCCTAAAAAAAAACATTAACAATATATAACAAAAAAAAGTTATCGGTGAAAATAAATCAAAATATGCACTACAAATATGGATATACTCGGTCAAGGTTCCTTATGTAACCTGGCTGTAAATATATATCATCAACTTTTTAAAATTATTGGAATATCAACAATTTTTTTGTATGGACGGCGTCACTGCAATTTGGCTCAGGTATATTTGCCCCAGTGGTTCTCTCCTCTTCTTGGTGCATCATTTTCCTCCGTCTTTTATCCCATTGCTAGAAACAATCCTAGCTAGGCAGACTAGAAGCATTTCATTCTCTTCGTTCATTCTCTTCGTTTGACTTTTTACGTTAGATTAGTTGAATTAGATATGATGAAGAGAACGATCGAGACCTAAGCTAAGTTTGAGGGAACCTACGCAGGATGAGCTTAAGCTCAACTAGCCTCCTCAAGCTTGTCTCAAATTGTCAACAGTTACATGTCGGACACAAAATCGGCTGGAGAAATTTAACAAGAGCTCAGATCGACTCAATTTATGCCTGTTTTTTTTTTTAAAGAACAGCAGAAGCGCGGGCGAATTTATATGAGGAGGAAAAACTCAAGGACGATCACAAGTACAAAATTAGAAGGAGAGGAAGAAAAAACAATAGCAGAGAGCCGGAGACCAAAAGCTTTACAGCCCTGAGGGAACATCTTAGCACATTTCCTCTCCTTCCATCATAATTTCTTCCCTGCTCCTTACTTTTTTTTTCCAGAAGGGGATACCCCATTTCCATTATCAAAGACAACGGAAACATACAGAATTTAACCAAAACAACCACGCATCAGTTTAACTATTACACTAGAAGACCTTTTTCCCAAAAGGAAATCGACACTTCACCACGATGCCTTTCACTAACAGGGACACCAAAGGAACAGCAGCCTCCACTGAGGCTTAGGTTACAGACAACCAAAAACAAACAGCATAACATAGGCCAACCATCGATGCCCCATGACCAAGCTCTCATCAACATAGCTCCTGCTTCTTATCCTGTGTCATTTCAATCCTGTACTCTTCCTGGACCATCCTGACATTTTTCAGCACTTGTCAGGACGCTCCCTCCCGCATATTCTAAGTGGTCATCAGAGTTGCACCATCTCCGTCTTTTTGCTGCCTCTCTAATCCTGCAACAAAATTTTTTAGCATTGTACAGCAACCTTTCAGCACATCTTTATCTTCAACAGAATAGGTCCCAGCCCAGTAATCCAAAAGAGCACAGCACACGTGTAAAATGTTTAAAGGAGATATAATCAAAGTTGATTCAAACACAGCTTTATTTCTACTTAACCAGATAGCCCAACAAACTGCTGCCAAACAAACTATGTGAAACTTTTTGCCCTCGGGCCAGATCTTATTCAACCACCTATAGAAATGCTTCAAATCACTTGGTCTAGAAGTCACTCCACAGCATGACATGACAACCCCCCATATGGATCTGGCAATGGGGCAAGAGAAAAATAGATGATGACTTGTCTCAATGTTATCACAAAAACAACATCTCGGATCCCGCCATTCTTACCATTTATATTCACATTCAATGTACCACTTGTTACCACCTGTTTGATCCAATTAATCATTTTCTCATCAAAACCTCTAAATTTCAACATCAAAAATAGGAAATCCCACCTAACTTTGTCATAAGCTTTTTCAAAATCCAATTTCAGAAAAATCCCACACTCTTTTTTAGTCTTAACTGAGTGCATGACCTCATGCAGAGACATGACTCCTTCTACAATGTGTCGACCCTTTAGGAAAGCGTTTTGATTTTTTGAAACGATTCTATTAAGCACCAATTCTACCCTATTGGTCAGAACCTTAGTGAAAATTTTGTAACAACAATTAAGCAAACATATAGGTCTAAAATGCTGAACCATTACAGCATCACTCTTCTTGGGGAGAAGGATTATTTGCCCATAGTTAATCCTATCCATTCTTAAACCCCCTTCAAAAAAATCTAGGAACAGACCTAACAAATCTTTTTTGATAATATGCCAACAAGATTGATAAAACTCAATGGGGATACCATCTGGACCAGCAGCCTTATTTTTCCCCATCGCAAAAATGGCATTTTTAACCTCCTCTTCTGAGAAAGGTGTACACAGCTCTATGTTTTCTATTTCTGAAACCTTTTCATCGTCATCCCAGATGTCATTAAAGAGTAACCCACATGCATTTTGTTCATACGAAAAAAGATTTTTATAATATTCAGTGGCCAAATTCAAAATTTCCTTCTCATCATTCACAACCATCTCCTTATTTCCTTCTCATCATTCACAACCATTCCCTGCTCCTTACTGATCCCCGTTCTCGTATCTTATTGCCACTAACCTGACCTGCGAGGTGAAGCTCCTGCAGTACTGCCCCAGAGGCCAGGATGTGGCTCACTGATTCGGCTTCCCGCTGACATAAACTGCAAATGGATACCAACATCTAGCTTCAGCTCCACCCTGACATCGACTTATGTTCAAGCTCAGGCTGAGCAATGCAAGTCACCAGCCGAGCCCGATTTTTTACTCCACCGCATCAGTGGCGACCGGTACGAATTAAGGGTGGCTTGTACACCAAACAGAACACAACAAGAACAAAACAGTGATCAGCGGAATGACATGGGATGAGAGATGTGCTGCCTGCAGGCTCTCATATGCAGCTGCAGCACATGGCAAATTGGCGTGTGTCTGTCTGTTCTTGCTCCACCGGACATGGATCTGCACCACTGAATGACAGCTAAAGCGATCCAGTGCCCCACGGAGGAGGAGACGACCACCTACACTGCCCCGTTATCCGCTAGCCTTGGATTCCATGCGTGCACAGGCGCCGCGCCTGACCTGATCGACTTGTTATTAACTCGACGTACAGTACGTTCGTACATGGATCGTGCATGCATCGTTATGACCATTGCCAGCAGAGCAGTATTTAAGTACTGTTACGGGTTGATTTTAGTTTGTATAGCGTTTGAGGCTTCCAGCAGAGTTTCTAATAACTCTAAATTCAGAGGCTCTCTCTCCGAATCTTTATATCCGAAGGCAATGCTCTCGATCTCTAATTCTTATATCTTTTTGATGATAGAGTCTGTCGGAGAGGATGAAAACATAGAGAATAAATAGCTAGCGCATGGTTTAGAGATGGGATATAAAAATTAAAATTTAGAGATGCTACTGACGATGCTCCAACTCGCAGCTCACAGGTGTAGTAGTACGCCTACAATGCCTGTATGTAGTAAATCACATCTGGATCTTGATTTGCAGCAGGCAAAGGCATGCAAGGATCGATCAGTACGTGTGCTAGCTGATCTTGTGCTGGTGAGTGGGTCATTTCGATCTGTGGAATTATGCCCGTGCGGCTGTGCAGCTACAAGCAAGGAGTGCAGTACTGTGTGCCTCTGTCCTATATATCCAACGTGCATGAAACATCCATGTATATATATATAATGTTGATGGGTTTGTCTGCTTGCCGTTTGGTTACGAGATTCCTTTCATGTGTGTTAATTTGGATTTCGCATCCCTCGTCTGACGGGAGATCGATTAACGTAAAATCATGTTCTACTCTTTTCTTTTTTTTCAAATTTAATAGTTTTCTTTTTTTATCTCTTTTTGTGAGCCATGGTAATTAGTATCATTAACATTTTTAAAAATGAGATCCCAAATTGTAAAGATCCACACTAAATCTTGAGTACACATAATTTTTTGAATCTGTCTGAACTTTGTCCTATTTTTCATGAAGTTCTCTATTTTTTTTAGCGTATTAAAAGAGCAAAGGCAAAAATGACATTTCATGGCCAATTTAACAACAAAGAAAACGACACAGTAACCGAAGGGACAAAAAAGAAATGAGGAACAAAGATCACAATATTCGCTTGTTGAACTTGGTCAATTAGTCAAGTTTAAGCACCCAACTAGCGAATGAGCCCTACACAAGTCTAGTAGCGGAAGTAGAAAGGCATTTTTTAGGAGTAAATGTCATAGATTAATTCTTTAAGAACTTTGTTGGATATCTAAAAGAGTTGTTAAAAACGGACGCTTATGGCTTTGAGGAAAAACACTAAAAATTCTAAAAATATTTACAAAGTGCTAAAGTGCTGCAACATTTAGCTCAACAAAATTTCTAGAGCAGCTTTTGATTGTAATTTAAACCGAAGATAAGCAGGCCGAAGAAGGCCACAAGGAGCCGGTCCATTTAATGACTGGACCGAACGGACCAGCCCGTGATGATTGATTACAGCCCATATTGCACTTGATATGGAGCGGCCCAACGGGCAACGGAAGGAGACATGCGCTCTCCACTCCTTTTCCTTAGAAAAAAGCTACTCAGCGACCATGCATATATTGCTAGCACTGATTTATTTTGCTGAACTGAAATCACTTTAAAACTTTAACAGAAATGGCACATTATGAAATGTGCTACACGTGTGTGAGAGAGATTTCGCAGAATGGAAAAAGATTTTTTTTGGGGGTCTCGTCAAGATTTCTTGCTTTTTTGTCCGGCGACGAAAAATATCTTTGATGGATTGGGAGTTGGGGCGTGGTTGAGGGGGATGATTTGAATATGCAATATTTTGATTTATATATACTGCAACATTCTTTTATACGGAGCAAAATCGGCTTGCAAGAATATCCCCGTCAGAAAGGAGGCTCCTTTAATCCGTGGGCGATGGATCGACGGGGGGGAGCAAAGCATGCAGAAAGGCGTGGATCCATTGATGAGGTGGGCAGAATGATCAAGCCTCTGCAGAGGCGATGGCGAATGATGCAGCCGCAGCCAGCAGCGGCAAAGCTCGCGAGCTTTGCTCGCTGCATGCCTGCCTGCCTCCCAGCAGCAGCAGCTGCTGCTGCCTCTCTCTCTGTCTCTCTCATCAGCTCTCTCTCTCTCTCTCATATCAGCTCTCTCTCTCTCTCTCATCAGCTCTCTCTCTGTGCACATATGCTTGAGAGGTAGCTAGGGCTCATGCGCATGTGGCCTTGTGATCGACGCATGCCCAAGCAAAAGCAAGGGGCTCGGGTTCGTAAAGGCGAGGCTCCCTGCATCATGAAATGTTGCCATGCGAGGTAGCTCCGGCCGGCCGGACGGCAGCAGATGTGGGGGAGGTTAGTTAGGGGAGAAGAATGAAGCGTGCGGACAAACGGGCTCACATGAGCTTAGTATGCATACAACTTACAAGATTGGGCGGCATCCTTAATTAACTTTGGTGTCCAGTGAGCCTTGGTGTCTGGTTGTCGTCTTTGTCTAGTGAAGTTTTGTTTTTGTTTTCGCTTCTGCTATAACTTTTGCTGTAGCATTTTGAACTCTCCCTCCTCTTAATTGAATCAGGCAAAGCACCTGACTTTCGTTCAAAAAAAACAAAAGACTGGATGGCATCGATGGATGATCGACCCTTCGGCGTGCCCAGCCAGGGGATGTGTTTAATTGGACCTTCTAGCAGTGCTCTCCACTCATTGAAGCTAGGCGTTTTGTGGAACCAAGTAGACACAGCCAGGTTGTGGAATGTTGTAGGCGGTATGGGAAAGAAAATTAAAACTCAAGAAGATAATAAGCATATCAGGAATTTACTAGGGGGCAACATATCTAGTGCAAATGTTTATTGGGTGTTAATATGCTAACGGCAGATCCGGACTATCAGATCCACGAGGAGTGGTTTAGATCTGAAAAGGTGGAAGCCTCTTTCCATTTAGAAACTCAGGGGTTTTTTTTTTGTGAAAGTGTTTAAGTGAGAAAAGTGGCTTCCACCTCTCTAGATCTAGGCCGCTCCTGATGGATCTAATGGCCTAGATCTGTTATTAGCATGTTAGCACTCAATGGGCATTTGGATTGGATACGTTGCTAGTTACTAGGGTGGGGTGGCCGATATTTAATTTATCACCGATAATTAATAAACAAATTTCAAGTAATTTTGGCAAGTAAGTCATGTGTAGAATTTATGATTTTTTAATGTCAACTAAGAATTAATTGGATAAAAATTTCAGACAGAAATTTTAAAATCAATTTTGGCCTAATAAAAAAACGTGCATGCATGTGCATCACCAAGAAAAAAAAAACAAGCGCTAACTGTATATATTGGCAACAGAGTCAAAGCTCACGGCTGGAATATCATCGTATCTTCCGGTTTATACTCCATCTGACTTAGCTTTATAAGAACACAAATGGGCGTGTGTTTGCATCATCGATCAGGGAGACCAGCATAAGGATTTTGGGCGACGAGACAAACAGGACAGAACAATGAGATCAGACGGCAGGCATGATGCCTAATTAACCCCTTCATATCATATCGCGTGCGAGTCATGTGAGATCAGACCAAGATCTCCCAAAGGTGTAAAGTATACCGGAGGCCATGTGTGTACATGTGGGTATACAATACTTGATTCCCTGCACGTACGGGCAGATCAATCAGGTATATATATATTCAAGTCCATGCGTCCGTGCGTCACCAAACATCGTGTCTCTGGTGTCTTTTCTAGATCGCACCACGTACGTTACATCCTAGCAACACTATATATACTTCTGAATCCCCGAGAGAATATACTTTAGCAATGAACACGGCGAGATCAATCAGAGTACTGATGGCACTTTTTTTTCTTTTTTAACAAATTGCAACTTTGTTCTTCTTCTTCCCCTGCCCTGTCCCTTTTGCTAAAGATGTTGTCTCATCTACACGTTGAAAAAGAAGCCATGCACTAGCAGTGTGATCGATACAATCGTTGACCTAGCTAGAGAGTCCTCTCACAGTCGACCGATATCTCAATCCGCTGTGGATGTATATTGTGGGCGTGTGATGAGTAGAGACATACGGTGGTGGCGTAGTCAGGGGCAAGATCGATCATATGTGTGTGTGTATACCGGCTTTGTCTTGAGTACAAACAAAGCAGGGATAGATGGGTGTACAGGCAGGCACAGCATGCGATTGCGCGGCAGCCCACGAGAGACGGCAGCCGGCGGCCATTATCATGCCCTCTGCCGACGCCGCCGTATATATATATATATAGCTAGGAAACTATATAGCAATGTAGCATGCATGATATGGGTATGGACTATGGAGGCCAGCCTTGCTAGCTAAGCGAGCTGCCCCCACGGAAATATATAAATGCCTGCGGCTTCGAAATGGGCATGCATGCATATATATATTGGTATCCATTTGCTAATGAGCTGAGAATTAATGGCAAGTGCGTATTATAATGTACTGGCTATATATCTTGGTGCCTTGCTCTATGTGTAGCTCCAAAGTGTTATTTCAGGGTATATATGGCGGTAGCATTAATTATTCAGATCTAGCCGCTTATTTTAAGACCACATAAATTAATTGTCTTGAAAAGTATTTTCGTGATATCATAATTTTGGTGTGCTTTACAATTAAATAAATTGTGTTAGTGGTCAAAGTTGTACTATGTGAAGACCATCTCGATATCTAAAATGATATATTTTTACGACTAGAGCAAGTATGAAATAGCTATATTATGACTCATTACCTTTATTAGTTCCTTTTGCATGAGCTAGCCCGCAATTTCTCCCATAAGGGCGCTCAAATATTCTGCAGAGCCTAGATGGAGTAGCCACAAATACAATTATGTCATCTTCCTAGTCCCACTCCAACATTTGCATGGAAAGGCTGAAAAGAGAGTAGCCAAAGGGGAAACACTGTGGCGACCCAGGAGAGAGGGAATGTCTCCCAGGCCTCCAGGAGCAGGAGCAGGAAGTACATGCAGTCCCAGTAATTCGCAGCCCCCACTGCCACTTCCACATGGGCCCCACCCCGTCTCATGAAATGCACCTGGACCCACTGGCAGAGGCACAGCGCAGTGCTTAATGTAGTTCAATGAGTGTGTGCCTCTTTGCCATGAGCCCATGCATGACCATGGTCCATGGAGAGTGACCGCCTCTCTCTTCCCCTCTCTCTCTCTCACGTTCTCTCATTCTTATTCCTCTCTCTCCTCCTCCTTGTATGTGATGAATGGATGCAGGCAGCTAGGTGATGGTTAGGGAGGGCGATAATGACCCTCTTTGATTCCTTGTTTAGTTTTAGTTTTGGTTGTTGTTGGAAAAGTTGATCACCTTTATAATTAATTGGTATGAAAAGACTAAATAAATGGTCTTTTAAAAAAAAAGAAAATATCAAATAGATCATTATGAATATCTTTGAGAAAAAAACCTACAAAGTTTTAAAAAATTATTTCAAAATATTATAGTAAATGATCCATATAAAAATAAAAAGATCAAACGCAATAAGAAAATCAACTAAAACAAGAGATCAAAGATGATCAAGATGGAGAGGGAGAGGGAGAGAGAGGGAGAGGTGGAGAGAGAGTGTGCATTGCAATTCACAAAAGCTAACACGCTCGCCACGAAACGCAATGATGCGGTTCGCTGCTCTCCATGCCCCTTCTTGCTGCAGCCCGGCCTCCCTCGCTCGCTCCGATGCTCAAAGATATTCGCTACCTCCTCTTCTTTCGATGCTTAATGAGCTAGCAACTCCTCCGATCGAGCTCAGCACGTACGTTGATGCCAGTCCAATGGAGAGACATGCATGCACGCATATCAACGCGTTGGTTGCGGTTTACTCCCTCCGTCCCAATATATAGGATGCATAATTTTTTAAACACTATTTTAGGACGGAGGGAGTACAACTTTGAGTTGCGCAATGAATTACCAAGTCTTGAAATACGATTAAGAGCATCTTCAATGTTGTAGATAGTTGCTAGTTATAAACAAGTGTAATGTCATCTATAGATAGCATATAGTCAACCTCTAATTTTAATGTACTAGCTATAACATTGTTTATAAGATTGAATATGGGTTTAAAGTAAGTGCATTGGAATCAGCTATATACTAGCCGTAAGTTAGTAGCTAGCACACTTTCAGAGCATCTTCAATCTTGTAGCTAACCACTAGCTATAAGAAGTGGACATATCATCTATAGTTAGCATAAGTTTTATAGCTAGCTGACATGGTACCATTGAAGATGCTCTCATTCTCTCATCCACATAAGCAAAAAGCTAAGTTAGAATCCTTATAGCTAGCTGACATGATAATATTGGAGATGCTCTAATTAGATATGCATCGATCCCACACGATTGATCGATCGAGTTGGACGGCACTAGCAATTAGCAACGTTAACCTATGGGTTCGTCCATGATGATGACTTTGATCAAACATGCATGGCACTAGGGTCTGTTGTCGTCGTCAGCTCATCTTATTTGATTTATTTATTTATCTAACTTATTTCTTAACTTTAGGAGTCTTAAAAATGATAAAATCTAGAGCGAAGAGTTCTTCGTTTGACTTGTGTTTTATGGTTCTTATAAAGCTCTTTGTTATAAAAAAACAAAATTAAAAGTTAAATTAGTTTTAAGTAAGTAAAGATAAGTAGATAGATAAATAAGTTAAATAAGCTGACGAGCAGACAATGCATAGAATAAAACACGTTACCGTACATACACACACGACAGATTATAACCAAACTCCCATGCACCATTCCATTAATCCCTTCCTGTTCATCCAAGCAGGCTTTGCTTGAGATGTGCATCTATATATGTCTCATCATTGGGCAGTACGAATTTTGTCTCCTTTAGCATATATACTAGCTAGGCCGATCCACTGAAATATGGGCTCAACTGGCAGTGAGCACTGAGCACCTTGCTCACTGTTTTCTGCTAAAAGAACGAAAATATGTGCTCAAGTCGGCAAAGCTGTTCGTCCCACCGCATGGGGAAAAAAAAACACGCATGGAGTTCTAAACCGAGAGACCATGGCCTCGTTTGTTTCGGTATAAATTAAATAAAATAAAAAATTGTTATTTTTGTATAAACCAAATGATGTAATATTTTGTAGCCATTTTTATGAGGTTTTAAATAGTATTTTTAGAGCGACTCTTTACGATTTTTTCGTGGGTAACAACCTTTTCGGATTAAAGTCTTCATCAACTTCCAGATCAAACAAACAAGACGCATGGCAAGTATTTGTCAATATATATTTGTACACCACTCACGCAACCAGCCCATTAATTTAATTACCAGCAAGCAAGTCCCATTAAACTAATGAACAACAGCATTCGCTGTAACCAAAACGCTAATGGTGGGTCCACGAGGCCGGCTTGCCGGTGCGGGCGCGGCGTTCCAACAGCACCACCCACATCACATGCTCTAACCCGCACGCACGCACGCATACGAATATACCATAAATTAAGTAGCAGCGGGTTGATGCATACGATGCACTAAACTACTACTCACTGCTCGTTATTATAAATTAAGTAGCTGCATGCATGCCCACACGAGCTGTAGCAGGAACAAGACAAGGCAGGGAATGCCGTTTGCGAGTAATATAATCGATAGGTAGATTAATTACTACGTTGATTGTGCGTCGCTGTGGTACGTATCCATGCATGCATATGTGTACTGTCACCTTTCAAAGTTTGACCGGCTAGTCATGCATTAATTATGTAGCCGTGTCATCTGCCTTTTGCTCCCAACGGAAACTTTGTTTTCATATCATGCATCCGTCTATGAATTAACGGTAGATGTATTTGTACTCTAAATTCTATTTCTACAGTTTAAAATGTATAGATACTAGCTCGGATAGATACATTGTTAGATGAGGAATCAGGATGGACAACCGTCAACCGGTTTCGTAACCCCTAGAAAACCCCCTCATGCAACTCGAGGGTAATTCCCTCCACCGCGGCACCACCCCCCTAGCCGTTGCCCCCTCTCATCCCTCCCGCGACAGCGGCGGGGCCTTCCCTCCTTCCCCTCTCTTTTCCAGGTGCGTTGTTGCGAGCCGGCCACCGTGCTGGTGGTAGTGCAGGCTAGAGCTGTTGGCGCGGCCAGATCCGATGCTGGTGCACGAAGAAGGCATAGCGGGTTGCCCCTCATCGATGTGCCGGCCTTGCCCTCTTGCTGCAGTGCGAGTATGTGCCGACGGCGGAGAATTAGATCCGACGGTCGTGTCGTCGAATTCCGTTGGTGCGTCGTCTCTGGGCGGCAGGACTGCCCTCTCAAGCGGTTCAGCCGTTCAGCAGCAGTGTCATAATTCTTGCCTTCGTTTGCACTAGGATCGAGCGCAATTTAAGCCCATGCGCTGGCTCCTACTCGCATGGCTACAATTCCTTCTCGTCGACACTCTACTACCCTTTCAGCATGGTTTCAGGGTGAGGTAGTGCCGAGCGAAAGCCCTGCCTCCTTGGGTCGGCGGTGGCGGCACCTCTCGGGTGTCGTTTTCCTCCCTGGTGGCATCGCTGTGAATGCTCCCTTGCATTCGGGTGAAAACCCTATTGAGTTCGAAAGACAACGGCGACGACCTCGTTGTCGCTCCCTTGTTGAAGGCATCGTTTTGGTGCTCCCGTGCTGTGGGTGCCCTATATAGTGTCTTTGTTTTTTATAGCTTAGACGTCATCATTTGTTCAATGTATCGGTTGGGTCGACTTGGCCGTTCTCCACTTTTGGTATATGTTATTGGTGTTGGTCGTACTACTCTGGCTTGCTAGCGATGGCTGGGCGTTGGGCGAGTCCTTTCACCGGGTGACAATGTTGAGCCATGCATGTTGTTATCCAACTATAGGCTGGTTGGCAACGTTGAGATATCGTGCTGTGTAGCTTGCAGCGTTGAGCTGCGTGTGTTGTGCGGTGGCTGCCGCCGGTTTGTTTGTCTCCTTTTTTCGTATTTTTTCTTATTGAGTGAATTGGCAGATCGAGCTTATACCTTTTGATTAAAAAAGAAAGTAGGAACTCAATGGCATCCGCAAGCTGATTGTAAGGTATGGATGGTCTCAATAATAATAAAAAATAAGTTTTAGTCGTTGAGAGTACCGACTATAGGGAAATACGTATGCACTAGTGCGCTACCCTGAGGTAGAGATAAGACGGGTGTAAGAGTTCTAGCGTTGCAATAGGCAGCTACCCTAAGGAGGAGGCAACTATGGGAATAGAGTTATATATAATTAGGGTTTTAGAGAGGGGGCATGGACATTTATATATACAGAAAGAGGGAAGGATAACACATTAATTAGTGTGTTTGAAGCAGTCTAATTAACGGTCCACAAAGGAAATGAAGTTTGACCACCTATATTATAGTATTAGTTCATATATAGACGTCTATGTTACAGTGGCTCAAAACTTGTTGCCAAGTTTTAGAGAATCTCCAATGGTGTCATGCCAGCTAGCTATAATGATTTGAACTTAACTTTTTGTTTATGTGGAGGAGAGAATGAGGGTGTGCTAGCTACCAACTTATAGCTAGTATATAACTGATTCCAATGCACTTACTATCTATTGCATGTGGACCCATATTCAATTTTATAAACAATGTTATAGCTAATCCACTGGAGAGGCTGGCTATACACTATTTATAGATGGCATGACACTTGTTTATATTTAACAACTATCTACATCATAGGAGATGCTCTTATCATGCACCGGAATCAATGTTGACATACTTAAGGAAGGGTGTAAATTAAGATGGTAATATTGAATAGAATTAAGAGGCCTTTAATTTTTCCTTGGAGATTTCCCGGCGGGCAATGGGCCGGGCCGGGCTGCGTAGCTCATCCTGCCCTCTGCTCCTCCACGCGCAACATAAGAGGACGGAGAGAGCGATCGAGTGGGGACGAGGCCACGTTTCGGTGTGCCACCTTTGTTCCCCTCCCCGCCCTCCAACGCTGCAATATAATTGCAGCATTTCTTCAAAAGTTCTTGGCCAACACTTTTATCATCATACCCTCCCCTGACATGAATGTCTCACAGCTGACAGCCCCAGCAATTTGCTCCTAGCTACTGCTCCTTTCCCCCAAGGTTTTCAAGAAGCAAAATATAATCAATGGTGTGCTTGCTTTGCTCTCTCTCTCTCACACACACACAGTAAGAGGTAGCTTTTTTATGCCCACGCTGCCGGACTGCTGCCTCCCTCTCCCTCTACCTCCCGGCTGTTTGCATATATATAACACCTCCAAGGCTGAAGCTGGAACCTAACACCACTGCACCAACACAGCAGCTATTAGCTAGCTAGGTAGGAAAGCAAGCTTTCCCAGTGTAGCCTAGCTAAGGAGGAAGGGAGGTTGCTATCTAGATGACGGGCATGGCGTCCGGGACCGAGGGCCTCGCCGACGAGAAGGCGGCCACCAGGCTGAGCCAGCACGCGGCGGCGGCGGCGGAGGCGGAGCAGGACGAAGGCGGCGCCGGCGACTCGTCGGCGCTCAAGCTCAAATCCCGCCTGTCCGGCTTGCTCTGGCACGGCGGCTCCGCCTACGACGCGTGGTTCAGCTGCGCCTCCAACCAGGTTCGTACCCGTCCCTACCGGACGCAGCTCCTCCGCAGCTGTGCCACTGCAGGTGGGCCTTGGCTGCGTTGCCCACATGTCAGCAACACAACTGCAACGGCAGAGGATACACGTCTATACCCTATATACCATCACACGAAAGCATGATCCACATACGAGTGGCACAACTGCAACGGCAGAGGATACACGTATATACCCTGTATACCATCGCACGAAAATATGATCCACATGTCAGTGGCACAACTGCAAGCTGCGCAACGGCGGGCGATGCACTAGCTCCTCCATGAATGAAATAAGATGTATAGGAGTGAAGGTTGGAGGTTGGATGTACGTGGTTGCAGGTGGCGCAGGTGCTGCTGACGCTGCCCTACTCGTTCGCGCAGCTGGGGATGGCGAGCGGGATTGTGCTGCAGCTGGTGTACGGGCTGATGGGCAGCTGGACGGCCTACCTCATCAGCATCCTCTACCTCGAGTACCGCACCCGCAAGGAGAGGGAGAAGCTCGACTTCAGGAACCATGTCATCCAGGTCCAATTAACCCCAACAATTAATCAGCAACTCATACTCTGTAGTAGTTTGTACTCTGTACTGCACACCATACATTAAGCATACATATATCCTTTATATATTGAACTGCAAAATGCTGAGCAAGTGCTGGTACATGTGTATATACATGTGTGTGATTTTTGATACAATATTATATTGTAACAATTCGTAATATATAATAGAGGAATCTAATGGTCAAACTATACCTTTAAAAACTTTTGTGGAGTCAAAATACGCCTTATATTTTGGAACGGAGGGAGTACTCTGTAGTCTCTACTCTCTACTGCACACCAATACACCATACATTAAGCATATCTGCATATGTCCTTTATATATTGGCTGCAAAATGCTGAGCGAGTGTTGGTACATGTATATATGCGCGTGCGTGTGTGTGTGCAGTGGTTCGAGGTGCTTGACGGGCTGCTGGGCCGGCACTGGAGGAACGTGGGCCTCGCCTTCAACTGCACTTTCCTGCTCTTCGGCTCAGTCATCCAGCTCATCGGCTGCGCCAGGTACCACTGCTGCCTGCGACTATATATACACACACATACTAGTAGTATATATCATCAGCTGGCTACACTGTACGTGCATTGTTGCTTCCCCTGTCTCGTTGCATGCATGCACGGTACGAGTGTCTCTTGTGGTGTCGGGTAGCATGCATGCAGTAGCATGTCATTTTGATTTTGTGTAAGGGTGGTGAATTAACAAAGGATCGGAGTGAGCGAGAGAATATGCCCTACACACACCCCTATGTACTTTTTTAGAAAGATGAGATAATGCTTTCTGTTGACGCTTAATAATGAATAAATATACGTGGTTGGAAGAGATATATAATAAATAAGGGTAGGATATATGAAACAACTCGCTAAGATGGCAAGCATATCTTTTGCATTCATCGTTTAAACCATATATACATGCCTTCTATTTTGTAATTAACGGAGAGTATGGCATGGCATGCAGCAACATCTACTACGTGAAGGATGAGCTGGACAAGCGGACGTGGACGTACATCTTCGGCGCCTGCTGCGCCACCACCGTCTTCATCCCCTCCTTTCACAACTACCGCATCTGGAGCTTTCTCGGCCTCGTCATGACCACCTACACCGCCTGGTACATCGCCGTCGCCTCCCTCGCCCACGGCCAGGTACCTACCCTACCTTTCACGCACAATTTGCCATTAATTAATTGATTAAGTAAGCAAGTAAATATGTTTCTGTTTGCTACCTTGTTAATTAGCCTGTCATTTATGCTTAAATACATATAGGTTGAGGGCGTGACGCACTCTGGCCCGACGAGCATCGTGCTCTACTTCACGGGCGCAACCAACATTCTCTACACCTTCGGAGGCCACGCCGTCACTGTGTAAGTGTACATGGCCTGATCCCTCACTCACTTAATTTTTTAATCACTAGCTCTAGCCCTGCTAATTAACTAGTAACAGTGTAGCACTTAATTAGTACTACTGGTGCGCAGCTCAGTTTTAGTTAGTGGTAGTACAACGGTGAACGGTCACTGGCCAGCAGCAGCTCACGTGCCCCTGCCTGGGGAGCACGCACTGACGCGTGGGGCCCGCATGCACCGGGCTGCCCACTTTGATGCTTTTGTTTTTGTTCCATTCCAAGCATGTACAGCCCATGCCCATGCATGCATGCTCACGATGACATATGCAGCCAAGCACGAATCTCGAAGCAGGCAGCTGGGCAGGTATAGCCGTGCGATCGATCGATGCAAGGCCATCTGCGATGAATGCTAGTGCAAAATATCGAAAAATCCTATCGTCATTCATGCATATTTTCGCTATTAGTTTAAATCTCTCTCCCTCACAGTACATTTTATTCACTATGCTGTAATATTATGATCGGGCGAGCCTTAGCATATTAGAGGTGTCTTAACATTTAACAACAGACGAGATGATATATACTCCTCCTACATGTATACCGTATATATATGCTTTAATTGGTGGGCATGCATGCATATATATATATATGCAGGGAGATCATGCACGCGATGTGGCGGCCGCAGAAGTTCAAGGCCATCTACCTGCTGGCGACGGCGTACGTGCTGACGCTGACGCTGCCGTCGGCGGCGGCGGCGTACTGGGCGTTCGGCGACGAGCTGCTGACGCACGCGAACGCGCTGTCGCTGCTGCCGCGGACGGCGTGGCGCGACGCGGCGGTGGTGCTGATGCTCATCCACCAGTTCATCACCTTCGGCTTCGCCTGCACCCCGCTCTACTTCGTCTGGGAGAAGCTCATCGGCCTCCACGGCTGCCGCAGCCTCTGCCGCCGCGCCGCCGCCCGCCTCCCCGTCGTCGTCCCCATCTGGTTCCTCGCCATCATCTTCCCCTTCTTCGGCCCCATCAACTCCGCCGTCGGCTCCCTCCTCGTCAGCTTCACCGTCTACATCATCCCCGCCATGGCGCACATGGTCACCTTCAGGTCGCCGCACTCCCGACAGGTACCGTACGATCCATAATGGCTAGCTTATAATTCAGTAGTCTCTGTGTCCGAAACCATCACGATGCAAGCCTACTCAAATTACTATTACAACCGTCTCGATCAATAGATATGATCGATCGATCTGCTGGAAGCGTGATCGATGCATGGCTTCTTGGCTGCGCATGGCGACACCGGGGGTCCATGAGCCATGGACCATGGCGTACTTGCTGCTCGTGTCACTCACAGCTGCAGCATGCCGCATGCAATGTCCCACTGAACGCAAGACAAAACAACAGCAGCACCAGCTAGCTGCATGCATGATCGATCGACAGCTATTTCCTTTCGGCACAAGTTGTGGCGAATGGCCATGCATGAAAAATTGTGTGTGTATGCATGCATGTACCGTTGCACAGGGGAGCGTTTGTACCATCTATTGTCGGAGAGCCATTGGCATTGGGCAGACGCTCCGGACACCAATGATGCCATGCCTATGCTGTAGAAAGCAACTAAAACAGCAGCATATGTCATGACATCACTTTAGAGGGATTTATATTTATTTGGCGGCAAAATCAAATAATTTTTCAGTCTAGTTTTTTTTTTCCTATCATACACCCACCCGTAAAAAGCTTCTAAAAGTAATAAAATTTAGTGAAGTAGCTATATCAATTTCGAGAATTAGAATAAATGACATCTTGAAGTCCAGTTTAACATTCAACTTTAAGTAGCTAATTCATTCAGCTCGATTTAAAAATATGATGCCGTTCATGTCTCATATATGTTTGTTGCAGAACGCGGTGGAGAGGCCGCCGAGGCTGGCCGGAGGGTGGACGGGGGCGTACGTGATCAACTCGTTCGTGGTGGCGTGGGTGCTGGTGGTCGGCTTCGGCTTCGGCGGCTGGGCCAGCATCACCAACTTCGTGCAGCAGGTCAACTCCTTCGGCCTCTTCGCCAAGTGCTACCAGTGCCCGCCTCGCCCTACCGCCGCCGCCGCCGCGATGCCGCCGCCCGTCGCGATGGCGCCGGCGCCATGGCTGTTCAACTCCACCACCGGCGGCGTCCTCCCACCGACGCCAGCACCGGCGCCGGCGCCGTCTCCGCTGCACTTCGTCCTCCGCCATCACCACCACCGGCATCACCGTCACGGCCTTTGAATCTCCGATTAATCCAATCCGGATGGGATCGTGCGAGAACTCGATCTGATCATTAAGAATCGTCATGGCGGGCTTGGGTGGAAGAATTAAGTGGTGGAAGGCGGCTTTGTCGATGACGACGTTGTAGCCGTCTTTGCTGCATGTTTGGCAACGATCACACATATATGCATGCATTCCTATATAAAAGCTTCGATGCAAATTAAACGGCGGTCTCAAAATGTCGGTGCGATTAATAATCATTCTCTCTCCTTGGATCTGATCATGCAGTGGTGAAGAGACCCAATTCATCTCGTAATTTGAGCCCAAATAGGCCCGTATTCGTCTTGGTTTTTCCTCCGATTTGTCACGAAATTCGGTCCGTTGCACGCCAAACAGTGACGCCGCTTTCTCTAGACCACAGCGCGCGGCCCACTACTCCATGCCGCAACCCACCGTTTACCACTGCCTAGGCCAGAGATGTTGCGCCCAACTCCCCAGCCCAGCACAGCTTCACCGGGGCCCGCGGCCCAATCCGCCGTATCTAGACGCACACGCCACCGCTTCCTGGAAGCCCAGCGCCTCTCGCACTGCACATCCACCACATTGGCACATTAACCCATTGGGCCCAAACTACGCACAAGCCTACATTGATTTGACCCTTGTGGTGACGCGTGACATGTAATGTGTTGTCACGTGGTCCTTACTTGCAACCACGCATATCGCCAAAATTCCGAAAGGTACTCAAAATTTTAAACTAAAAGTTTATGACCCCTTAAATTTATTTTTGAAGAGTTTAAAATATTATTAAAAAATTTTAGAAGCTCTAAAACAAACTATTTAAAACCTCACAAAAATGATTACAAAGTATTGTATCATTTAGTTTGTATACAAATTGACAAGTTTTTATTTAATATAATTTAATTTAAGCCAAGAAGAACAAACATAGGTGACGCCTGACTTGGCGCCAACGCTTTATATGGATCTTGCAACCATGTAGCCAACTACCCCTCATATTCATTCGTTACCTATGTCGTGATGCCCACATAGAAAAACGCACCTCCTCCTTCAGATCCAACCCCGAGCTCTTTTGTGTGCATCCTCACGCCATCGGTTTCATGCTGCTCCGGACAAAACCATCATGAACATGTCACGACTCACAATGTCATGATAGCATCCTTTGCTACACATGGTCACATCGCCGCAATGTCCCCTCCACTCTAATCATTTCGGCTTCCGCTATGTTGGTTCTTGCCGGACCGATCCCAAGCCAAAGTCTTCGTCTCTTCGACGTTGACTCTCCGGCCACCTCATTGGTTCAATCGCCATGTTTGGCCTATCCTCACCAACTGCAGCACATCGAACGGTCCAAGTCGTCTGTTCGGATTGTCTAATAACACCAGTCGAATCGTCAATCGCCGCCATGCTCCACCTTACGCCCTAAGTCTTTTCGTATGTTGTGTAGAGACATGAACCTCACATCTCCACAGAAATATTGCATATCGCTAACCTCGCTCTGATACCACTTATTACGATTTTAATCACCACCTAGGATTTAGACAACACAAGAGACACAATATTTTGTAACGCATTTCAGTATTGCTACCTATGTTTGTGGGCTTTAATGACTATAGACGCTCCTCCAAATCAACACAAGCACACTAAACCACCTAAGTCGCATCAACGCGACCCTACACGTTCTGCGCTATAGATTTGTCATCATGATCGGTTACACCGTAATAATGTCCTCCTTTATACATAGACCACATGCAAGTCCAAACCTAATACTATGATTTCTATTTATTGCAACTCAAAATACAATATTCCACGTCAACTCTAAATCAAAAGACGCGACAACTCTTACCCTGATGAATTGATATATTGATGATCAGATCGATCGACAATTCAAGGTAGCACGAAGTCAAGAAAAGGAGACGAATTTATCGTGCAAAAGGCCCACGTGGTGATTGACATACCTTGTTGATGCATGGGAATTGGGACGTGCAACACAAATCACAATCGAGCTTTGTGTGGGTAAAGTGTGTAGTCTCTTCTCGTGCATCTTGATGGAGTTCTATTTTTTGAGACACGTCTTGATGCATAAATCTCCTATGGGGGTGGACCGTACGCTTCGGATTTCGCACAAGTTCGTAGGCAGGGAAAATATTTCACCGATTTTTTTTTTTACGAATTCCGGCGACATCCGGCCTTCTCGGACCCCAGTAAATTTTGTAACCAACCTAAAAAGTTTTCTTTTGGTAAATTTCATCAAACTCAGTTGAGAATGAACAAATATATTCATGACCATTACTATTTAGCAATTTGTTTTCATCCTGAGGGTAGCGTTGGTGCCGTGCAAGTGATAAGTACTAAACAGTAGGTCCTGCACATAAAACAAAAGTGGTAGGTCCTAGATTTGAGTCTTTGGATTGGCTTATCCCAATTTTTTAAAATTCAAAAATTCAAATTTTGCTTGACATTTTTTTGCAAAAAAAAAAAAAAACAAATTTCACAAATTTCGTGCAATTCGACCTAACATGTAGTGTCTGGTAAGACTTTTGAGAAACATAGTTTTTTTACTCGTAGGCACCCTGCTGGGTTGTTTCTTACTGACTAGTATATTAATACATGTGTATGCGCACCATAATGTAAGATCCTTCTACACAGTCGTTATGGGAGGAGACAGGACAACCTAAACCATCGAGAGAGATAAAAACCGTCGAGACAAATCTCTCTCGACGACCGGTCGTTAAAAAAACTGTCGTGGATGCGTGGTCAAGAGAAATGCCTTTTATCAACGACCTAGTCATCTTCTCTCGAGAAATTGTAGAGTAACGTCGATAATACGCAAGGAGCCACCGTTCGGAATTATGACATCTCAATTTAAACGACTAATAGCTCACAATTAGGATAGTCCACCATCCACTAGCTGCGCCCTGCCAGGTGGGCCAAGGGTTCACTCTCGACGGCCAGGATCAGGCTGTTGGGAGACACTACTTTTAGGTGCTTTCTCCATGGTGTTGGCTGGCAGGTGGGCGCTTGGCCCTTTTTCTTGACGACTCTATCCATAGTCGTCGAGCATAGCTAAATTCTAGATGATAAAGTTAAAAACAGAAAAAATTGCAGCTACTACTGGCAGCTGCAACAACCGGCAAACCAAAACTCCCCGCATATTTATCACATTTGACAATATTGAACCACAAAATCACAAATATTCTCACAGCATTGCACAATTCACATCCACACACATATATTTCACATTAATGAACATAAACATAACCATAAGAAAGTAGTTTTACATAACCATAACGAAGTCGATCCACGTCGACACACAAGTCCACATATTATTTTTGAACAACTGCATGCACAAAATCGTCGAGAAAGAACTTTCTCGAGGGCTTGGCTTTACAACCCTCAAAGAGCATGATCTTTCTCGACGTTTTTGGTCAGAGCCGCCGAGAGAGAGAATAGCGCGAAAGGTGCAGTGCTCCTCATCAAAGCCGTTTGCGCTCCGTCCACCGCTAGGCTGTTGACGACATCTCCCTTGACAGCTAAAAAATGTCATCGAGAGAGATTGACCAACCACATTGTGTACTTAATTACAATAGTTGAGCGTGGATCATTTAGGATAATGGCACGTGTTTGGCGTGGAGTATTATTGTACTCCCTCCGTCCAACAATCATCTACGTATTTGGCTCGGGCATCAAGACCAAGGCGGAAGGAAACCGCAGCCTAATGCAGTTAGGCCCTATCTGGAAGTGGAGTATTTTTGTAGTTTCTATGCAAAACCATGGTATTCTCAAATACCAAAATGAGGTGTTTGGAAGCAATCCCAAAAACTCTGTTTCTCACTTGTGCTAGCAAAACATGGTATTGAAAACCATAGTATTTCATGGTTATAGCAAAACGCAAACCATGGACCATGGTATTACAAAACCATGGTTTTAAAAAACTTTGTTGCCAAACAGGCCCTTAATTTGCATTGTCAGCGTCGCCACGTTTACGGTTGTAAGGAATGTGATGCATGCATTCTTGGCTCGGGTAGCATGCAGAGGGTCGCAGGTTGCATGCATGCAAATTACTACTCGCTCGGGACGTGCGATCTTCATTCAATACAGCCGCAAAATGAACAGGCGTAGCGAGAAAACCAAGCAACAGCTTGCTAATACGTAGATGAATTATAGACAAAACAAAAAACGTAATATGAAGATCATTCCTAGACGGAGGGACTAAAGGAGTAGATGATCTGCCGGAGTCGTACGTCCTTGGGCTGCATGGGCTGCATAATCGTGCGTTGAATTGAGTGATTGTTATGTCTCCATATCTATAAAGTTGTATTTGTGTCCACCAAATATAGCTAATTCTCTTTGTCAAGTACGAGTGGGTCGCGGGGCAGTATATAGTGAATTAATTTGTTGTCACACAGCAATCCTAGCATAGATAAGCGGATCAAGGCTGTTTCGATCCGCAACATTTTTCTAGCAGTAAAACAGATCTCCGGTTTTGATCAAAAGCCACGAGGTTACGTAGTCGACTGTAGACCTGAATATTAGTTGACTGTTGTTATAATGTGCCCCGAATCTAGCCGACTGTTGATATATTCTAATCTGAATTATTGATTTTTTTATTGAGAGAGCTCTGGTGGTATATGGACTTTTGGTATACCCCTGTTATAGATGGCCAAATGGGCGGCCCGGCCCAGCCCGGCCCGAGCCCGACTAGGCACGGCTAATAAACGGGCCGTGCCGGCCCATGGGCCGAGGCCGAGGCCGAGGCACGGCACGATAGCCTGCAAAACTGTGCCGGGCCGGCCAGAGGCACGACGAGCTAGATGGGCCATGTCGGCCCATTTAACAAATGGCTAAAAAAATATCCTCAAAATAGGTAAAAAATGAGGCCACTAAGCTTTGAACTTGAGATCTAAGACTTGTTTCCACCTCTGATAACCAATAGGACACTTGTTTGTTTGTGTATGTAATGTTCCATTATAGTTTGTTATAATATACATACTATTGAATGAAAATAAAACAAAAACTAATCGTGCCGTGCCCGTGCCGGCCCATGGGCCTAGCCTTCGGCCCAAGCACGGCCCGGCCGATCGTGTCGTGCCGGCTTGGCCCTATTTATATCGTGCCGTGCAGTGCATCGAGCCGGGTCAAAATGTCGTGCCTCGTGCCGGCCCTTTTAGCCTGGCCCATTTGGCCATCTATAACCCCTATAAGTACTCTCTGTAGCCTTTAAGATGATGTTATCTTCATCGGTTCGTTGTAATTGCTTTGTGTACTCTTAACCTATGACCTGTCCATGTACATGTTTGATTTATTAATGATTCTCTATTTAAGTTTTTGTATTTAGAAATTCTCTTTTGTCTCTAGATCTTTGGAGATAAAGATTATGTTGTAGAGGATAAAGATATAGAGAATAAATATTGATCGAAAAAATATAAAGAAAAACCGGTAGAGATGACCCGAGACAGTCTCAGAGGCTAAGGCCCTGTTCTTTTGAGTTGATCTAAACGGCTGAAATGATTGAACTTCGAGAGCTTTTCGAGGTAGTCTCGAGATTCGGATACATTTCGTTTGACTTGCTTTTTAAAGCGTTAGAACCCACCTTCAAAACAACGAAAAAACGGACTAAAAAAATTTAAAACATATGTGTTTTTAAAACGTAGATAAGTCGCCAAGCTGTTAAGCCGTTAAGTTGAAAAGAACTGAGCTTAAAACGGGCACAAAAGTTTCATTGGTAGCAGAAACGATGCATATAGCATGACAGCATGAGAGGGGCATGAAAGCTGAAAAACTGGGGTGATCGTCGGCAAGCGGCCTGACGGCGATAGTAGCTGATGGATGATCTTGAACTCTTAACAGTGGACTTAGAAGTGGTTGGTTCGAACCAATTTGGTTTTAAAGCAGGTGAACAGAAGGAAGAACGCATTGTTCACGTGTAATCAGTACATGCATGCATTTACGTGGCCTATTTATAGTCCCATCTGATCCCGATCCGTCGCTAGCTTTCTCTACTTGGCCACGTGTACCAGCAAGGCTTGTGGATGTGTAGCTGGCAGAAGTGGGACCAACATGGCAGCCTCTTCCTCCCTGCCTTCCGCGAAGCTTCCTCCAGACATCCGTATGTTACTACTAATTAACCGATCACTCTTAAGTCAAAGTACTCCATAAAGTAATTAATGGCCACTGGCCGTACGTTCCCCTGTCGTGTAATGCAGCTAGCTGCACCATTGGAGATGCTCTTGGCGCGTGGGTGCATGCCTTGGAAAACCCTTATATATATGCGCCAGTTTATTGTACGGATTCATTACAAATCGGCACAGATGATCTTATTTGCGCTAGATTGTAAAGGACAGGGCGAGACAAGCACACATGCGTCAGTTCTAGTCAAGAATCAACACAAACGAGTGAGCATCTGTATCGGTTCGCGCCGAAAACCAGTGTAGATTTGTGCCGGTTCTAGCCACGAATAGACAAAATTATCATGGCTAGACCAGCACACATACTACTACTCATCTACGTCGATTCTATCCATAAACCGTTGTGGATGTGTGTTTTTAGGAATTCTAAATATTTGAAATTTTATAACTTTTCTTATGATTTCGAATGAAAACAAAATTTGTATGTAAATTGTAGCTTTTGAGGAGATCTACGTCTTTGTGGTTGACATCTTTCTCATTGGAAGCAATATATATATGCCTAAATAACCATTACAATGGTAATTTATTTAAATGAAGTCAAATTCAAAATAAATTAACTTGAAAATTGTAGGTTTCGATGTGATTTACATTAACTTTGTAGTTAAAACTTTTTCTATTTAATATCAGTTGCATGTAATAAAATGTTTTTTAGAGATTTTAAAAAATTGATCAAAAGGTATGCCAATCCTATTCTAATCAGAACATGACTTGAATTGGGATGGTTAGAAAGATGAGATTGAAGTAATAAGTTTTGAGTTCGATTTCTAAGGTAGGCAACATTTAAATTTCAAGTCAAATAATGTGCTAAATGTTCATAAGTGATTGAGAGGTGGTAGGATGTGAAAAAAATTGTGTTTTATGCCTAAATTAAATCGCGTTTTGAAAATTAAAGACCTCATTTGTGCGGTTCTAGTAACGAATCGGCATAAATAATTAATAACACAAATAATCTTTTTGCGCTGGTTCAAAAACTGGCATAGATGACCTTTTCATTTGGCCGATTTAAAAATCAACACAGATGACTTGGTTTGAACCGGCATAAATTTGCTTTTTTGGTGTAGTATGTCACTAATTCGTGTTCTATAGTAGTGATAACTTCCTTGTTTTGAGAAATTTTTTACTTTAAAATTATTACAATTTGCACACAGGTGTGCTTTAGCCCTTCCCTGTTCTCTTGCTTAAAACCCCTGTGGAGCATGAGCATGCATGTGCTTTGTAGATATAATACATGTGAGTTCATAAATTGACCCGCGGCCCCTACATATCTGTTAATGACCGCTCCCTTCTTCATTCAAATTTATAACTTATTTTCGTTTTGCACATAGCCAGGAGAACATTAAAAATGACTAAACTACCACTAGCTATTAACTCCAAGCTAGCACTATATTCAATATATACACGCATACATAAAATACATGATATTTGCTATTATTATTAGTATTGAAAGTGCAACACATTTATTTTATCCTTGAAATATGAAATACGTTCTATATTATTGATTATATTAATCGGTAGGTCCATGAAAAATACGCTCTATATATCCATCGATGACAGCATATTAGTTTAGTGCGTGCTACGTCATTCTGATTCAATAGTACTCCATCGCCACCTAGCATCTCATGAGTTAATGACAGCATGTGTTCTTTGCCTGCTGCTGCCTATAAATGCCAGCTCCTTCATCCATGCATGCCATCCATTCACTTGAAGCAGTCTTGTGCCTGCTCATCACCTTATCACCTAGCTAAGATGGAAGGTAAGGGGCTTAAGAGCGTGGTCTTGTGCCTGCTCATCTTAGGTCTGCCTGCAGCCGATCTCCTAGTTGAGGCCAAGAGTTGTTGCCCAAGCACATCAGCCAGGAACATATACAATACTTGTCGATTCGCTGGTACGTCTAGACCTGTATGCGCAAAGTTAAGTGGTTGCAAGATTGTAAGTGGGAACAAATGCCCATCGTGCTGTCCTAAACTCGGCCTTGACCAGCTGAACCCTGGTAATCTACGTTCCTTCTTTCCATTGATTGTGTCGATTACATGTGCCACACACAACAAATTATGTTTCATTAAATGCTATAAGGTGTTTAATTTGATAGGAGAAATAAACAGCGTCATTGACTACTGCAACATCGGTTGTACAATCACCGTCTGCAGCAACATAGGTATATAACCTAACGAATCCTTTTTCGTGCATGTGTGTTGAATGTCTTGTTTTCTTACTTGATTTGTTCACAAACAACTATATAGATTGAATGGTCGATGTAATTTGACTCGAGCTATATTTATATGTTTTAGCGACAGTGGCCGGCAACACAATGGTTGAAGATGACATGGAACGCTGCGAGAATGCATGCAACAAGTTCTGCAACATGGACGCTAATAACCCTACATCAGCCGTCGATGCTTAATTACACGATGGACTAAGGGAACTCATGCACGCTGCCGCTTGTCTTTGTTTCCAATAAGAGCCATCCTCTAGCTCGAGATGATTGACGTTTTCATCTCAAGTGTTGTATATGTCTGTATGGCTAATAATAGTAGTAATAATAAATCAAGCGGAGCTTTTTTACTTGCACGATCTACCGCCATCTCCAGGAGTACAAAAAGGTTATGTTATTTCACATTGAAAAGTACGCAACCATACAATACAATAGACTCACACACCTCTAATACTCGACAATCGTACCATTACACTCCTTCCCACACGGCTAGTGTCCTTGTCTATCCATCCGTTTAGTCTGGATTGACATACAATGCTAAATATTTTTTGAGATCCTAATAATTATATTATCGGCAAATTGACATTGTATTAAACACCAAAGTCAGTCCAATAGCCATCGAGCCAGATCTCTCTGCTAGTAGCATCTATGGCTCTAAGCTCAGCCTCGCTAGCTGCCGGGGATGGAGACAACTGTTTGTTTCTTACAGCCAAATTAAGGAGGAACGAGGCACTAGTAAGAAACGCACAAGCTCGTGACAGGACGCTACAATCATTGGCCAACATCAACGTATAGGCACAAGATAGAAATTTGTAAATTAACTAGTCGCGTGGGCGCGCCCGCGGCGCGCCGAGGGTGGCTGGGGCACACGAGGGCGGCGGCAAAACGCGTGGGCCGCGCCTGCCAAATGCGCGCGCGTAGACGTACGCGGTGGAAAAAGTGAAAAAAAACCGCGGTCTCCGCAGTGAGAGCCGGCTCGGCTAGCCAACCCAGCAAATCGCCCGACGTGTTGATCCTTGCGCGCAAAAAATTATTTTATATGTTAAAATCGAAAGGATGGCCAGATCTGAACGGCGCGCGCGATCGGACGGCCGTGGCGGCGCTGGGCGGGGAGGCCAGCCACGTGGCGACCCAGCGACACGCGTGTTCGGGCTTGTATCTATTATATTATTGATATCTGGTTCAGTTTTATGTTTTCAAAAGCCACCGGTCGATGGACATGGCAGATAAAGGTTAGTTTCCGTGGATAATTTTGAATCTACTATTGCAAATCTAGCACATCGTGTTATCCCTCCTCTTGAAGTCCAATCGAATAGCGCAACAAAACATATTAACATACACCAAACCATTTTTTTAAAAAGAGGGTCATATATATTAGGAAAAGGTATATATACCTATTTACTACTCATCTGAACAACTCTAGCGCAAAAGTATAGAAACCATACAGGAACTGTGAAACCAGTTTTTTAAAATCCCCCTCCCCCAAGAGCGGTTAATTTGTAGAGTTCTTTATTTAAATTAACCCATGTGAATAATGGTGTCATGGTGAGGCGCCATCCACTCGTACATAAGAGAAAATTTCCCGCACAATGACAGTATCCGCGCGCTGTGCTGTTTAGCTACGTGCAGGCAGGAGCCAGGAGAGACCGATCGATCGAGAGAGCGAGCTAATAAAAGAGCTAATGGTTTTTATATACGCAATTAAAATAGTTTAAATGATTTTGATTTTTATAGATAAAGTTTTAAAAGTTTAACTTAGGACAAACCTAAAACATCATATTATGGTACTAGAGGGAGTAATTAGCCAAGTTTGGCCAACTAGTACGGGAGCCGAACAACCGAAGGAAGAGCTCGGCGGCTGCAGCCACCGTTCTCTGCGAGTAGTTCTCTGAGTAATTACTATTTCTGTTAACTCCTGGCCTCGAGGCCTATGTAATTATTTCACCTTCTCATAATTAAAATCGCCAAGTTTCTTGGCCTTTCAAAATTCAAATAAAAAATGCCCCACGCGCGCTATTATTATTGGCAATGGTAATTACACACACACAAAACACTGACACACACCAAGCTATGATTTATGGCGAAATATGCGGTGCAAACCACTGTTTTCGTGCAAACCCCATAAAAATCATATATAAAAGTTTTGTAAATTCGTGAAAAAATTACAGGAGATAGGCATGTGCACGAACTACATCACCACCAAATCTCATGTCTAAACTCAACATCGTTAGGGAGAAACAAAAAAAAACAAATTTGAAAGAATAATGTCTTGTTACTATTTGCCCTGAAATTTGTCCCTTTTTTTTCTCCCAAACGATGTTGAGTTTAGACTTGAGATTTGGTGGTGATGTAGTTCGTTCACATACCTATCTCCAGTAATTTTTCCATGAATTTACAAAACTTTTATATATGGTTTTCACGGGGTTTGCACGAAAACGTGGTTTGCACCACATATTTTGCCATGATTTATATACTACTATTGTTGCCGACAACTTATTTCGGGCTTTGGGCTAGCTTTCAGGCTATGGGCTTTTCTCATAAGCCGGTTGGGGCTTAAATTTTAGTCAGCCGGACTGGGCTCGGGCTTGCCTTCAGGGTGCCGTGCCTTTTCACGCCCGGCCAGAAACTGGGCCGGCTCAGGGCATGATCCTAGGCTGAGAGAATTTGGGAGGAAAAAAAATCTGGACTCGCCCCGAAGTTTTAGCTCGACCACCACGACGGAAGGGGGGCTTAGCCTCGCCGCGCTGCTCTCGCGGCCGGAGAGCGCCCCCGCAGGGCCATGCGGGGCCCCCGCGCCGCCGGAGCCACCGAGGCGAGCGTTCCACTCGTCGCCGAGCCCCCTGGGGTTCAGGTCCACCCCTGCGTCGTGGTCTGGCGCGGAGGCCGGCGTGGCCGCCGGGGCGGACGGGTTGGAGATCGCGAGGCTGGGGATCTCGGGCCGGATCGTCGAGAGGCTAGCCGCGCGGGGCATCACCAGGCTCTTCCCCATCCAGGTAGTGCATGAGCTGCCCGTCCATTGGTTTCGCTTGATTTGGTTGGTTTTTATTGGAACAAAGTAGAATATTGTTCGAGGTAATGTTCTTGGCAAAATGAACAAAAAAATTTGGCCTTTTTAGCTTAACAATCTCTACAAGACTACAACTGTAGGATCCTGCAAGTCACGATATACTGAATTGTTACTTTCACTTCAATTCATTGTAACCGACGAAGTAGGTGTATTAGTTGAATGCTATAAACAGAGTTGCTCGTGCAGTGTTTGTCAATTGGCATCCTGCTGAATTGCTTGCAAATATGTAAAATGGGAGGTTTAGTGTTACGTTAGTTGACCATTTGGATCGGAATCACTAGAACATTGCTTGCATCCATTGAGTTAAAATCCAATGATAGGATCTTGTGCCAATTTGGCAACAGCACAGAACAGGGTGTGTTGATTCTGACCGAGTTAAGTCCATTTGTTTGTTTATAGATGTGTGTCTTCACAAATCACTATACTAGAAGGCAGAAAGTAGCGCTCTGTTTTTCCCTGCTAGATCAACTCTCTGGTCTAACTTCTGGATCTGCAGCAATCTGGTCTGGTAATGCATCTGCTAGCTGACCAGTTAGTGTACGATACCAGAACAAAAGTCAAATCTTAGCTCGCCTAATGCTAATTGCTAACTGAATCTGGCTAGGAAGTTTCTTAAAATTTTGTCATTTCAAAAAGGAAGATTGGATGTTTTTTAAAAGAATTTAATGTTCTTACCTTTGTAAAGTTAGCCAGTATGTTAGCTTAGATTTTGTGTGTTACAGTGATAGTTTTACCACACACCTCTGTGCAGAGGGCTGTTCTTGAGCCAGCAATGCAAGGAAAAGACATGATTGGGCGAGCTCGAACTGGAACAGGAAAAACCTTAGCTTTTGGCATTCCTATCATGAACAGGATTATTAGCTACAATGAGAAGAATGGGTTGGTCTCTCTCTCATTTAGAATTCTTCTTATCTATCTACTGGACAGATAGAATTTATTGTAATGATTACATAGTATGGTGCGTGCAGAAGCGGTAGGAATCCTCTAGCCATCATTTTGGCACCTACTAGAGAACTTGCTCGACAGGTTGAGAAGGAATTTAGAGAATCTGCCCCCTTGGACACTCTTTGTGTTTATGGAGGTGTTCCCATCAGTCAGCAAATGAGAGTTCTTAATTATGGTGTTGACATTGTGGTTGGAACTCCTGGCCGAGTTATTGATCTCTTGAGAAGAGGTGTTTTAAACCTTTCAGAGATCCAGTTTGTGGTCCTAGATGAAGCCGACCAGATGCTGGCTGTGGGTTTTGGTGAAGATGTTGAGGTAATCATGGAGAATTTGCCACAACAACGTCAAAGTATGCTGTTCTCCGCAACAATGCCTAGTTGGATCAGGAAAATTACTAATAAGTACCTAAATGATCCAGTCACCATTGACCTTGTAAGTGCACTCCTGTCTTATTTGATCTGTCAATTATCTTGCTTTTTATCATGCATCCATTTCTACTTTTTTACAAGGATCTATTTGAGCAAAAAATCACTAACAGAAAAATCATGCCATACCTTATTATTATATTATATGGTGCTGCTCACTTATTTCCTTATTGTAATTTTCTAAGTGCTTTGTTATGGATAATGCAAATGCATTTGTATGAACTGTGAAGTTTAAAACTAAATATGGGTAGATGAATGAGGGTTGATACTAGATAGAGCTAGAGAGGATGTGGTGTTCTTTGGTTCAATATGCCATGGTGAATTGGAGTAATTATAATCCTGGATAGAGTATAATAGGCCCGCGGCCCAATGCGTCGTATCTAGACGCACACGCCACCGCTTCCTGGCAGCCAAGCGCCTCACGCTCGCACTGCACATCCACCACATTGGCGCATTGCCCATTGGGCCCAAACCACGCACAAGCCTGCGTTGACTTGACTCCTGTGGTGACGCGTGACATGTATGTATAACTAGTCGCGTGGGCGCGCCCGTGCGTGCGCATCGCAGGCGGGCCGAGCCCGGCAAACGCGCGTGTGGCGGGCGTTGGGAAAAAGCACAAAAATGTGGCCTGCGTGGGATTCGAACCGCGGGCTACAGGGTGAGTTTCGGCGGAGCTAGCCAACCCAACAAACCGTGCGAGCTGCTGATCTTTGCGGACAAAAAATTATTTTATACCTAAAAATCTAACGGACGGCCAGATCTGACTG
The DNA here is from genome assembly GCA_005191435.1 of Raddia distichophylla. NCBI lineage: Eukaryota > Viridiplantae > Streptophyta > Magnoliopsida > Poales > Poaceae > Raddia > Raddia distichophylla. The sequence continues at coordinate 849,883 of SPJY01036992.1, read as the reverse complement.
CTGCGGGCGATCGGACGGCCGTGGTGGCGTTGGGCGGGGAGGCCATCCACGTGGCGAGGAACCGACGCTCGTGGTCGGCTTTGTACCATTTATGGATGTGTTGTCACATGGTCCTTACTTGCCACCACGCTTATCGCCTCGTTCTGAAAGGTACTCAAACTTTTAAACTAAAAGTTTATGATCCCTTAAAATAGGTTTTGAAGAGTCTAAAATATTATTAAAAAATATTATAAAAGTTCTAAAAAAAATTTAAAACCTCACAAAAATGATTACAAAGTGTTGTATCATTTAGTTTGTATATAAATTGACAAGTTTTTACTTAATATAATTTAATTTAAGCCGAGAAGAACAAACATACGTGATGCCTAACTTGGCGCTAACGCTTATATGGATCTTGCAACCACATAGCCAACTACCCCTCATATTCATTCGTCACCTATGTCATGAGGCCCACTTAGAAAAACACACCTCCACCTTCAGATCCAACCCCGAGCTCTTTTGTGTGCATCCACACGCCATCGGTTTCACGCTGCTCCAGACAAAATCATCATGAACATGTCTTGACTCACAGTGTCATGATATCATCCTTTGCTACACGTGATCACATCGCCGCAATGTCCTCTCCACTCTAATGATCTAATCATTTCGGCTTTCGCTATGTTGGTTCTTACCGGATTGATCCCAAGCCAAAGTCTTCATCTCTTCAACATTGACTCTCCGGCCACCTCATTGGTTCGATCACAATGTTTGGCCGATCCTCACCAACTGCAGCGCATCGAACGGTCCAAGTCGTCTGTTCGGATTGTCTAACAACACCAGTCAAATCGTCGATCGCCGCCATGCTCCACCTAACGCCCCTAAGTCTTTTCGTATGTTGTGTAGAGACATGAACCTCACATCTCCACAGAGATATTGCATATCGCTAACCTCGCTCTGATACCACTTATTATGATTTTAATCGCCACCTAGGATTCATACGACACAAGAGATACGATATTCTGTAACGCATTTCGGTATTGCTACCTATGTTTGTGACTATAGACGCTCCTCCAAATCAACACAAGCACACCAAACCATGTTAGTCGCATCATCGCGACCCTACACGTTCTGCGCTATAGATTTGTCGGCATGACCGGTTACACCGTAATAATGTCCTCCTTTATACATAGATCACAGATGCAAGTCCAAACCTAATACTATGAATTCTATCTATTGCAACTCAAAATACAATATTCCACGTCAACTCTAAATCAAAAGACGCGACAACTCTTACCCTGATGAATCGATGTATTGATGATCAGATCGATCGACAATTCAAGGCATCACGAATTCAAGAAAAGGAGACGAATTTATCGTGCAAAAGGCCCACGTGGTGATTGGCATACCTTGTTGATGCTTGGGAATTGGGACGTGCGACACGAATCACAATCGAGCTTTGTGTGGCTAAAGTGTGTAGTCTCTTCTCGTGCATCTTGATGGAGTTCTATTTTTGAGACACCTCTTGATGCATAAATCTCCTATGGGGGTGGACTGTACGTTTCGGATTTCGCACAAGCTCATAGGCAGGGAAAATATTTCACCGATTTTTTTTTTTACAAATTCCGACGACATCCAGCCTTCTCGGACCCCAGTAAATTTTGTAACCAACCTAAAAAGTTTTATTTTGGTAAATTTCATCAAACTAAGTTGAGAATGAACAAATATATTCATAAACCATTACTCTTCAGCAATTTGTTTTCATCCTGAGGGTAGCGTTGGTGCCGTGCAAGTGATAAGTCCTAAACAGTAGGTCCTGCACATAAAACAAAGTGGTAGGTCCTAGATTTGAGTCTTTGGATTGTCTTATCCCAATTTTTTAAAAACTTCAAAAATTCAAATTTTGCGTGACATTTTTTTGGCAAAAAAAAAACAGAATTCACAAATTCCGTGCAATTCGACCAAACATGTAGGGTCTGGTAAAATTTTTGATAAATATAGTTTTTTTACCCGTAGGCACCCTGCTGGGTTGTTTCTTACTGACTAGCCCGATCCTGGCTGTTGAGACAGGACAACCGAAACCATCGAGAGAGATAAAAACCATCGAGACAAATCTCTCTCGACGACCGGTCGTAAAAAAAACTATCGGGGATGCGTGATCTAGAGAAATGTCTTCTCTCAACGGCCCCCAGTCGTCTTCTCCCGACGGTTGTAGAGTAACGTCGATAATACGCATGGAGCCACCATTCGGAATTATGACAGCTCAATTTCACCGACTAACAGCTCACAATTAGGATTGTCCACCATCCACTAGCTGCACCCTGCCAGGTGAGCCAAGGGTTCACTCTCGACGGCCAGGATCGGGCTGTTGGGAGACACTTTGAGGTGCTCTCTCCATGGTGCCGCGTGGCGCTTGGCCCTTTTTCTTGACGACACTATCCATAGCGGTCGAGCATAACTAAATTCTAGATGACAAAGTTTTAAAAACAGAAAAAATTGCAGCTACTACTAGCAGCTGCAACAACCAGCAAACCAAAACTTCCTGCATATTTATCACATTTGACAACATTGAACCACAAAATCACAAATATTCTAACAGCATTGCACGATTCACATCCACACATGCACATATATTTCACATTAATGAACATTAACATAGCCATAAGAAAGTAGTATTACATAACCATAACGAAGTCGATCCACGTCGACACACAAGTCCACATTATATTTGAACAACTGCATGCACAAAATCGCCGAGAAAGAGCTTTCTCGAGGGCTTGGGTTTACAACCCTCAAAGAGCGTGATCTTTCTAGCTCGTTGTTTTTGGTCAGAGCCGCCGAGAGAGAGAATAGCTCGAAAGGCGCAGTGCTCCTCTCTTGACTTATGGCCAAGTCATCAGCGAGATCAAAACCATTTGCGCTCCGTCCACCGCTAGGCTGTTGACGACATCTTCCTTGACAGCTAAAAAATGTCATTGAGAACTAGAGATTTGTGTGTGTTGACAACTACGCATGAACTGTTGAAAGAGGGTATGTACACTCAACGGCTGTTTTGTAGTCTTGGAGAGCAGGAGAGACTTGTTAAAAGTCGAAGTTTCGATGTTTTCCACAGCAAGCATGCATTTATATAATCAATGTAAAACTAGCCTTGTAACGAGAGGATCCTTATCGATATATTTTTTGACGTTGCAATGAGTGAAAATACGCGTATGGCCACCCTGCCCACCCAGCACCGGAACTAAAAAGCATATCTCCTGTGCTCTAAGATACTGTAAAACATCTATGCTATCCTATGCGTGGCAATGAGACCATTTTTTCACAAAGCATCTCTTGCGGCGCATTAATTGTGTACTTAATTACAGTTGAGTGCGGATCATTTAGGATAATGGCGAGTGCTTTGGCGTGGAGTATTACTGTAAAGGAGTAGATGATCTGCCGGGGTCGTCCTTGGGCTGCATAATTGTGCGTTGAATTGAGTGATTGTTATGTCTCCATGTCTATATAGTTGTATATATTTGTGTCCACCATATATATCTAATTCTCTTTGTCAAGTACGCGTGGGTCGCGGGTCAGTAGGGAATTAATTTGTTGTCACACAGCAATCCTAGCATAGATAAGCGAATCAAGGCTGTTCCGATCCACAATATTTTTCTAGCAGTAAAACAGATCTCCGGTTTTGATCAAAAGCCACGAGGTTACGTAGTCGACTGTAGACCTCTGTTGTTATATTCTGACCCGAATCTAGCCGACTATTGATATATTCTAATCTTAATTATTGATTTTTTTATTGATGGATTCAGAAAACTCAAAACATATGTGTTTTCAAAACGTAGATAAGTCGTTAAGTTGTTAAGCCGTTAAGCTGAAAAGAACTGGGCTTAAAACGGGCACGAAAGTTTCATTGGTAGCAGAAACAATCTAGAGACATGAAAACCGAAAAACGGGGGTGTTCACGTGTAATCATAATCAGTACATGCATGCATTTACGTGGCCTATTTATAATGCCATCTGATCCCGATCCGTTGCTTTCTCTACTTGGCCACGTGTACGGGCAAGGCTTGGGGATGTGCAGCTGGCAGAAGTGGGACCTGTTAGACAACCACGCTACCAGGTGTAGTCCGAGGCTGCCTAGCAGTGTGTAGATCGTAGACGACGAAGAACAATCACAGATAAACACAGAGATGTAAGAGATGAAGTATTCTTTATTGCTTTTCTCAGGGATACAATGATAGATGTGATCCTCTCCTATTTATGCTTGACAGCTAGGGTTTCGGCTTGGTCCACCAAGTGGGCCCCACCCCTAGGCGCATGCCAGGCCCAAGACCGGCAGCAGCCCGGGATGGGTTTCTCAACACTCCCCCTTGGACCTTGCGGAGTGATGCATATGTCTTAAAAACTTCACAAAAACCCAGTGGAAAAATGCTGGAGCAAGAGTACATAGCATATGCTTGCTTGTGCGTACGGATTTGCCTCGTTAAAAATCTCATGTGAGAAACTTCATTGAAAATTCACTTAAGGAAAAAAGAGTACAGATCCACTCAACGTTTCTTCATATTCATATATTCATTCATTCAAGTTGGGTACTCGAACTTCATGTTCAAAATTTCAATTCATAATACGTGAAGTTTCTCCTCTGAATTCTGCACTTCTTTGATTCTTCTCATTCTAATTCCTTTCACGCATCTTTCAAAGATAGATGCAGAGAGTGACTTATCAAATAAATCTGCTATATTCTCAATTAACTTAATGTGCAGAAAACTAATTTTTTTTCTTCGGGTTCATATACTTAATAGATTTTCCTTCACATATACAGTCTCCATTTGTGCGACACATGTTGCATCATTTTCATAGATGATAGTAGGGGTTCATTCAATGTACAATCCACATGACTGAAATGTGGAATGACCTTCTTCAAAGCCATGCATATTCATAATAGGCTTCTTTCAATGCTATGATTTCCGAGTGGTTTGTCGATATTGACATAAGAGTCTGCCTTGACAACTTCTTCATAATTCCAATTCTTACCACTTGAAACATATTCATATTCATATCTTGGTTACTTCATTCCAAGATTTCTTTTTCTTCGGAGGTATCGGAAGATGTCCTTGATTCTTTCAAATGCCCTTCTTGTGTTCTGCATTATACCAAGTTGATGAAATTAACGGCAACTGCAATGTACAGCCGGCAAATGCATTGTACTCCCGTATGCTATTTACGAGGTATATGAGCCATTCAAATTCTAATACAAAACTTAATGTTTCTAGACATTCTCCCCTCATCCCTAGGTCTGTACAGGTCTAGGTCTGCAAAAATTGACCGACCGACCATTGGGTTTTCATGGATACACCTTCCTAACATCAAGCCTTTCAGCACGATCAATATGTAGGTTGACTGGTGTAGCGAGTTTCATTTGGGATATGCTCAAGGTGTTAACCTAAGCTGTAATGGCCAATTCATTCATTCCTTCCTCATACTTCAAGTATGTGTATTATTCTTTTATTCAATCTGTATGGTAACATAAAAGATTACACTATACAGATTTCTATTCGCTCTATCTTGGTTCAGGACAATGATACCATGTATCTTCATATATAAGTCCACCCAAGTCTCTTTCCAGTTACAACATCCTTTCAATTTATTTTCTTTCTCAACTTTCAGTTGAATACTGCCATTGAGATAAGGGTATCTAAAGGTTACACCACCCATGACCGGGGAATAAGTTTCTTCATAATAAACGCTAAGGCGCTGAGTGAAACATTGTGCTACCAGCCTTACTTTTTACCATACCACTTCATTTTTCTTCACTTCTCCTTTCGAACAAAGGCCCACGGGGCATACACGAGGGAGTGTGCGGCGCAGAGGCCTAAGCACTTCTCCTTTGTTCAGAGAAAATAGTTCCGCGGTGATTGCCTTCTTCCATTTTTTCCGGTCCAACCATGTCTTACACTCAATAAGAGATGCTGGCTTAGGATCGAGTTCAATTAGTTTGACAATCTTTTTAGAAAAGTACATATCAACATTGGCTGTGGTTCTATTTAATATATCCCGAGTGCACAAAATTTATGGCCATTTCTTCATGGGGTGCTTCGTGCACATGTGCTCGTATAACTTCGTATAATGTATGCTATACGAAGTTATTACGGTAAAAAAATTCAAAAAAATCAAAAAAAAATCACAAATACTCTCTAATCAATGTCAGGTACAACATATATTTTATTCAGATCAGCATGGCCAATATTCATTTTTATAAACGTTTTTTAAAGAATAACCTAATTTTATAAATGTTTATATCAATATAAAAATATATGTGGTACCTGACATTGATTAGAGAATATTTGTGATTTTTTTTGATTTTTTTTAATTTTTTTACATGTCTAAACAAAAATAACAAATGTTTGCTCAAGATCTAACGCTGGCCGTTGGATCGAGATCCAACGGCCAGCGCGGGCGTCGGACGGGAGACTCGGTCCGATGGGCGTTGGACCGCCTCCGCTTCCAGAGAAAAATGGCGGACAGGTGATTCGACCCCGATCTCCCAGGCGAAAGTTAGCTCTTATAACCAACTGGTCAAGGCGCGCGCTGTGTTGTTCAGTTGATATGGACGGCTGGATTTGATTCAACAATCGATCGGACGGCTCTGAAATCGAGATGACGTGGCCCACGCGGGGAAAAAATCGCCACGTGGCGAGGTGGAGGAGGCAACCCGGACTTGTAGTATTTACTAGCCGAATTGGCGCGCCTGCGAGGCGCCGAGCCGGGGCAAAGAACGCGTGCAAAAAACACGAGCCGAGCGGGCGGCGTCTAAACGCATGCACGCGCTCGCGTGAGCGCGCCAGTGGCGGGCAAAAAACGTGGGCCACGCGTGGGATGTGATCACAGCGACGCGGCGGCAAGCGCGCATGCGACGACGCAACGGGGAAAAAGAAAGGAAAATCAGCGTTGCGTGGGGATCGAACCGTGCCCGCCGAGGTGAAACCTCGCTACGCTAGCCGTCCCAGCAAACCGCGCGAGCCGTTGCTGGCTGGATGAAAAAAACTGTTTTAAACCTAAAAATCGAACGGACGGCCAGATGCTGCAGGGCGCCCCCGATCGGATGGGCGTGGCTGCGCCGGGCAGGCAGGCTAGCCATGTGGCCCACTCGGGAGAGCAGCGGGAGAGCACTCGGCTATGTACTATTTATAGATTATTGATTGATTGATGTGAGTTCATAAATATTGACCCGGCACCTACATCTGTTAATGACTGCTCCCTTCTTCATTCAAATTTGTAACATATTTTCGTTTTGCACATAGCCATGAGAACATTAAAAATGACTAAACTACCACTAGTTATTAACTCTAAGCACTATATTCAATAGTACTCCATCGCCACCTAGCATCTCATGAATTAATGACAGCATGTGTTCATTGCCTGCTGCTGCCTATAAATGCCAGCTCCTTCATCCATGCATGCCATCCATTCACTTGAAGCAGTCTTGTGCCTGCTCATCACCTTATCACCTAGCTAAGATGGAAGGTAAGGGGCTTAAGAGCGTGGTCTTGTGCCTGCTCATCTTAGGTCTGCCTGCAGCTGATCTCCTAGTTGAGGCCAAGAGTTGTTGCCCAAGCACAACAGCCAGAAACATATACAATGCTTGTCGCTTAGCTGGTCAGTCTAGACCTGTATGCGCAAAGTTAAGTGGTTGTAAGATTGTAAGTGGGAACAAATGCCCGTCGGGCTATCCTCACCTCGGCCTTAACCAGCTGAACCCAGGTAATCTACATTCCTTCTTTCCATTGATTGTGTCGATTACATGTGCAACAAACAACAAATTATGTTTTGTTAAATGCTATAAGGTGTTTAATTTGACAGGAGAAATAAACAGCATCATTGACTACTGCAACACCGGTTGTACAATCTCCGTCTGCAGCAACATAGGTATATAAGCTAACAAATCCTTTGTCGTGCATGTGTGTTGAATGTCTTGTTTTCTTACTTGATTTGTTCACAAACAACTATATAGATTGAATGGTCGATGTAATTTGACTTGAGCTATATTTATATATTTTAGCGACAGTGGCCGGCAACACAATGGTTGAAGATGGCATGGAACGCTGCGAGAATGCATGCAACAAGTTCTGCAACATGGACGCTAATAACCCTACATCAACCGTTGATGCTTAATTACACGATGGACTAAGGGAACTCATGCACGCCGCCGCTTGTCTTTGTTTCCAATAAGAGCCATCCTCTAGCTCGAGATGATTGACTTTTTCATCTCAAGTGTTGTGTATGTCTGTATGGCTAATAATAGTAATAATAATAAATCAAGCGGAGCTTTTTTACTTGCACGATCTACCACCATCTCCAGGAGTACAAAAAGGTTATATTATCTCATATTGAAAAGTACGCAACCATACAATACAATAGACTCACACACCTCTAATACCCGACAATCGTACCATTACACTCCTATCCACACGGCTAGTGTCCAGCTTGTCTATCCATCCGTTTAGTCTGGATTGACATACAATGCTAAATATTTTTTGAGCTCCCAATAATTATATTATCGGCAGATTGACATTGTATTAAACACCAAAGTCAGTCCAATAGCCATCGATCCAGATCTCTCTGCTAGTAGCATCTATGGCTCTAAGCTCAGCCTCGCTAGCTGCCGGGGATGGAAACAACTGTTTGTTTCTTACAGCCAAATTAAGGAGGAACGAGGCACTAGTAAGAAACGCACAAGCTCGTGACAGGGCGCTACAATCATTGGCCAACATCAACGTATAGGCACAAGATAGAAATTTGTAAATTAACTAGTCGCGTGGGCCGTGGGCGCTCCCGCGCCGCGCCGAGGGCGGCGGCAAAACGCGTGGTCCGCGCCTGCCAAATGCGCGCGGGCGGTGGAAAAAGCGAAAAAAACAGCCGCCTGGTAGGGTTCGAACTGCGGTCTCCGCGGTGAGAGCCGGTTTGGCTCGCCAACCCTGCAAATTGCCCGACGTATTGATCCTTGCGAGCAACAAAATATTTTATATATAAAAATCGAAAGGACGGCTAGATCTGAACGGCACGCGCGATCGGACGGTCGTGGCGGCGCTGGGCGGGGAGGCCAGCCACGTGGCGACCCAGCAACGCGCGTGTTCGGGCTTGTATCTATTATATTATTGATATCTAGTTCAGTTTTATGTTTTCAAAAGCCACGGGTCGATCGACATGGCAGATAAAGGTTAGTTTCAATGGATAATTTTGAATCTACTGTTGCAAATCTAGCACATCGTGTTATCCCTCCTCTTGAAGTCCAATCAAATAGCGCAACAAAACAAATTAACACACACCAAACCATTTTTTTTAAAAAAAGGGTCATATATATTTGGAAAAGGTATATATACCTATTTACTACTCATCTCAACAACTCTAGCGCAAAAGTATAGAAACCATCCAGGAACTGTGAAACCAGTTTTTTAAATCCCCCTCCCCCAAGATCGGTTAATTTGTAGAGTTCTTTATTTAAATTAACCCATGTGAATACTGGTGTCATGGTGAGGCATATCCACTCGTACATAAGAGAAAATTTCCCGCACAATGACGGTATCCGCTGTGCTGTCTAGCTACGTGCAGGCAGGAGCCAGGAGAGACCGATCGATCGAGAGAGCGAGCTAATTAATTAAAGAGCAGCGGCGGCGCGCAAGCTAATTGTACGTACGGTGCCACTGATTATACGGCACCTAATTAAGCTACTTGTGAATCTATCTCTCGCAATATTTCATGATCTCCACGTCAGAGATTTTTGTATGAATGTTTTGAGGCAAGATAATCTTTCCTCGTGTCTCGGGCTCGTGGTGCATGTAGTTGCATGCAGCTATTTCTAAAAGAAATTGCCCAGTTCTTTAAGCCGAATAGAACTGGGCCTAAGTTCAACCTGGAGTACTCCCTCCAGGTTAATAATACTTGTTGTTTTGAACATTGGCACGGTCTTCAAAATGCAACTTTGACTATCAATTATTAATAATGAAATATATTTACAAAATACACTAAATTATGATATTGTGAAAGTATTTTTTTAAGAGAAATTTATATGTATGGTTCATTGGTTTGTATGTACACAATTCAAATAGTTTAAATGATTTTTATAGATAAAGTTTTAAAAGTTTAACTTAGGACAAATCTAAAACATCGTATTATGATACTGGAGGGAGTAATTAGCCAACGGAGGGCTCATTAGATTTGCCCCACGCGTGATTATTGCCTGTCTTTGACCAACTAGTATAATAATAATGCATACAAGACGGGAGCCGAACAACTGAAGGAAGAGCTCGGCGGGTGCAGCCACCGTTCTCTGCGAGTAGTTCTCTGAGTAATTACTATTTCTGTTAACTCCTGGCCTCGAGGCCTATGTAATTATTTCACCTTCTCATAATTAAAACCGCCAAGTTTCTTGGCCTTTCAAAATTCAAACAAAAAATGCCCCACGCGCTCTATTATTGGCAATGGTAATTACACACACACACAAACACTGACACACACCAAGCTATGATGTATGAGAACATATCCTGTGCAATCTCCGTTCCCGTGCAACCACCGTGCAATCCAACTAGCAAAAGTTGCGAAAAATTCTGAAAAAATTTATACATGTACTTCAAGTCATACTCCACCTATATATAGAATTTCATGTTCAAATTCGTTATATTTAAAGCACAGCAAAAAAGAGAAAATTCTGACTGAAATTCTATATATAGGTTTGTCAGAATTTTCTCTTTTTTGCTGTGCTTTAAATATAACGAATTTGAACATGAAATTCTATATATAGGTGGAGTATGACTTGAAGTACATGTATAAATTTTTTCAGAATTTTTCGTAACTTTTGCTAGTTGGATTGCACGGTGGTTGCACGGAACGGAGATTGCACCGGATATGTTCTCATGATGTATACTACTATTGTTGCCGACAACTTATTTCGGGCTTTGGGCCAGCTTTCAGTCTCTGGGCTTTTCTCATAAGCCGGTTGGGGGCTTAAATTTTAGTCAGCCGGACTGGGCTCGGGCTTACCTTTTTCAAGCCCGGACAGAAACCGGCTTGGCCCAGGGCATGATCCTAGGCTGAGAGAATTTGGGAGAATTTCCCTCAAAAAAGAATTTGGGAGAAAAAAAAAATCTAAACTCGACCACCACGAGGGGGGCTTAGCCTCGACGGTCGCCATGATCTCGCTGCTCCGCCGCGCGCTCTCCGCAGCCGCCTCCTCGTCGCCGGCAGCGCCGCGGAGGGCCCTCCTCGCCGCGCTCCTCTCGCGGCCGGAGAGCGCCCCCGCAGGGTCATGCGGTGCCCCCGCGCCGCCGGAGCCACCGAGGCGAGCGTTCCACTCGTCGCCGAGCCCCCTGGGGTTCAGGTCCACCCCTGCGTCGTGGTCTGGCGCGGAGGCCGGCGTGGCCGCCGGGGCGGACGGGTTGGAGATCGCGAGGCTGGGGATCTCGGGCCGGATCGTCGAGAGGCTCGCCGCGCGGGGCATCACCAGGCTCTTCCCCATCCAGGTAGTGCATGAACTGCCCGTCCATAGGTTTCGCTTGATTTGGTTGGTTTTTATTGGAACAAAGTAGAATATTGTTCGAGGTAATGTTCTTGGCAAAATGAACAAACAAAATTGGCGTTTTTAGCTTAACAATCTCTACAAGACTACAACTGTAGGATCCTGCAAGTCATGATATACTGAATTGTTACTTTCACTTGAATTCATTGTAACCGACGAAGTAGGTGTATTAGTTGAATGCTATAAACAGAGTTGCTGGTGCGGTGTTTGTCAATTGGCATCCTGCTGAATTTCTTGCAAATATGTAAAATGGGAGGTTTAGTGTTACGTTAGTTGACCATTTGGATCGGAATCGCCATAACGTTGCTTGCATCCATTGAGTTAAAATCCAATGATAGGATCTTGTGCCAATTTGGCAACAGCACAGAACAGGGTGTGTTGATTCTGACCGAGTTAAGTCCATTTGTTTGTTTATAGATGTGTGTCTTCACAAATCACTATAGTAGAAGGCAGAATGTAGCGCTCTGTTTTCCCTGCTAGATCAACTCTCTGGTCTAACTTCTGGATCTGCAGCAATCTGGTCTGGTAATGCATCTGGTAGCTGACCAGTTAGTGTACGATACCAGAACAAAAGCCAAATCTTAGCTCGCCTAATGCTAATTGCTAACTAAATCTGGCTAGGAAGTTTCTTAAAATTTTGTCATTTCAAAAAGGAAGATTGGATTTTTTTTTTAAAAGAATTTAATGTTCTTACCTTTGTAAAGTTAGCCAGTATGTTAGCTTAGATTTTGTGTGTTACAGTGATAGTTTTACCACACACCTCTGTGCAGAGGGCTGTTCTTGAGCCAGCAATGCAAGGAAAAGACATGATTGGGCGAGCTCGAACTGGAACAGGAAAAACCTTAGCTTTTGGCATTCCTATCATGAACAGGATTATTAGCTACAATGAGAAGAATGGGTTGGTCTCTCTCTCATTTAGAATTCTTCTTATCTATCTACTGGACAGATAGAATTTATTGTAATGATTACATAGTATGGTGCGTGCAGAAGCGGTAGGAATCCTCTAGCCATCATTTTGGCACCTACTAGAGAACTTGCTCGACAGGTTGAGAAGGAATTTAGAGAATCTGCCCCCTTGGACACTCTTTGTGTTTATGGAGGTGTTCCCATCAGTCAGCAAATGAGAGTTCTTAATTATGGTGTTGACATTGTGGTTGGAACTCCTGGCCGAGTTATTGATCTCTTGAGAAGAGGTGTTTTAAACCTTTCAGAGATCCAATTTGTGGTCCTAGATGAAGCCGACCAGATGTTGGCTGTGGGTTTTGATGAAGATGTTGAGGTAATCATGGAGAATTTGCCACAACAACGTCAAAGTATGCTGTTCTCTGCAACAATGCCTAGTTGGATCAGGAAAATTACTATTAAGTACCTAAATGATCCAGTCACCATTGACCTTGTAAGTGCGCTCCTGTCTTATTTGATCTGTCAATTATCTTGCTTTTTATCATGCATCCATTTCTATTTTTTTACAAGGATCTATTTGAGCAATAAATCACTAACAGAAAAATCATGTCATACCTTATTATTATATGGTGCTGCTCACTTCTTTCCTTATTGTAATTTTCTAAGTGCTTTGTTATGGATAATGCAAATGCATTTGTATGAACCGTGGAGTTTAAAACTAAATATGGGTAGATGAATGTGGGTTAGATGCTAGATAGAGCTAGAGAGGATGTGGTGTTCTTTGGTTCAATATGCCATGGTGAATTGGAGGAATCATAATCCTGGATAGAGTGTAATAGAGAGAGAACTTATGTTGTATGAAGTGCGAAGTAAACGGTCTTTCTAGTATTAGGAACATTTGCAAAGTGAATATCAAAGTAAAGCTTGAAATTTATCTGATTTTAGTTTCTGGGGTTCAGTTGAGCATCTGAGTGGAGATTCTTAGGAGAAATCTCTGACATTTACTACTCTTCTCAGGTCGGTGACTCTGACCAGAAGTTACCTGAAGGGATCTCTTTATATTCAATTGCCTCTGAGAACTATGGGAAGCCGTCAATTCTTGGTCCATTGATTAAAGTGAGGATTCTCTGGACTGTATGATGTGTGGTTTTGCTTTGTCAACAACTTTACATAGTCATTTTGTATTCCTTTCACTTCCTCAGGAGCATGCTAATGGTGGGAAATGTATTGTGTTCACGCAAACTAAACGAGATGCAGATAGGTTGGCATATGCCATGGGTAGGAGTTACGCATGTCAGGCGCTGCATGGAGATATTTCACAGAATCAGAGAGAAAGGACACTCTCAGGATTTCGAGATGGTCGCTTTAACATCCTTGTTGCAACAGATGTTGCCGCCCGTGGATTAGACATACCCAATGTTGATCTAGTAAGTAGCTTTAGCTTTTTTTATTGTCTCTCAACACAAGAGCCTTCTCAATGCGCTGAAAATATGATTGATTATCTGTTTGATGTGCATAAAGATTGACTTAAAAAATTATTCTTCCTATCTATTCAGGTGGTACATTATGAAATCCCGAACAGCTCTGAGCTATTTGTTCACAGATCTGGGCGAACTGCACGAGCAGGGAAGAAAGGTAGCGCAATTTTAATGTACACCTCTGAGCAAACTAGAGCTGTAAGGGTCATTGAGCAAGATATTGGGTGCAGGTTCACAGAGGTAAAGCAATTTTTAGGAATTGGGCATATTTAACAAGATAAAGAAATTTTGTAAAATACGATAATGTGTTTGCTGATTTGTGTTTACTATGTGCAGCTTCCAAAGATTGCTGCTGCAGATGAGGCTTCAGACATGTTTAATGTGATGAGAGACACTCGGTCTAGATCAATTGGAAGCAGAAGTAGTGGGTCCTCTTTCAGCCACCAAGGCTATGGTGGTGGCTTCAGAGAACGACCTTCGCGTGGCTTTGGTGATTTTGATGTCTTTGGTACCCCCCCGGATCGTGGCGGTGGATCCCGCAATGCTGGTTCAAGATATCGTGACGGTTTTGGAGATTTTAGACAACCTTCCCGGCCTTCCAATGGCTTTGGCCGTTCTAGTTTCAATCGGTCTGATGGATTTGGCGGCTTTGGAGAAGGCCATTCCAGCAGAAGTGGTAATAACGACTTTGGGCACTCCAAGAGCTCCGACAATGTGGGCCCTTCCCGTTACAGCAAACGCCCTAATGGTTTTGGCACCACGGATTTCGGAAGATCAAGAAGCTTCAGGGATTCCGACTGATAAGAAGGCTTGTAATTTTGTACAGCTCTGAGTCTTTTGATTCCTGGTGTTTTGTTTCTTCCACGGATGAGACCACCAACAGCATTTTCCTGCGTTTGGTCTATGTTGTTTTTTAGTATTAGGGCAGTTCCAGAAATATGTATATTTATGATATGATGTAGCCTACCTGTATGGTTGCGTGTTTGTTCTTTGCTCTCTTTCCATGAGGAAAAATAAAATAAAATGCGACGCATCATCAGGGATAAACAATTTCATGCTGCAGCGTTATTTTAATCAGCCCATAGTTACGGTGTCCCCTTTTTAGTAAACAAAGTGTAATTTATCATCTACACTGAGTTACATGCATGCATCTGAATTCTGAAACAAAAAGAAAAATATGTAGAGAGAGGCCATTGGATACCTTTGCTTGGCATCTTGAGGAGGGACAGTTCGAACTCGATGCATAAGAGACGGTCAAAGCCTTGTTTTCTTCGGCTTAAATTAAAATTTAAGGGTCCAGCTAAAAAGTTGTCATTTTTTATAAAAGCCAAACACTTAGTCATTTTTAAATATTTATATTTTTACTTGAAACTCGCAAAATGATTTTAAAAATATATTTTTTAATTTACATCTCCTTTTCAGCCGTTAAAAAGGCCGAGCTTGAACGTGGTCCTTGCCTCCACATATCGCTTCAGCATTTATATCTAGTTGGTTGATTGGTTCTGCCGATTTTTTTTTTATAAAAAGATAAAAAAATAGTTAATATTTGCGAGTCAAATAAGATCCCTCCATAATTTCAATCAATTTTTCGCCACTGCCGATTTTTTTTTTATAAAAAGATAAAAAAATAGTTAATATTTGCGAGTCAAATAAGATCCCTCCATAGTTTCAATCAATTTTTCGCCATTAAATTTTGATCCAACATTGTATCTTCCTCTCCGCTTGATGAATGCGACCACCACTCCTTCCTCTACTTCTTGCACTACGATCGTGACACGTTGGCGACAATTCATCGCATCCACTCCTTCGGCTACATCAACATGGCTTCATCGGCCCTCACCTTGGCCAGATCGACCACACAGTTAGTCTTCTTTACCTTCGGACATGATGCTACAGTATCCATTACTCCGACCGCCACCTTGGCCGACACCCATACTTGAAGGCGCATTCAACAAAGGCGCATCTCCACCTCCTCGACTAGCTCAGGCCCAAACCCTCATGTTGCTCAAGGCCCAATCAAAGATTAAACCCAATTCGCCGTCCACGAGCCCAGTTCAGCCACCAGGAGCAGTCCAACTTGAAATGATCATAACTCGGTCATACGAAGTCCGTTTTGAACGTTCTTGGTATGCACAGACAAACCCACGACGGGAGCTTTCCAATGGATCCAGTTTGAGAACCAAATTCTATCAGAATCAACAGGAATCACGAAATCAAGAGTACGTCAAAATCTGTCGGGTGTTGCGTCACCTCCACTTTGGTCCCATGGCCCATCTAACCCTAGGGTTGAGCGCCCCAAACCCTAGCCGTCGCTATATATTCAGTAGCCGTCGTTGTTTAGACTCAGGTTTGGCTGTGTGTTGGTAGACCCGTGTGCGTCCTCCCTCGAATTTACGTGTGTCGGCTAGACCACCCGAGTCGAGTTATCGAACCTCAAATTTATCCAAGTGCTTCATCTATATTTGCAATTTTAGATTGCGTTTATCTATTATATCAAATTGGCCTCTTAACTGAAACACCGGGCATGATTAGTCCATGAACTAGCAAAATGAAGCTAAATGGTCCTTTTACTAGCCAAACAAAGGTTTTGGACGGAATTTGATGATGTGGTATCCACGTTGACATTTTGGATGGTTGGCATACATATGGCCACCATGTTTGGCGACCACGTACGATGTCACGCCATCCAAAATACATATGCGGATGGCATGTTAGTAAAACCCTCTTCAAAACTGTTATTTGGTTGAAAGGACTATTTAGGTCCGGTTTTGCTAGTTTAGAGACTGGTCACATCCGATATTCCGGTTCAAAAATCAGTTTAATATAATGCTTACAGTTTTTCTAAAAGTGATATAATGCTTATAGTTGAGAGAACAAATCGGTACGGAATTGAATTGCATGGTTTCTCTCTCTTCCTCACCCAGCTGAGCCGGGGGAGCCACATTTTGCCCGGCCACGATCTTATGGTCCAAATCTGCATGCCGATTCCACCCCAATCGAGGATGAAAACGCAAACATGCATATAACATACTCTCCGAACGTGTGTGCTCTTGACTATTTGCAAATATCAATTTAATCGTCGCAATTTGCAGATAGAGTGATACTTGAAACACTTGATCACCAACTTCTCAATATTGCCTACCAGGGTTTCCAATCTTGTTTTCCACCCAAAAACTCCATTACACTACTGCGGATCGGGGCTTCCAAAGCGACCCATCACAAGCGGCTCGCTTTAAGCCGCTTGCGACCCGATCGCCACAAGCGGTTCGTGGCCAACGGGTGGGAGGTTGGCGGGAAAGGGTATATACAAACGGTTTCAATTAAGAACCGCTTGCAAAGATAAGCCAGTACAAGCGGTTCCGCTTCGATAGGTAAATCAATGCAAGCGGTTCATACCTTGAACTGCTTGCATATGCACTTTTCCCTTCCCGCCCACGGCATTTAAGCCCTTCTTCCTCCCCGAGCAGCTCGCACAATAGCACTGAAGGGCCGAGCTGTTCATGCAGGGGAGGTGCTGCCAAAATTTTTAATTGAGGCTAATAGCTCCAAATTAAGGTTTCCAAGGTAAGTAAACATGGTCCCAACATCATTTTCGTGTAGATGTTGCTTATCTTTTTGCATTGCATGTGGAGAAATATTGAATTGATCTTGTTTGAATTGAAGGGTGTTTGATCTATTTGGGCCTATTTATCGAATATTTTGTGTTTAGCAATGATTTGTTTGTATTTGGGCTCGAAATCGTTGTGGCGAGCTTTGTGATATGTGAGGATGTTATTGTGTGAATGGCAAAGGGATTATATGTGGGGAATTCTGTTATTTTACAGGTTGAAGTGAATGGTTTAAAAATGGACAGCAAAATATTGCTGCTGCCATATATTAATGTCGGCGGTATTTGGTTTATGCCGCCGACATAGATTTAGGTTAAGTCGGCGGTATTCTGTTTAGCCCCCGACATAGCCTTAGACCAACAGTGCCATGACCATAAATCACCGGGTTACTGTCGGCGGCTCTAGTCTTAACCGCCGACATAGACTTGGACCAACAGTGCCATGACCATAAATCATCGGGTTACTGTCGGCGGTTTATTTGGCAGCCGCCGATATAGTTTTACTAATATCGGCGGTTTTATCTCCGGCCGCCGATATTACTCCTGCTCGAGAACCTGCTCGTTGGACACGTGTCGGATTCTCGCGGGTGAGATGGACCCTACAAGTCAGGTCGCCGTGACGGGCTCGGCCCCGTTTCGCCTGGTTAGCTCAAATATTCTACTCAAGGATGCATTTGTTCTTTACTGAATTCTCTAGATACTTTTTTTATGGTTGTCTGATTGTTTCGTTTCGAAAGACATCTTGCAACCTTGGCATCATATAATACATGCATGCACCGTCCATAGAGAAGTTAATTTATTGCTTGAATGATTTTGCTAAACGTTGTATCTACTGCCGGGATTGTCGCTCCCAGGAATAAAATGAGCAAGCAAATCAAACCACAATTAATTGTGCGATATGGCGGTATAAATATAGTAATGACGGGGCTTATTTTAGTCCCAAAGGCCCGTATATTTCTGTTAGGAAAAACAGGAGTGCATATTAGATCTGGACGAAACAAGAGGCATGATGTTTGGTAATAAAGTTCAGCTCTCAGCCTACTTCTATGGGACAATGTCTGTGGACGCTTCTCCTAGGTCACGGCCATAAGCCGACCGTGACCGCCTGCGTGCCTATGTTGTTACAGATTACACTAGAGGTACCACCTTTATATAGTGGAGTCAGGCAACCGCTTGCAGAGAGAACCACGTGGCGTCCATCCCCGCCCGCGCCATCGCCCTGCGAACCGCTTGCACAGGGTCATCACTAGCGGCTCTGGGAGCCGCTTGTGATGCCCCTCGGGCATCATTCGCGATTGCCTGCAAGCGGTTCTAAAACCGCTTGCACAGGCCTTACGAGCCGCTTGGCCTACCCCGATCCGCAGTAGTGTTAGCAAACGAAATCCGAAATTCCACAAAATCCCGTTAGGTTTTGGTGAAAGGATAAAAAATTCAAATTAAAAAATCAGCGGCAGTTTGACAACAATAATTCAATATTATGGTTAATAAAATTTCAAGAAAAAATTTACGACTGCTACCGTTTCATTAATTGGTCGCTACTAAAATACGCAATTCTTTTTCTGGCAGTGACTACAATCATGCCAGCTGGTTAGCTCCGCCCCTATATTTCTGTTAAAAAAAAATAGGAGTCCATATTAGATCTGGACGAAACAAGAGGCATGATGTTTGGTAGTAATAAAGTTCAGCTCTCAGCCTACTTCTGTAGGCCAATGATTGTGGATGCTTCTCCCCATCAATTCAGCATACCGGTCACCCAGGTCACGGTCATAAGTCGACCGTGACCACCTACATGCCTATGTTGCTACTTTAGTTATTACAGATTACACCGGAGGTACCACCTTTATATAGTGGAGTCAGGATACGATTTGGACCCTAACACGACCTTCCCTGCCTATTACAACTCAGAGTCCACGTAATCTACATGTATACATATTCGACACCAATTCTAACAATTTCACATAAAGGTATATATATTAACACCAGAAATTGGAATTGGGCCGGTATCGTCGTTTGGAAAAAGAATGTGAAGATTGGACTATTTTTGGGCCGGTGCATGACAAAAAGGAGATGACGGGATCCCGAGAGTTTATGTTGGAATTAGAGATAAAATAGGAATAAATCATTGTGATTCCGTAGCAAACACGACAACATGCGGCGGTTGTGCCTATGCATAAATACTAATTGGCTTTAAGACTGTGTAAAAGGACCGTTAATCAATCCTATCAAATGTACCTTTTCAATAGCGTCTACTTTTCTTGCAATAGGACTAGTTTAGAGTGGTTGATCGATGTTTCATTGGCGTATATATATACACTGTTTCACATGCTTCCTCCCTGTCACGAAAATTTGACGTTTAAAACATGTTCTAAATAATAATTTCAAAACTTTATCTATGAAAATCTTTTGAACATTGGGATTGGGTGCATGAAAATCGTACATGCAGATTCATGTGAGAAACCACTTCAGTAATATATATCATGTTTCGAAGACACTTCAATAATAACTCAAAAAAATCAGCGGTCAAAATTATGTTTCGAAGATTTTATCAATGCACAGAGCGTCTAGTTTCTATGACACGGAGGAATTATATAGGCAATGGTGTGGTTTCTTTTTGTTTGATACTCCTATACGTGCATCATATTCATATCGATCTAACCAGCTTTGTGGACACGTGGGCAGCTCATATATGCACGTACGGCCGGGGTGCAGTACAGTAGTGGCCGGCGTACATGTTTTATGCATGGACCAGGCTGGGTGCATATAAATGGGTAGCCTGCAGCTAGCTGGGTAGTTGGTGACATGTGGGGCGTGCAGAGCAGATCTGCATGATGGTGAGCAGCACGTACGTACGTACGTACGCCGGTGTACGTCCGTACGTATGATTATTACGTCTTTTGTGCAGCAGGTTGGAACTTATTGACAGATTAACTACGCTATCTTGGGACTGTTATTATTGTTAATTACGATCGTCATTCCTCCCGGGCCGATACCGAACACCTCTTTCATACGTACCGCACCAATTCACTGGCTACTATGGAAAAGGCACTACTATAGAACATCCCTTCCATATATACCACACCGATTCACTCAGAAACTGGCCGTGATAATAGAGGGATATCATCGTGTTCATAGCGCTAGTGGATTTCAGTGGATTCCAGCCTGATTTTTAAATCATTACTTTTTCACATGGGTTTGATGGGTATAAATCATATGCGAAAAAATTATAGTGCTCATAAGATCTACAACTTGGTAGCTAGCAACTTTTTTATTTGAAGCCATTTAGATGAATGGCTAAATAATCGTTAAAATATTCTTACTACAAGGGTCAAATGAAAAACATATTGCCTATTGCTCACGGAAATCATTGATAGGTGAGATGATAAGGAGGCTTCGTGCAAACCAAGAGATCATGGATTTGACTTGTATGAACTGCACTAGCTTGTATTTTATGTGACAAAAAAGTACATGGAGGGCGACATTGCGACCGTGTTAACGTAGATAGTAGTAATACCTAGGCGCAAGATTTTTTTTAGCTTTTATGAAAGAAAATTTAGGGGCAAAAGTGATACCATAACTCCCACAAACCGAGCACTAGCACAATTGTTGCATAAAAAAAAAATTGCACAACGTGCAACATTGTGGCTGTGTTGATGCACATATATAGTAATATCTGGGTGTAAGAATTGTTTTTGTTTTTTCAAAACAAAAATTGTGATGAAGAATTGTTTTTTGTTTTTTCAAAACGAAAATTGGGATGAAAGTGATACTGGTACAAGAACCGACAGCGATAACCGTTGGGTTATCACCGCTGTTTACGCACTCCTTTTTTGCAAAAGGAGCCCATCTCCCATTTCCATTGCTAGAACGAAAACAACAAGTAGTTATTACACACCAGTACCAGAATTACAAGCAGGCAGCAGGAACCTTCATGCTAAGCAAAAGACTAGAATCAGAACCAACAATTCCCTGGGACCAGAAAGTTCACCAAATAGGACTAACAAAAACACCATCACTGAATCTAAAAGCTAATTGACACAATTAGGAAGGTCCCGTCGCAGGATCGTCCTTCAGCACCCCATCTTCCTGATCCTTCTTCGGCACCTGGAAAATCATAGAGACCCCCATTTGCACTAGCTCTTTGTCATTTGCCTTCAAGAGACCTGCCCAGTTACTGAGAAAAGCGCAAACAACAAAAACAATAGATGAATGATTATGAGGGCGCTTTTTGTTAAAAACTGAATCATTACGCTTAGTCCAGATTGACCAACAGATGGCAGCCAGGACAAAAATATGTAACGAGCTATTCATGGGCATCGCCTTCTTAATCCATCCTACAAATTGATTAAAATCACCAGGGGTATACTGCACCCTGAGACACGTTGCCAGAATACACCACACATATTTTACCAAAGGGCAGCGAAAGAAAAGATGGTCGCAAGTTTCAACTGCATCACAAAATTCACAAGTAAGATCCCCCTACCAACCTCTCTTGCTAAGAGTCTTTTTAGTAAGGATCTTATTTTTCCATGTCAGCCATAAAAACACCTTGATTTTCAAAGGAATCTTAGTTTTCCACAGGTTTCCTAAAAAAGGATCCCTACGACCATCACAAAGATGCTTGTACAGAGAGTTAACAGTAAATATCTTTTTAGAATTTCTCCCCCACTAGCTAGAGTCCTCCCCACTAGAGATATTCTTAGCCGTTAGATCTTTGATTTTATCCTCCCATTCAACCATCTCATCAGAGTTATTCCATCTTTTGAAATCCATTGTGTAACCTGCACTCGATCTTCCATTGACCAACCGTCAGGTCTTTGTGAGTACAACAGTTAAAGATTTCAGGCCAGATATCCTTAAATTAAAGGAATATCCCCATGCCAAACATCAGACCAGAAGCTTGTACTTTCACCATCCCCCACTTTAATCCTTCTATTAATTACATAAACATCTCTCACTTTCATCAAAGCACTCCAAACAGGAGAATCATTGATTTTAGCTTTAACTGAATTAACTGTTTACGCACCCCTGGTTGCACTAAACCCAATTCTGAACCAGCGCGCAGTAATTGAAGGTTTTCTTTTGTACTCCGTACCAAGGAGGGTTGGGTTTGAGCAGCTGAGAGCCTGAGACTGAACCGGCGTTCCCTCCCAAACTATGCCCTCTCTCTCCAGCATCTTGTGCCTGCCTGCGTCCATGCATGTTGGCATGCAGCGGCACACGTCGAAGACAGAGATCTCCAGCTAGCGAATAGCGCAGCCGGTGGTTGCATGGTGCAGCCCTGCCGGGAACATGCATGCATGCGTGGTGGTCAGGCGGAAGCGAACAGCGAGGAAAACGGCGAGGGGAGGAAGACAAGCGGGCGCAGACAAAAGTGCTGCCCGCTCGATCGATCGCGCGCGGCCGGCCGCAGTTACATCTGCATCTGCATCTGCATCTGCATCTGCATGACTGCATGCGAGCGATCGATGGATGCAGGCAGCATGCAGATGCAGCGGTGGCCTTGTTGGGTAGCCAACGGCGGCCACGGCGAATCAGAATCTCCGCCTCCATCCATCCATCCATCCATCCATCGTGTGCGCACGTTGCAAGCTGCACCATGCATGGCAGTATATATAGCCACTACATGGCATATATATAGAATCGATCGTACGTACGTACGTACCTGCTGCCGTCTAATCACGCATTGCTTTCGACGTCATTTCACGTGCATGCGTGTTTTTGTGTAACGGCGTACCTGGTTGGTTTAGCTAGCCGTCCAGAGAAGCTAACTATATAGCTAGCTTATAGCGGTAGACGTTGTTCGTGTTGCCACCATTTGTGGGGGAGTACGTCTCTGTCTCGACGGCATGTAGCCGTTGAGGGAGAGTGTGATCTTGGGCAATCCCATCACACGGGTGAGCTAGCTAGCAAACTCTCTCGACGGTTAAGGCAGCGTCGTTGAGAGCAACACTTGCATTTAGGCCCCTCAGAAGTATTGCCAGGTGGAGCTTCGTGCCATCTGTCCCGATGCGACCCTTATGAGCCGCCAATCCGCCATCGAGAGAGACGCTAGCGCGCTCCATGTGGGCATCCTAGCCCAATTTGTCGCAAACAGGACGGATAGCTAGTGATCTGCTATCGAGAGAGGTTACATCACAAAAATGGGTGCTAGGCAGGGGCTTGAACGCACGACCGCAGGGAACGCACGCGCCTATCTTGACCGCGGTATATAGTAATCCGAGATTAATTTCGTTTTTAACCCAATAAAGCATGAGATATTTTAAATTATTGCATCATTGTCTTGACGGTTTTAGCCAGATCGTCGAAAGAGATACGGGTGGTTCTGTCCCCGGCCCACGCGACCATCCCAACCGACCACAGGGAGGATCGATGGAGAGCGGACTCGACGACCCACCCTAGGGCCATCAAGATAGCATAACACCGTCACAGCGTTGTTGGGGCGCATGCTAGGTCTCGACTAAGGTGTCAACGGTCGTTGGGCCGTTGAGACTGACTACCACACTCACGACGGTTGCCACGTAGCCATCAAGAGAGTTGTAAGTGTCTCGATGGCTGTCAAGAGACTACCTAGCAGTCGAAACCTAGTTGTTTCCTTACAAAAACTACTACTCTCGAACTTAATATACATGATCTCAAAATTGAAGTAATCAACAAGTTCTGGCCACGTTATTTCCTATTACGGTGTTGTTTTCTCTTGGAAGCATAGCTACCAGGTCATGTATGCCTCAAATCAAGTGTTAAAAAATATACATATATGTGTTAGCTAATTGAACAATGCACATTATATTATCTCGAGATTTTCTAAGGCTTGAGTTTTTTAAAAAAACATTAAGATTTTCAAGCAAAGTAAAAATGATGTCTACCCTTTCTCTGAGTTAAATGGAGAATTAATTCGACGGCATGTAGCCGTTGAGGGAGTGTGATCTTGGGCAATCCCATCACACGGGTGAGCTAGCTAGCAAACTCTCTCGACGGTTAAGGCAGCGTCGTTGAGAGCAACACTTGCATTTAGGCCCCTCAGAAGTACGTATTGCCAGGTGGAGCTTCGTGCCATCTGTCCCGATGCGATCCTTATGAGCCGCCAATCCGCCATCGAGAGAGACGCTAGCGCGCTCCATGTGGGCATCCTAGCCCAATTTGTCGCAAACAGGACGGATAGCTAGTGATCTGCTATCGAGAGAGGTTACATCACAAAAATGGGTGCTAGGCAGGGGCTTGAACGCACGACCGCAGGGAACGCACGCGCCTATCTTGACCGCGGTATCTAGTAATCCGAGATTTCGTTTTTAACCCAATAAATTGCATGAGATATTTTAAATTACTGCATCGTTGTCATGACGGTTTTAGTCAGATCGTCGAAAGAGATGTGGGTGGTTCTGAGCCCACGCGACCGTCCCAACCGACCACGGGGAGGATCGATGGAGAGCGGACACGACGACCCGCCCTAGGGCCATCAAGATAACATTACACTGTCACAGCGTTGTTGGGGCCATGCTAGGTCTCGATTGCGGTGTCAACGGTCGTTGGGCCGTTGAGACTGACTACCACTCACGACGGTTGCCACCTAGCCATCGAGAGAGTTGTACGTGTTTTCTGCCTTTTCTCCGAGTTAAATGGAGAATTAATCAAGGATGTATTCTTTCGTTCTAGATTAATTAGAATTTTGCTGTGCACACAGTAAACAATAAAATAAATAATTTATGTAAAAAAAGTACACATGTGGCGCATTTTATAACCACAGCATAAAGATTAATTTTGCAGTGGTACTCTCTGGTTACAAATAATTCGCGTATGAGCTAGAAAAATGCATTCTAGTAAAAAATTTTAAAACTTGAGCTACACTCAATTTGGGTCGTAATAACTTCGTATAGCATACATTATACGAAGTTATACGACATATATATGTATGTATATGTATGTGTGTGTATATATACATATACATATATATGTGTGTGTGTGTGTATTTAGTGAAATTTATAAATAAATTAAGTAGTAATTAGTGTACAATGTTGCATATTAATTGGATACCATGCCAAGTTAAAAGCGTCAAACATTTATGACCGCAAGAAACAATATCTAATTACATGCATAGATCCTAATGCTGTGGTTAAATTCGAAATGGTATAAACTATAAACATATCCATTTTATACGTACGTATTCAGTCGCATACTCGCATTAAACTCCAAGCGATCGACTCCGCATCGGTTACCTAGAATAGTAGAACGGAGTAAGAACAGCTAGCCAATGCATGAAATACATGCAGAAATTTTGTTCCAAATCCAAAATGTAAAACGACAAGATTCTCATCAACTAGCGCTGTACCTAGCATTTTAAACGGCGAAAAAGCTAGCGAGTGAATAGAGACGGGGCACCGTTGCATGCATGCATGGCCTCTCATCACCTTGGCAGTGAATATTGATTGTAAGATAGAGCTAGCATGCATGCACGAGAGGTGTAGCAATGGCTAGCTTGACCTGCACAGGTTTGGTCCACATCCATGCACAGGGGAATCCTGCTTGTTGCCAAACACTGGGAGACAACGAGCTAGCTCAGAGAGAGAGAAAAGAGAAAGAGAGAGCGTGTGTTTGTGTTAATTACACATAGAGAACCCACATAAGTTCTCTTGTGCTACAATCTGTACTCAATGGGCCATTGAATCAAGCAAATGAATGGCCCATTGTAGTTTGAAAGCGTCTTAAAAAAATCCTTTTAACATATATATGTAAGAGCAGCAAGAAAAGAAGCCCTCCCATGGCAAGCTGCTAGCTGGTCCTGGCTTCTTGTCTAGGGTTTCCTTTGGTGTCTGTTAGTGCCCCCCACCCTTTATTCCATGGTGTAATGATGTGTGTACATGTGTGTGTCCATGTGTTTGTCTGTGTTTGCATGTACGTGATACTATCATATGCATGACGTCCATCGAGAAAGTGTAGGGTTTGGTGAGTGAATGGTGAGGGCGTGTACTGTCCATGCAAGTATCGATTCAAATATGCAGCGCGAGATGTGGAAACTGGCTAGGGCACTTTGAGGACGTACTTGAGGTATGGAGCTATATATATGTTTAGCTAGATAGACATGCACTCACACTAGGCAGATATATATGTACTATATATACCAGTAACACCATCCATATGTACTGTACTAGCTAGTAAACACAACATTCATCATATCTTCCTCATAGCCACCCTATAAGCTATAGCTCTTTCCTCATCCCCATTGTGAGAGAGAGGGAGAAAGAAAAGTGTGTGAGAAAATTGAAATAGGGTCATGCAATGCATATGCATGAATGCATGTGTGATTGAGCGTGTGTGTTGGTGTGGGTGGCATTAGGTTGGAGGAGGAGGAGGAGGAGGAAAGGAAGAGCCGGCCGGTGAGCTGCAGCGGCGGCCGGAGAAAGAGGTGAGAAGCTAAGGGATATGCCTGGCTCCCTGTATGCCACTCGCATGGCTGCCAACCGGAGCTTCATCGTTTGGCCGCTGCGGCTGGCGTGCGAGGGGCCAAGCATGACCCTCTCTCTCTCTCTCTCTCTCTCTCATCAGCTCTCTCTCTCTCACTCTCTCATCAGCTCTCTCTCTCACACACACACGCACACAGAGATCGAGACGAACATTAATTTGCTGATATTATTGTTTTTCGTGTTGATGGCCTGATCCGTTCGTTTAACACTTGTTTGCTACAATGCATGCATGATCATACTCATGCATGGCACATATGATACGGTTCTAACGTTATATATAGTTGAGCATGTTCTCTCTCTCTCTCTCTCTCTCTCTCTCTCTCTCTCTCTCTCTCTCTCTCCCCCTCTCCCTCTCTCCCTCTCTCTCTCTCTCTCATATCAGCTCTCTCACACACACGCACACAGAGAGACGAACATTAATTTGCTGATATTGTTGTTTTTCGTGCTGATGGCCTGATCTGTCGTCGTTTAACACTTGTTTGCTACTCATGCATGGCACGTCTATATCTTAAATAGTACAAATCTGGGCTGAGTCCTCTCCACCTCGCCACGTGGCGTTTATCTTCCCCGCACAGCCCACGTCGCCCCGTCACGCGCAGCCGTCCGCGTGCATCAAGGAGATCCAACCGTCCATTAGTTTGCTTATCTATAAAATGATTTTTTTTTCGCACTGCTGTCAACAGCGCGGGCGGCTTGGCCGGCTGGCTAGCTGAGCCAACTCTTAGCCAGCCGCCCGCGGTTCGATCCCCACTGCCGCCGTGTTTTATTGCTTTTTTCCCTCCCGGGCTGGGCTCGCCAAGGGCGCGGGCGGCTAGCATGATACTGTTCTAACGTTATAGTTGAGCATGTTGCGCCCGCCAAGTGGCCTATAGTTCTTTTTCAGATATATTCATCTCCACTGCATCTTTCAATAGTGCAGCCGGCACGCAATTCATAACATGATGTATATACGCAGATCTTGCTAAAGGAAACGGTTAATGGATTAATGTACGCACCTGAATCGCCATCCATATATCTTTTTTTTCTAGATAATGTAACATTAATTGTTCCGGTCTCTACATCTCGCATGATGTTTATATAGCTTCCCTCGATCTCCAGCAACTAGCTCACAAATACTACTAGTTAATATAATTAAGCTCAACCTCACAAATGAACAAGCTAAGTTTGTGCCGGCCAAAATCGTTTCGCCTCCTATATGAATCGTTTGTCTTGTTTCTTGGACAATAGACAGCACATGCACAACATCATACTATACATATAAAGCAAACAACATGCGTTTGTTTTATTGTTTGGTTCTGTAAGGAAAAACATGCAAAAACAATTTAGAAATACTCTCCTAATTAATTAAGTGTCTCAGTAGGGTATATGGAGAGAGAACTGGGAAAATTTTAGCGTTAATTAATTGATCTCAACAATATCTCTTAGTGTGTCTGTTAAGAATGAGTACACGTGAGCTAGCTACTTGATCCGTACGTAATTACCACTTTTTTTCCGAGGGAAGTACGTTACCACTTATTCTTCAAAATGAGATGTGGCCATCCGTGCATGTGAGCTGATCCGCTCTTCATCACTTTTTATTCTTCACAATGGGTTGTACGTACACATTATAATATTATATGTATGCAATATGCGGCACGGTTCTTAATGTTCTGCTCATGATGCATTAATATTGGCAACTAGCAGTTTGCTGATTGGTTTGACATTAATAAACTATGTTATATTCATATATGATGGGAATCATGTGTGTTATAATATATGATGGGAATCATGTGTTTAATTATTAGCTTGGCAGATATGCAAGCCGAAAGCCAACAACACAAATCCAAAAAAAAAGTAGGGTTAATTTTGAGGATTGAGAAAAATAGGAATAATTATGTCCATATTACCCCCCTTAATTAACTCTTCAAAACGTCCATTCTACGCTCTAAACTACAAAACCAATTATTTAACACCTTCGTCTGTCAAAAGTCAAAACTAGGTCATTTTACACCCTTAGTGGTTTAGAAAGATGGTGTGGTGATGTGGCATCCGGTTTTGTCCATGTCACCGGTAGGGCTAGAAAAAAACCGTGGCTCGAAGGTTGGCTCAGGCCCAACCAAAGCGACGTTTGAGAGGTGGAGAATCCCAGGGAGCAACGGCGGTTGCGCGGAAGAGGAAGGCACGTGGGAAGGGGCAGCAGACGCCCTAGATGTACAGGCAGCGCCGACTAGAGGAGGCGGGTGGGGAGAGGGCAGGAAGAAGATATGTGGCGGCAATAGGGGGAGATGACTACATGTTGACACCCAAATTTGGTAGGAAAATCGGATATCGTAAATAAGCCAATGTCATCGGAATTATTGGGCTGCATTAGGCTTAATTATCAAAGGAAAAAGGTGTATAGAAGTTGATTCCGATAGTTTCAGGACTCCGGGAGAATACGAAGTTTCGATTGGAAGGTGTCTTCGACGGTTTAGTTATGATAAATTAGGTTGTGTCGGTATCGGTTTTGTAACTTTAGTATAAATAGGATCCCAAGTTTATGTAAAACATACACACAACATACACAAAACACAACTGCTCTTTTCAAATCCGATCGACTTCGTCGAAAGGCTTCAACTCACAGGTAGAACTATCTCGATGAAATAATCGATTCTCTTCTTGTAATCCGTATGCATATATGGCTGCATCGCTTCGATCTCATGTGTACAAAGCATGTTAGACTGTCTCGGTTTTACTGATCTTTAATATGTCCTCGCTTGTTACACTGTCTCGTTCAATCGATCTGTAATATGTATTTGCCCTGCAATGCCAATCGTTACATACCTTATATGCTTTTTCTTGAATCCGATATATGCAACTGCCTCGTTCGATCGATCTTGCATATACTTGTTTTAGGGATTTGCATGTTTAGATTATTTGCCGATTAGGATTGTATTTACCCGCATTAGTTCTAAACCTTTAATCGATTTATAAGTTTATACCTAGATTTAGATTTGAATATTGTCTTGGCTTGACCAATCTATTTAATCTATTTCCTGGTTTAATCTGATAAGTTGATCTAAAGATTTATGGCTAATTCTACCTATAAAACAACAAAAAGAAACAAATAAGATTCATGTTTAAATGTTTATTCACAATTATTGCTCTATCGGACATTAAGCCGATAGAATTATAATCAGATTCTTTAAAGCCGATTCTTAAAACCTGATCTAGCTGTTCCCTAAAGCCGATTAGGGCTAAGTCGCTAACAATTTATTCCTTGTCAATTCATAGGTCAAATTGACTGGCACGTTTGGTATCCGATGGTTGTGGCACAAACACAGATTTGACGCTTCCGTGGTGTGTTTGAGAAATATCAATTTTCGTGTCAACAGTACGGCGACAGTGGTAGCAGATGGAGAGGACGATGGTGGCCGCGGTGGTAAGGGGAGAGGAGGACGGTGGCGTCAAGGGGAGAGGAGGACGACAACGGCGACAAGTGGAGAGGACCGTGGTGGCGGCGGGCTGAGGTGGGGGCGAGTGAGGGTTTCACTGGGAGCAAGGGAGGAGACACGTCATGGGGTGGGCCGGTGGGTGTTGAGTTTCGAGGGGTCGAATGTGAAATAGAAAATATGGGGGTCTGTTTGCAAAAGTACATGAGTCTGGCACGTGGACGGCGAGCTGATTCACGAAAAGCGTGAGGCTTTTTTTTAAAAAAAGTCTCAGCTGGCTCCGTAGACAGTCGGACACAGTTGACGGCGCGATCCGACAGCGACGAATTTTTTGATGACGTGGCCGACGTGGTTGAGGCCTATTTTAACAGCTATAGTATCTACTAGTAGTACTCAAGCGCTTCGCGCCTAGGCGAAGCCCGTGTAGTTTTGATGACTTATGGGCGGTGCGACAATTTTTAGATAATGGCAAAAAATGTATTGGCCGAATTTATACCATGTGTATGAAATTACGAAATAAAGTCTGTTAAGTTCCTATCCAAGTTCTATGTTGTCATGGACAAAATCAAAAGAGCGCATGTACTCCTATCACATTTAAGAATACCATAATCTCAAACATGTTATTTCTTTCGTTATGTGCAGCTAAACATTTCTTGCATAAAGAGGATCTTAAATTAATTAGCTACAAATCACAAAACTTACATCCATTGAACCTTGGAAGAAAGAAAATCTTCATATTACTTGTTTTATTGCATTGGCAAGTTGCATTCTTTAAGTGACCGTACGAAGTTGCAAGAGGAGGCAATAACATGAGCCAAATAGCCTTGCTAGGATCTAACATAGTGAGAAGCAATATAGCAAACAGCGTGTGTACAGAACAGCTGCTCATTTGCTGAAAAAAACTAATTGCCCTCCACGCAATATGAAAGATTTTGAGTATATAGAGAAGAATAGAGACGATAAATGTAACAATCAGATGCCGGGTAATACATCCATTGCCGGTTCATCTACACCAATAAAAATTATAACAAAAATTATTGTATTTTTTAACAAGAGCTAACTAATTGTGATATTTTTCTATTTTTTAATCTTTTTATATTTATGTGGCTAAAGCCAACTAATTACTTTTTTATCTAGTCCTTCTATATTTTTTAACTAAAGCGAACTAATTGTTACATTTACAAATTACAACTTAATCTTCTACATTTTTAAAACTAAACCATCTAAATCTCACTATTAATGTTACATTTTTGTAATTGTTTTCTATCCTTCTACATTTTTAAGCATGTCTAAATTGTTTTTACCCTCTCTAAAACCATGTAATTATTTTTTATCTCTCTACATTTTTGTATTGCATTTCATACACCAAATAATTGATTCCTTATCTAGCTAGCTCTACCTACATTGTTGTGATATTTAACAATTTAAAGCTAGCAAGACACCTAGATCTCCAAAGAAAAAAAATCACCTTAAACTACTAGTATGTAATATTTTCGACAACTTATCCACCCTAGATCTTTATACAACATCAAAAGGAAGGATACAGAACTAACTTTGCGAACAACTCCCTACAATTGATCATGATCTTGCCTCAAAAGTTCTAGAGTGAGATAGCAAAAGAAACACCTTCCAACAATAACAAATCGAGATTTCTCCTTATCCAATGGAAACAAACAGAAATATCTAGATGAGAAGGATGTTAGCAACATTTTACTCACATTGGACGACTTAATTTGGAGTTAATAACCTCAATTGAAAATTTGGGCTGTGCGAGCTCGGGGAGGAAGAAGGGTTTAAATGCGCTGGGCGAGAGGGGGTCTCTACAAGTGGTTCGACATACAAACACCTTTTGGCGGCAAACCTCTAGAAGAGGTTCGTGTCTCAAACCCCTTCTGTAAATCTAGAAGCACATTGATGCTGGGAAACGAGTAGGCTACGCGAGCGCAAAATTAAAATTTTCTACCTCGAATCACCCAGGAGCACATGTATAGAGGATCACAGATCGTTATCCTTGACGCGCAGATGCAGCGGAAGCAGTTTCTCGCGCGTAGAGGAAGTAGACGTACTCACTATACTAAAGACCATTTTTAGCGGCAGACGTTGTGTTGTTAAATATTTTCAAAAGTGGCAAACCGTCTGTCGCTAAAACATACCGACAGATGGTTTGCCGGTATAACATTTGTTTTCGACGGACGTACTGTCGTTATAAGTGTAAAGCTATAAAGACGGTCGGTCTGTCGGTATAGATAATATTTAAGGACGATCTGTCGCTATATATATGGATGGAAAACGCGTGAACCTAAATATTATAGGATTGGGTTTTGCCACGCGCGCCGGCTAGTACCACAAGGGAACATAGAAAAAACCTCTAATTTTCCATCTGCCACCGCCAGCCCTAACATCCACATCTGAGCTCAGCCGCCCGTGCTCCCTCCAGCCGCCGCTCTGCCGCCGCGCCCCTGCCCCGTGGGCCTCCTTCGGCCGCGCGCCCCTTCGACAGCGCTGGCCCCCGGCAGCAGCAACCTCCGGCGGCACCGGCCTCTGCCCTGCGCCTCCCCGCCGGCCGCCGTGTACGTACTCCTCATCGTCATCCTGTGCCACCTCTCCAAGCTTATGATGCTTCCTCCCCTCAATCGATGGGTTTCCTTGCAAGCATATGGTAGATTAGTTTTGATGAATTAGTGCGCAGTCTCACCGTCTCAGTACGAGGTTGGGGATTAGTATCAGATTTTTTTTTGGCCCTTTTATGTTTCACTTTTTTGAACAAAATTGTAACAAGTGAAGGATGAATGAAAGGGAATTCTGTGTATGACATGCTGCAACTCAAAGCTGCATCTTAGCCTCTGTAACTCTGTTTTCTTTTATTTTGTTGTGAATTCAAGAGCTATAGCGCTTCATGTTATTTATTATGTATGAACTGAAATTCTCCAAGGAAGGATATTTTTCCTAATGAAAAATAGTTAAATTTTGGATGTTCGTTGCTCTACCATGTGAATATATGGAAATTCTATTCCTTTTCTGGTTGCTTATGATAGCACTATACCCATTGTTCTACCAACTCGCATGTGCCCTCCTTCGTATTGTTTTGTTAATGATCTAGTGTTGCTGGATGATAATGGACTGAACAATTTATCAGTGGAGGAGTGCCATTGTAGATATACATGCCCTGATCACGTCTGAAATAATCCCTAGAGACTTCAGAACATGGATAGTCTTAGTTAAATTTCAGAGAACAATGGCCTATTAATTTTCAAAAAGTATATATCGATGCTCGTTAATCATAGAAATGAAGACATTGTACATGTCACAGAATATAGGTTCTTGTTTTTGCCAAAATGCAACGGAGAGAAGTTTACTAATTTCTGAATGTACGCCATTGACAGATTCATGCAAATTAGTATTGTGTGCTTTCTTCCGGGTTTTAAATTTCTCAAGGGCAAAACCTGAAATTGCTATAGCATAAATTTGGTATTAGCATCAAGTTTCAGGCCATTTGTCAAGTGCATAACCTGAATACCATTGAATTTTTTTTCTCATGTAGCACAATTGGAATCAGCTGAATAAGATCTGATTGATGCATCTGGAATGAAGGCATACACCAAACTGGAACGATTCAAGACCTGAGGGCTTGGCATTAAGCTTTGCATTCATTTGCCAAGAGTAAAGTCGCAATTTCACTGTATTTATTTTAACTATTTTTTTTCCCATGATTAGCATATTTCACTGGACATAGATAGTCACCCACTGAGGATTGCCGAGGAAGGAGCAAGTTACACCGCATTTGGGAGACCGAGGTATGACCCACATCGCTAGCAGCTGGTCAGTCCTTCCATTATTCTGCTCCTCAATTACTTAATCTTTTGCATCTGTGATTTGATGTACATGCTTGAAATTGTACACGATGAAAAGGAATTGCATTTGGTTGGTGATTCATAAGGCTTGAATAAAGTATGTTGCTTGTTTGTATGCTATCTTGAAAGTAAACTTCACTTGCAGAGTTGGGCCTTTATTAAGACTGAAAGCACTCTTTTCTTATTGTTCAAGGGTTTAAATCTTTAATAGTCCAAAACCACAAAATACAATATGGATGTAGATGCCTTACTTAATGAACATATCGGATGTGCACATATTGTGAGAGAAGACAATGTGAGGTGCCCTTGTCAATATTATCTATAGTGGTCTATTTTTGGCTCACTTCATTAAAATCTTATAAGTGCATTATTTTGTATAGTAGACATAATTTATACTATATATTTTCTCATATATGTTTTAAACTCCAGGTCCTATGTAGAAGGGGTCAACAGATTCCTATCTTATGCATTAACTAACTCATCCATAGGAAATAAAATATTATGCCCTTGAGAAAATGTGTGAATTCGTTTTGGAAAAATTCAACCGAAGTACGTGAGCACTTAATATGTGAGGGTTTTCTAGAAGGGTACAAAATATGGACTTATCATGGAGATTGTAGCCCTTCTTTGGTGAATTCTCATGATAATGATGATGATGAGTTAGGGCATAATATTGAAGAAGACGACGACATTTCTGATTTGCTTCAAGATTTAGCTGGGGGATTAGATGATAAAGGGGGTTTTGAAGAACACGGTGTTTTGAACTGGTCTAATGAAGATTTAGTGGCACTTAAGAAATTATCTAATTGTAATGGTCAGGAGCTATATCCGGGCTGTAAAAAAATTTCAAAGATGCGTTTTATTGTATGGCCTTTAAAAACAGTAATATTTGAGTAGCACATCAATTCCTTTAGTTCCAACTATTTTAATCCTTCCAATATATAATTTTTTAGCCCGTGATTTATTTGTATAGTTGAAGGCAACCAAGAAATAAGGAGAATCATCGCTTTAATGCACAGGTAGTTGAAGGCAACAATAAACATGATTGTAACTTATTTGTTGTAAGCAAGTCAAAGAGTATTATTTGGATATTATTATAGGATAAGTTGAATATTTATTTTGTATTATAATCTGAACTAAATGTGAGAACGAAAAGATTTCAATTTCTAGCTATAGTACTTTCCATATCAGTTGCTAGTTCATGTTATAAATTAAATATGTGGTGACATGCTGTTAAAATGAATCCTTTATATATAGTGTGTGTCTGTGTGTTTGTGTGATAACATGTTGCTTGATATATATGTATGCGTGGTGGTCTATGCTTGCACTAAAATGATGTTTTTTTAGGTACAATTGCAGTGCATGCTACATGGATTGGAAGCATGCAAGTTGATCCTTTTGCTTTAATAGAACCTAGGAACACAGTGGGTGGTCCGCAAAGACATCGTCAGTTATGGAGTTGTTCATTTTGCTTATAGTGATCATGAAACAAGTAGCGGAAAAACCGTAAACAACGTCGGTTCATATTTTGTAATATGATATGCATGGCTGAGACGAACTATATACAGTACCGATGGCTCATGCTATGTGTCAAATGGTCAGTTCATATTTTGTACTATGGCATGTATAGCAGAGGTGAACTATATACACTTGTGTCACATGCTATGTATGAAATGGATATGCTTATGTGAAATGGACATGTATTATATATATATTTGTGTTCTATTTTGTGATCATAAATATTTTAAATGCGTGCATTAACTTTGGGTTTGACATAAATTGTTATAAATGTGAAATGTGTAATAGGTGATTATAATTGATATGTATTCTCTGTAATTATAGCTGGTATATTTTTAAAAATCGTTTTTAATGATACCGTCAGACGGTCTATCGCTAAAGAAGTCTTAGGAGACAGACGGTCTATTGGGATAGATCCAACGGATGGTCTGTCACTACATTTTGGTTTGTTGGTATAGATATTTTATTAGGGTCGGACGGTCTGTCGGGAAAGAAAAGTTTGACGGGAAAGGTCTATCCCTGCAGGACTTGTAGTGACACAATAAAGTCTGTCGGTAAAGCCTTTACCGACAGACTGTATGTCGCCAAATGCGCCGGCCACCGTACGTGTAAGTACTCCTCATCGTCATCCTATGCCACCCCTCCAAGCTTCTGCTGCTTCCTCCCCTCTATCGATGGGTTTCCTTGCAAGCATATGGTAGGTTAGTTTTGATGAATTAGTGCGCAGTCTCACCGTCTCAGTACGAGGTTGGTGATTAGTATCAGATTTTTTTTTGGCCCTTTTATATTTCACTTTTTTGAACAAAATTGTAACAAGTGAAGGATGAATGAAAGGGAATTCTGTGTATGACATGCTGCAACTCAAAGCTGCATCTTAGCCTCTGTAACTCTGTTTTCTTTGATTTTTGTTGTGAATTCAAGAGCTGCAGCGCTTCATGTTATTTATTATATATGAACTGAAATTATCCAAGGAAGGATATTTTTCCTAATGAAAAATAGTTAAATTTTGGATGTTCGTTGCTCTACCATGTGAATATATGGAAATTCTATTCCTTTTCTGGTTGCTTATGATAGCACTATACCCATTGTTCTACCAACTCGCATGGTTTCAGCTTGCTTTGCCCTCCTTCGTATTGTTTTGTTAATGATCTAGTGTTGCTGCATGATAATGGACTGAACAATTTATCAGTGGAGGAGTGCCATTGTAGATATACATGCCCTGATCACCTCTGAAATAATCCCTAGAGACTTCAGAACATGGATAGTCTTAGTTAAATTTCAGAGAACAATGGCCTATTAATTTTCAGAAAGTATATATCGATGCTCATTAATCATAGAAATGAAGACATTGTACATGTCACAGAATATAGGTTCTTGTTTTTACCAAAATGCAACTGAGAGAAGTTTACTAATTTCTGAATGTATGCCATTGACAGATTCATGCAAATTAGTATTGTGTGCTTTCTTCCGGGTTTTAAATTTCTCAAGGGCAAAACCTGAAATTGCTACAGCATAAATTTGATATTAGCATCAAGTTTCAGGCCATTTGTCAAGTGCATAACCTGAATACCATTGAATTTTTTTTTTCTCATGTAGCACAATTGGAATCAGCTGAATAAGATCTGATTGATGCATCTGGAATGAAGGCATACACCAAACTGGAACGATTCAAGACTTGAGGGCTTGGCATTAAGCTTTGCATCCATTTGCCAAGAGTAAAGTCGCAATTTCACTGTATTTATTTTAACTATTTTTTCCCATGATTTGCATATTTCACTGGACATAGATAGTCACCCACTGAGGATTGCCGAGGAAGGAGCAAGGTACACCGCATTTGGGAGATCGAGGTCTGACCCACATCGCTAGGAGCTGGTCAGTCCTTCCATTATTCTGCTCCTCAATCACTTAATCTTTTGCATCTGTGATTTGATGTACATGCTTGAAATTGTACACGATGAAAAGAAATTGCATTTGGTTGGTGATTCGTAAGGCTTGAATAAAGTATGTTGCTTGTTTGTATGCTATCTTGAAAGTGAATTTCACTTGCAGAGTTGGGCCTTTATTAAGACTGAAAGCACTCTTTTCTTATTGTTCAAGGGTTTTAATCTTTAATAGTCCAAAACCACAAAATACAATATGGATGTAGATGCCTTACTTAATGAACATATCGGATGTGCACATATTGTGAGAGAAGACAATGTGAGGTGCCCTTGTCAATATTATCTATAGTGGTCTATTTTTGGCTCACTTCATTAAAATCTTATAAGTGCATTATTTTGTACAGTAGACATAATTTATACTACGTATTTTCTCATATATGTTTTTAAACTCCAGGTCCTATGTAGAAGGGGTGAACAGATTCCTATCTTATGCATTTACTAACTCATCCATAGGAAATAAAATATTATGCCCTTGTAGAAAATGTGTGAATTCGTTTTGGAAAAATTCAACAGAAGTACGTGAGCACTTAATATGCGAGGGTTTTCTAGAAGGGTACAAAATATGGACTTATCATGGAGATTGTAGCCCTTCTTTGGTGAATTCTCATGATAATGATGATGATGAGTTAGGGCATAATATTGAAGAAGACGACGACATTTCTGATTTGCTTCAAGATTTAGCTGGGGGATTAGATGATAAAGGGGATTTTGAAGAACACGGTGTCTTGAACTGGTCTGATGAAGATTTAGTGGCACTTAAGAAACTATCTGATTGTAATGGCCAGGAGCTATATCCGGGTTGTAAAAAATTTTCAAAGATGCGTTTTATTGCATGGCCTTTAAAAAAAGTAATATTTGAGTAGCACATCAATTTCTTTAGTTCCAACTATTTTAATCCTTCCAATATATAAGTTTTTTAACTCGTGATTTATTTGTATAGTTGAAGGCAACCAAGAAATAAGGAGAATCATCGCTTTAATGCATAGGTAGTTGAAGGCAACAATAAACATGATTGTAACTTATTTGTTGTAAGCAAGTCAAAGAGTATTATTTGGATATTATTATAGGATAAGTTGAATATTTATTTTGTATTATAATCTGGACTAAATGTGAGATCGAAAAGATTTCAATTTCTAGCTATAGTACTTTCCATATCAGTTGCTAGCTCATGTTATAAATTAAATATGTGGTAACATGCTGTTAAAATGAATCATTTATATATAGTGTGTGTCGGTGTGTTTGTGTGATAACATGTTGCTTGATATATATGTATGTGTGGTGGTCTGTGCTTGCACTAAAATGATGTTTTTTTAGGTACAATGGCAGTGCATGCTACATGGATTGGAAGCATGCAAGTTGATCCTTTTGCTTTAATAGAACCTAGGAACACAGTGGGTGGTCCGCAAAGACATCGTCGGTTATCGAGTTGTTCATTTTGCTTGTAGTGATCATGAAACAAGTAGCGGAAAAACCGTAAACAACGTCGGTTCATATTTTGTAATATGATATGCATGGCTGAGACGAACTATATACAGTACCGATGGCTCATGCTATGTGGCAAATAGTCAGTTCATATTTTGTACTATGGCATGTATAGCAGAGGTGAACTATATACACTTGTGTCACATGCTATGTATAAAATGGATATGCTTATGTGAAATGGACATGTATTATATATATTTTTGTTCTATTTTGTGATCATAAATATTTTAAATGCATGCATTAACTTTGTGTTTGACATAAGTTGTTATAAATGTGAAATGTATAATATGTGATTATAATTGATATGTATTCTCTGTAATCATAGCTGGTATATTTTTGAAAATTGTTTTTAATGATACCGTCAGATGGTCTGTCGCTAAAGAAGTCTTAGGAGACAGACGGTCTGTTGGGATAGATCCAACGGATGGTCTGTCACTACATTTTGGTCTGTCGGTATAGATATTTATGAGGGTCGGACGGTTTGTCAGGAAAGGAAAGTCTGTCGGGAAAGGTCTATCCCGGCAGGACTTGTAGTGACAGAATAAAGTTTGTCGGTAAAGCCTTTACTGACAGACTGTATGTCGCCAAATGTGCTCTTTAGCGACAAACAGTGTATCGCCACAAGTGGTCTGTGGTATAGTGACTCGTCCAGATCACCACCAAAGCACCTCATGATGCCCCTCCTCCGATCAGCCACTTGCCTGTAAGCATGTGAGAACTTCCTGGCCAACAAGGCAAGCTGCTCCTCTGTGAGCTGTCCAATGATCTGAGTGCTCGCCGATGCTCGCCGGCAATCCAACTGAACAGTGCGTCCGTGTACAGCAGCGCCTCTAACGGTATCCACACATACCGAGCAGGAACGCCTCACGGGGTGTGCTAGCACCTCGTCGTGCGGCTAGGGTTTCTGGAGAGCAGGAGGGGCGAGCGGCGGCTAGGCGTGG
The DNA here is from genome assembly GCA_005191435.1 of Raddia distichophylla. NCBI lineage: Eukaryota > Viridiplantae > Streptophyta > Magnoliopsida > Poales > Poaceae > Raddia > Raddia distichophylla. The sequence goes on along the minus strand of SPJY01036992.1, from coordinate 809,759 downwards.
TGAAGGCTCAACTCATCTGCTAACGCCGCCCCTATGCCTCTCCTTATATGGTCACGCTAGTGGGCTTCGGCCCGCTAGGATTCTATCTTCTACATAGATCATAAACACCCACAAACCCGTTAAACAGTTTCAACTCATTAAGTGTGTGATCCGTTAGGTTCTAGTGCAAGTCGGCCGTGGATCCGAAAACCTGTTTCCAATCCACCGATCAACAGCGGCACATAGCAGTACGTATTGACCCCTGAATGCACAGAATCAATATTCGGTTGAACCTTGATACACTCACATACCGATCCCTTTGCCACTCGATACCAGTCAAGCTCAAGGCGAGATGCGCGCCATCCTTGTTGATAGCGCGACCATTTCACTCTGCAGTGGAATGGGTACATATCATGATTAACTTCTTAGTCATATTAGCACGGCCGTGCGCTTTCCCTATCCATCCACACAAGGAGCCCAGAGGTATCTCTCCTGTTATCAAGGAGGGGCAAATACCATCTTGATTATCACACCCCTGGCTATGTATCGTGGCATTCCCAATAAGTACCTTTATAACTACCCTGTTACGGCGTAGCGTTTGATGATATCAAAGTATGTGAGTCAACATACTGTGCATCTATGACAATCTCAGGTCTAAGGACCATATAGGTATACTACTCGAGACTATACACTAATGGCGCTATAAGAGATAACAACTCACAGCATCTCGAAGTAAGTCTGTCCGACTACCCATGTTCTCTAACATGCATCCATACTATTATTTTGATATCTCTATATCTATGGTATGTGAAACATTTCTATCAACCAATACGTATGCTGATCAAATCATAGCCACTCCTAGTAATTATATGGATCAGGGACCCATTTAGAATAATGTCATATAACAATGTGTTTCACAATCAAGTCGTACTCAATGGACAAAGTCATGACATTTATTCAGGTAACCGATAAACAACGTTATCATATTTACATGAACAAAGACGTGGCACAATCATCACTATGATTGATCTAGGGCATATCCCTTTCAATTGACACAAACCGCTTCTCGAGGTTGGGCTCTAGAAGCTGTTCGTGTCTCAAACTGTTCTAGAGACTCCCTCCGGCCTGTTGCCCACGAACTGTTTCTGGTGCAGAGACTACAAGCAGTGCGCAGCTAACCGCTGCTGATATGCCGCTTATGATGCCCACTTCTCTAGTAGTGCTTGTCGCTTAAGGCATTTTTTCTCTATATAATTACAATTAATTTAGCCTACTAAATGCTATAAAAATGTATCTAGCAATAGTAGCATGATCTATCTTGTATCTCTCACCATTTTCAAAAATAAAGGAAACAAACTTATAAGGGATGGATAGCAATAGTACCAGGATCTTTTGCTATCTCCGTGGATAATGGTTGTTGCACAAGTTAGAAAGGAGAAGTGGATTCTTGGTGTTTCTGATTCACTTCTGTCATGGCATAGAAATACCCTTAAGGAGGTGTAAAAATTATTGGTTCTTCACGATGTGAAGGAGCTATGAGTACAAACATAGTACGACGCAAGGCCAATATTATTTTGTTGTGTTAGAGTGTTGTTTGAGACCATCAATCTGGCTTTGAGTAGGTGTTATGTGGTGTTGTGATGTGAACTATGACTGTAAGATTTTTGCCTATAATCTAATGAATTTTGGTGTGTTTTCCAAAAGAGTTATAGTAGCATGATTTATCATGTATCTGACTCGATTTTCGCATAGTTTCAAGTCAATTGTGTTAAATCTACTCTAGCACCATAAGGTGTTCTCTTTTGTTACAAACATAAAGTTCATATAAAACTACTCCCTACGTTAAAAAAATAAAACGTATTATGTTCCATGAGAACAAGAATTTAACCAACAATTACATCATTAATATGTCACTTAAAATCATAATCATATGTTAGTAGTTTTAAATAAAAATCTACTAATATTAATTTTGTGTCATAAATGTTATGTTATAATAGAGAAATTTTTTGCCGAAGTCTTATCCTAACGAAACCTAATACGCCATATATTTTTCAAATGAGGCAGTACTATATACGGTTTGTATGTGATGTACATAAAATTTTCTCAGTTAGGTACGCAATCTAATAATATGGAGAAAACCTTTTGTAAGAAGCAATGCAACTTTTGCAAACATTATGTACGGCACCAGTGAGTGATTCAAACTTATCTATGACAGTTTTACGATGATAGCTAGCACTATATATATTCTTAGCCCAAGCACCAACTAAATGCTGGAAAAGAATTAAATGTTGTAGCATGGCAGCAGACACAAACACATTGGCAGGAGAAATGGATGTGCAACGTGCCAACGTTCTATTCCATGTTCACAAATAGAAACCCTCAATACAAAAAGCACAGGGCATGTAACTAGTAGGTCTCCCTAGCTGCCTTGGTAGAAAGTGGACAATGCAGGTAAACTAGCTAGTAGGTCTCCCTAACCTCCCTAGTTGCCTTGAGAAGAAAGTCCATCACCGTCTCCGGCCTTGTTTTTTAAGTGTATCGTAGCATTGGTGTAATGTAACATGTCCATAATATAAGATGGCAGCCCTATGTCTTGCTCAAAGAGTTTAGTTCGCCTACTCTTAATCTGGTGTAGCACGCCCATGCCAGCCCACTCCGCATCTATATCTTCAGGATAATCACTCAGTTGCCAGTTGATGAAGGTTCTTGCAGAGTTTAATAGCATCATCGAGTCCACCAAGTTTAGGAGGTACAATACTGGCGATCAATCTCTCGTACAAATCATTAATCGTGTTATTTCCGTGACCAGTGTTTCTAATTTACTCTATATACATATACTCGATCCTGTTGCGCTGCAGACCACAAGACAACATGAAGCCCGCGCCCTTGCACAGGAATATGCGTATGCCATCGTGTTGGACGTACATCAGGAGCTGGGTGATGATTCAGGATTTTTGTATTTAAAAGTACTAACATATGATTATGATTTTATGTGACATATTAATGATATAATTTTTGGTTATATCCTTTTTCTAACGGAACATAATACGTTTTATATTTTTTAACGGAGGGAGTAGTTGTATATGAAATTTATAAATTTTCAGGAGTATGGGCAAAACCTAAATACATGACTGTAAAAAAATTTAAAAACTTAACTTTATAACCAAAATATTACATTTTTACCATTTTAATATATACATCATCCAAAACTTAAAAATGAACTCAAATTACACAAAATGGTTGCAATAAGTATTTTATGAAATGAAAATGTCGCTATGTATATTTGTTGCAAAGATATTGTAATGCTATGAGCTAATATGTAATGTCTAATTTATGTTGTCGTAAACTTAAAAGTATTAGTTGTACATAATAATCACAATAGGATGTCCAATAATATCAGGGGGAAATGTTCTATTTATACGATTACAATGTTATTGTGATGTAGCATGTGTTAAAATCTACACCACATAGCATAAATCTAGAATCATCTATATAAAGATATTTTCAATTTAGATCTTTCAACCTAATTATGTAATATCTAGACAATTCTTTACTTATCCATGATTTATGATAAAAGGAGTTTCTAGATGTTCTAATACTTTGATGTGAAACATTTTCTACCATCTTTATATATATTATTCATATTATACAATTATAAACTTTTAATAGAATTTTATAAAATATATTTGGCTAATTCTTATAATTGGGGTCCGATCATACTATTATTTAATTTTAAATTATTTCATATCCATCGACTTCTCATACGCGTCTTTCTTTATGTATGTTCAATAAAACTAAAACTCAACGAATAATCAAAATTCATAGCGTGCCAATGCAACATGCTCGTTATATTCACTAGATAATATATAAAGATAAGTAATGAAGAATAACCAAGATGATGACCACACTTACAAAAAAACATCTCTAGCATATAAACTTGTTTACGCATATGAAGTTGTGAGGTTAGACACATGTAAATAAAAATCTGAAGTAATGCAGCGAGTACATTGTCGATTGTCGACGTGGATATGCTCAAACAACTAGGTTAGCTTGAGCAAAACATTGAATAACATAGATGACCTAGTCCTCTTCTTGTCCCTGTGGGTTAACAAATGGGCTGATTATGGTCGGGCAATAGGCTATATCATTCTTTATACGATTTTTTTTCTAGATATAGGTAGAAAATAATCGAGTTTGACACGGAGGTGGGCAAGCTCAGCTCCATCGGGCACGTCAGCATCACCAGCGACGATGGCGTGGCAAGCCCGCTGGTGTACGAGTACCTCCCCAACGACAGCTTGATGGCATCACAGGATCTACTCATGATTTGTTCAGTCATCATCTAAATCCAATTATTTTTTTGTGCACGGCCAGTTTACCATTTACATATTGCAATTCCGTTCGCGAAATAAAAGAAAATACAGACTATGTGCAGGCCAGATTTTTACAAGATTCAGACCACAATAGGAAGAACATAAAGAGCCATGAAAAACCAAATATTATATGGAATGTGGATCAAATCTGAACTCGCAAAATCAAGGAAAACGTATCAAAAGAGAGGGAGGAAGGGAGATGATGGTAGGGAATGAGAGAACTATAGGAGAAGACAGCGCAGCGGTCTCGAGAGGGGAGTGGCATGAGCAGGGCAGAGCAGCGAACCAGGACTCCATGAGGCAGGAAGTGAATCAGTTATGTCATTGACGGGCCTTGGGCCTTTCACGGCCGTGAGCTTCTTGATGCATGCACCTGGCCTAGCCTTCCTCCTAGTGATCAATCTTTGTGTTAAAGAGTAGGGAAAATTAATTTGGTGACACTGAAAGGTGACTCTGTTCACTTTCTAGCACTGAAGCTGGGTGGCACAATTTCTAGCACTGAAGTTACTCTCCGTTACCTCTAACTGGCATGCCGTGACGGTAGATGTTAACAGTGCCGTCTCAGTCGCATTAAGGTACCGATTCATGTGAGAAAAAAGAAAAAAAGCCTCCCTCTCCCTCGGTTCTCTCTCTCTTTCCCCTCGGTTCTCTCTCTCTCCCAGGCATAGGCGCCAGGGGCGGCCGGCGCACCGCCCCTGTCTCCTCCGCGTGGCCTCACCGGTCGGCGCCGCCGCCCCGGCCTTCTCCTAAAGAGCCAAGAAAAACCAAATATTGTATGGAATGTGGATCAAATCTGAACTCGCAAAATCAAGGAAAACGTATCAAAAGAGAGGGAGGAAGGGAGATGAGGGTAGGGAAGGAGAGAACCGCAGGAGAAGACAGCGCAGCGGTATCGAGAGGGGAGCGGCATGAGCAGGGCGGAGCAGCGAACCAGGACTCCAGGAGGTAGGAAGTGAATCAGTTATGTCATTGACGGGCCTTGGGCCTTTCACGGCCGTGAGCTTCTTGATGCATGCACCTGGCCTAGCCTTCCTCCTAGTGATCAATCTTTGTGTTAAGAGTATCTCTAGCAGGTACTCTATAATACCGTAGAAGATATAGAGGGACTGTGAGAGGAAAGAAATCTTTTTAAATGTAGTGTAAATTATGTACGAATTTTAAAGGGATGGATGGAGGGGACACGAATAGTGTTTATATAGGAGCAGCTGGTGATACTGTTACCATCTTAATTGTTGAACCGCTGCACAATATATCCGCATGACCACGTGTAGTTCGTGGAACGCACAAACCCGGCCTCAAATCACCTCCGCTAGCTATAACAGATTATTACTCCCTCCATTATGAAATAGAAATCGTATTAAACTAGTCCTAAGTAAAAGTTTTAAAACTTTATCTATAGAGAATTTTTTAACTATTTAGGTTGAAAATATAAAAAACATATAGATAGATTCGTCTTAAAAAGAACTTTCATAATATTAAAATTTTTAATGTATTGTAAATAATTTTTTACAAAATTTTTATGATTGAATTTGTACTTTAGAGAGCGTATCAACGTTTAAAATAACTATCATCGATACTACTATATAATTAATCAGTTTTGGCCTAAATCGAACTACAGATCTCATCCGTCCATATCCCTTCATCCAACAATTGGATCACTTAAACTTTGCTTATATATTAACCACCTTTGCCACTCCATCTATCTAAACATGTCATGTACGAGTACAACCAGCATCCGTCGAGCTAGCGTACGGCGATGTCACGGACGCGGACTCACTCGCCGCCACCCTCCACGGCTGCGATTATATAATGTATTCCGATCTCGATTCAAATTCGAATCAAGAAATAGCTATCCATAAGTTGCACATATACAGTATACCTCTCAAACTCCTTCTGTCGTACGACCCGTGCATGCATCGCGCTCGCGCAGGGGGCGCCGGTGACCTGAACCCGTACGTGCACGCGCACGCTTCCTCGTCGCCGCCATCGCTTGACCGACCGCCTCTCCAAGCACCGCTGTCACCGCTAGCCGCCGCGCGTGACCCGCCGTCACTCCTTGTACAAGTACAACCGGCAGTCTGTCGAGCTGGCCTCCAATGACATCACCGACGCGGACTCCCTCGCCGCCACCTTTTACAGCTGCGATTATCTAATATATTATGATCTCGAATCGAATTTGGATCAAGCAATAGCAATCCGTAAGCTGCACGTATACAGTATATGTGTACAAACTCCTACCGTCCTACGACGCGTGCATGCATTGCGCTCGCGCGTGGGACGCCAGTGGCCATCGTACGCTTCCTCGCCACCGCCTTCCTCGCACTGTCGTCGCTTGACTGGCCGTCGCTCCAAGCGCCGCCATCGTCGCCAGCCGCCGTGCGTGACGTGCCGTCGCTCTTGTAAGACATTAAGGGCTTGTTTGGATGGGAGCGCGCCGGAGCTGCCTGGCCTAGGCAGCGCTCCCAGGCGTCCGATTTCGGTCGCCTGGGGCTGGGATCGCTGCCTGGCCGGCCAGCTGCCTGGCAGGGCACCAGCCAAACTAGCCCTAAGACTTTTCGTTTTTCGTTTATTGTCTGGTGTTTTTTCTCTGCAACTGTAACCCCATGATGATGCTTTTAATCTCGGTTCTCCATCAAGTTGCATAGGTTTCTTTCATCTTAAGAAGAAGCAAAAAATAGGTTTATTAAGCAAAAAAAAATACGCTTGCTTGTTTCGTAACGGAGTGAGTAATAGGTAGCGACTCCCTGTAGTGCTATCTACGGCCATCTGCCCATCTTTATCTTTATCATCAGCCCATATTCATTACCTCGCCATGGCTAGTGCCATGTATATTTCATATGTGGAGCTCCGATTTTAAATATTGCATGCGTAGGCATCTCGTAGCCAACAACGTGGGATGCTAAAATAGTCAACAGTTTGAATTCGAATAGGTAGTGGTGTCGTATTGTTAATTTGGATAATATCTGTTATATTAATTTGGATATAGGTCTGTTATATAAGTAGATTTTTTATTTTAAATTTATGTTTCTTTATTGTAATTTATATGGACTCTTTTTATAACTTTACAGTTGACATTGACTCTTATTTATATTACTTATTTATATTAGTTGATATGGACTCCTCTTTTGACCTAAGACGTTATAAATTGGTCTCACTATAATTGACGGCGTGGATCTTTCCTTTTTCTCTCTAATTATTATGGAAATTTCTATTTTTTTTATTAATGCGGTGGCTCCATCTAACTTAATATAATTTAGAAATAGTTTAAAAAATGCATTGGGAATAACTGATTCCACGCAACTCTGCTAGAGACGATCAATATTGGACTACGGTACTACCTATAGTTATTATTTATGTTTATTTATAGAGTAAATTTCATAAAACCTATGCAGCTCTCTTTTGCCATGTCATAAGGCCGATATGTCACTAACAGCTATAAACATGTGTTTTTGCGTTAATTTGGATTGGAAATATGTGGTTATCTAATAAAAAATATAAAACATATGGTTATATGTTACATTGTCCCTTAAACATAGGGTTTTCTGAAATTTACTCTTATTTACACGAAGAATATAAAAGGAAGCTAGATATATATTTACGAGGAGCATATATAGAAGGACACATGCGTCGAATATGAAACGCGTCCTATACACATACATATATCCAATATGTGAATATATGACCGTCTTTCATTAAACAAAAACGACCTCTATATAAATAAAAATAAAAACCTGGCCTAGAACTCCCCAGCCTGAGTGACCGCCGCTCCTCATCTGCCGGGGGCGATATGGGCTCCACATCGCCGGCGCAGCCGCCGCCGGACGCCGGAGGTAATATTTGCTGCTTCCTCATCTGACGTTGCTATACGCCGACCGCCGTCTACTAGGTTCGATGATCTATCGTCGATCGATCTGTGCGAACGGGAAGAAGAGAATTAGGGTTCTACCAAGAAACGCAATACCGCGCTGGGGAAGTTTAATTTTGGGATGGATCGAGGCAGAGGAGTGCCGGTCTGCTTCTATATTGCATTTGTATTGAAGCATTGTACGTAGGTGGTCATGACCGCGGATGCTTTGCATGATGTACGTAGGTAGTTTAATTCTTCGTCTGACTTCTTCTCCAAGGGAAAGTCATGATCGCGAATTCATAATCGCGAATGCTCTGCTTCGCAGAGGTATCCCAGCAGTTACTTCAGCGCCCTTTGCAAAAGAAATATGAAAATCCCAGAACACCACTTTGTGATGTGTAGCTTCTCCTTCCAAGTTTGATCTCATCTGTCCTCTAAGCTACGCTTACCCAGGCTAAATTCGGCTGCCTGGTCAAATCTTTATTGCTTCCCGGTTTGGTGGAGGGATGACTTACTGGCCTGCACAACCAGCGACTCTGCCTCCGCCACGCTTGCCACCCCGTGGCACCTGTGGTTGGAGCGCAACAATCACATTTTTAAAGACGTCGAGCGTTCTCTGTCGGTATTTCTAGCCTCGCTAGAAGATGACCTGCGTCTCTAGGAGGCGGCAGGAGCTAGTTTGTATTATTAATTAGTTTTTCAGCGGCGCGTCTGGGGTGGCGTCCTTTTGTTTTTCAGGGTGGCTGCCTTTTCTTTATCACCCCCTTTCTTCCTGTGTTTTGTTTCAGTCTTTGAACTAGCGCGTCAGTCTTTTCTTTTCCTAATTAATATAAGTAAAGGCAGTACTCTTGACTTTTCATAAAAAAAATGCTTTTTTATCCTAATTAATTAATATAAGTAAAGGCAGACCGTAAAAAAAAAATTGTACGTAGGCAGTTGGTATTGATGAATTGGATGCCGGATATATGGGTGTAATTCTGAATATGGTAGAGGTGGGTGAGGTGCTTACAGAAGAGGCCTTCCCCCTTGCCTTTAAGGCGTTGAGTTACTAGAAGATGTCAAAACTGCAGATTAGTTTTTATGTTTTAAACTATGTTCGTTCAAAATTGTATGGGCTTCTCGGCATTAAAGGAGTTCAGGATATGAATTTTTGGTTGTTTTTTGGGCGTGCTCTTTTTTTCTTACAATGCGGATTTTAAGGAATTTAGACCCCCAGCACATCAAATGCAATAAACTAGGCAACAATACCTAGCTTGCTTAGGATTATTTCCTCTTTGTATAGATGTTTGCCTACCACCAAAGAAGAGGAAGCGGCCAAACGATTCTGAGGAGCCTATCCAGGTATATTTTCTTTGTTTCATATCAGTTTTCTTCATTTCATATCAGTTTTATAACATGTCGTTTCTTGTGCAGAATCATAATTGTATCAGTGCACTGCCAAATGACATTTTGATCAAAATTCTTTCCCTAATGCCAATAAGGGAGGCTGCTATAACTAGCTGTCTTTCCACCCAATGGAGGCACCTCTGGAAAAACGTGAACCATCTCATGCTTGATGCCAATTCTTTCGGGATGCAACTACATGAAATTTCAAATTACAATGAGAATCCCGATTTACATGATGGAGGAGCCAAAAAGTTTATTGATAAAGTGAACGGTCTTTTGCACAGTCATGGTGGTAATGGAATCAAGAAATTTGAGCTGAAATTTCCATTAACCTCAGCCCATGCTTCCGAGCTGGATCGCTGGATAAGATTCGCAGCTGCAGCCCATACCGAATCGCTCAATCTTTTCCTCTGTAAGGAGGTGATCACACAACATTCAGAGCCATACAACTTCCTTTTGCAGCCGTTTTCTGATGGGAGAGGCTGCCGGTTGCGCAAGTTGAGGTTGATCAATTGCGGTTTAGGTGTTGCACCTGCAGGCTTTTCATCTCTGTGTGACCTTTACCTCGGATTTGTGACGCTGACTGATGAAGTTATTCAGAGTGTTATGTCCATCTGCGTTGCTCTGCGTAAGTTAAGTCTGATACGTTGTTATCAACTGACACATGTGAGAACTTCTCATGGACAATTGCAGAACTTGGACATTTATATCTGCAAGGGCTTAGCTAGTGTTAGCATTCATGCTGAAAAGCTTCAGCGATTCTCATATGTGGGTCACAAGGTAGATATTAATTATGGATGCACGCCACTTCTCTGTAAACTCGCTGTTATTCTCACGATGCAAAATGGATGCCCTTTGGATTGCATAGGTGCATTTCCTAAGCTTTGCTATCTGACCTTGCAATTTCCTTCATATATAGAGGTGTGTAAGAATATTTTTTTTCTTTGTTTAGTGTCATCATCCATTGAAGTTGTGTTCTTGATGAACTTATCACCCCTTAATTGTTGGCTCCCCTTTTACAGAAATCCCTTGCACTGCAACACAGTGGAAGATATCTCGGTTTGAAGGAAATTGTGTTATGTCTCTTGACTTCTTGGGGTGAGAGAATTTCCTCTGTGGCTTTTCTCCTTCAAGCTGCTCCCTTAGTAGAAAAACTTCTGCTTAATGTATATAAGCTGAGGTCCAAACTAAACGTGAGTAACATAATTCTCATTTGTTTTTCTAGAAACTGGTGTAGTTATTACTTGTTAGTCTCATATTATCTCGTGTTGGTTGTTTATCAATGTAGGTTTACGGCAGCATTCAACCACCAAGTAATATGGAAATTAACTGGCCCGACAATTTTACACTTCCGAGACTCAGCTCTATCTCCATTACAGGGTTTAGTGGGGAAGTAGAACTGCTTGAACTCTTGTACTTTCTGCTGAAGACGTCACCTATGCTCAGCTCACTGCTACTCGACACAAATTCATATGAATGCCATGGTTTCGGCAAATGGAAAATGGAGAGGTGTAATGATTATGCGACCTGTGATTATGCAAGGGTGATCGCCGTTACAAATGTGGTCCCCAAAGTTCCATCTGCCGTGAAGTTCAGTATCATATGACCCTGTGCTTACTGAAAAATAGATGCTGCAGATATTGGTGAAGCAACATATTTTGGTCATGCTGCAAAGCTAAGGTCAAAATTCAAAAACTATTTTGGTGTGTTCTTGAACGATATGAGGATGGGTTTCTGTGAGCGTGGCACTAGCTAGAAAGTACCGATATTGCTACAAAGTAGTGGTAGACTGAACTCTATGGTTTGTAGTTTGGAAATGCTGACTTGTCTTTTTTACTGCATCGGATATCTGTTCATGGATAGACTGCTGTGGTGGTGAAAATGTTAGCACACGTTATTTGTGATGTGATGTCGAATTTTCTTGTCTCAGTTTTTTGCATAGCAGCTATTCTTTCTAGGAGGATGGCAGTATCTATTCGTGAGGGAAGGCTATCAGCAGTGACACTGATATCTGAGCAATCCTATCCATTATGTGCATCTTTCACTTCTTTTCGCTGTTGCTGTTGGTTTTTATCCTTCTCTCTTCCTGCCGTTTCAATACTGGGTCACACGGATACAACTAGATCACTGACGATGTTGCTGGTAGTGCTCCTCAGTCCTTTATTACTAGTATTTAGCCGGGTTAATGCTGTCGCTTTGGGGAAACATTTTTTCTAAAAAAATTGTCTTTTGGGACGAGACATGTGTATCTTGAGAGAAGTTATCTTTTAGAGTAACACCCTAGTTGCAAGCTACTCTTCAAACCTCGTTACAAATAGATCCTTATTGCCATTAACCTGTTTATCTTGCAACGAATATCTAATGGAGCTCTTACTCATATCTTCCATATTAAGCCATGTCCTTTTCGATTATGTGCATCTTTATATATAGATGCATAGCTAATGTCAGCGTATTTACGATGACATCGACATGAAACTTTTATGAATCTATATAAAAATATATGAAAATTTTAAAATCTATTAAAAAAACTGCATGAAACTTTTTAAAACTATGTAAAACTACGATATGAAGCTTTTGAAAACTATACTAACCTTACTAAAAATACACGAAAGCAAAAGTTAAATAAATAAAATAACACCTTTTGATTGCTACTAAATTGACGACGTAGCAAAAGGTAAATAAATAGCACAAAAGTTGGTTCCCGTTAGACTCATTATCTTCAAAAAGGGTTGGGGTGAGAGAGGCTCGAACTCTCGACCTCAGGATCACTCATCGGTTAGCTATGAGACCTACGCGCTAGCCAACTGCGCCACCACCCCGCTTTGTTCCAAGCTCGAATGAGTAATCTTATATTGGGCAACTTATCGCATGCATAACACAGACCTAGGTAAGTTTGTCCGTAAGGAAAAAAAAGAGAGACCATGCAATTTGTGTAAAGAACTTTTGTTGACGAACACTAGCACAAGATGAAGACACAATAATAGTAGGTCCCGAGTCCTCACCCAAAAAAATAGTTTGTGGGAGAAGTTTTTCTTTACTAAATGCACTGTAGGTACCTAAAGTTGTTTCGAGCGGTCAAGTAGGTCCCAAATCTCAAAATTCAAAGATTGTTGTACCCAAAGTTGTTTAAGTGGCTCAAGTCGGGTCCCAGGCGGCCCCAGCTGGACAAAATACAAACGTGGCAGCACATGTGACCTGTCTAGCTGGCGCAAATATGCAAATAAACCCCTTGGCTCCTTCCCCACATAAATCAGTTCGTAGCAGTGGTCAAATACACTGTACAAATGCTTCCCAGTTGCAATATTGGGGCCGCCTGGGACCCGACTTGAGCCACTTAAACAACTTTGGGTACAACAATCTTTGAATTTTGAGATTTGGGACCTACTTGACCGCTCGGAACAACTTTAGGTACCTACAGTGCATTTTACTCTTAAAGAAATAAATACTTGTCTGTTCTCGTCAGCTCACTCGACTTATTTAACTTATTTGTCTTTTTACTTATCTTCGTTTAATTAAAATTAATTTTATTTTTATTCATTTTTTCGATCTCGAAGACTTATCTCAGAGCTCTAAAACTCAAGTCAAACAAAGACAATGGACTCTTGGTTTTATCTTAAAAAACTCTTGAAGTTAACAAATTGATTAGATAAAAAATAAATCAAATAAGATAGATGATAAAAACAGACCCTAAGGCTCTCTCCAATAGGAGTCTCTAAATTTGATCCCCTATAGGCTATAGCCTTATATACAGGCTCCCTTTAAAAAAAATCTCTCCCTATATTTCTTCCATCTCCAACAGTGTTCCCTATATGGAGAATTGTATAGGGGAAGGAGAGAAAATTCCTACATATAAGAGAATGGAGAGAAATTCTCTATTTTAGAGAATGGAATAGGGAACGATGTTGAAGCACGTAAGGGAAGAATTCATCTCCTATTTTAGGGTAGAGGACGTTTTAGGGAAATCTGTTGGAGACAACCTAAATAGGTATCCCTTTGCAGCGAGCGTACGCATTCATTACTCATTAGTCATTAGCATTTCCTTGTTCATCTCCATCTCTTTCGATATTTTCGTAACCTCGAGGCGTGGGATGAGCTGGTTATTAAGAGTGCGCGCAAATGCACACATACGAGCGATGTTTACGCGTCCGTAATGCATGGCATTAGTTTTATAAGACACAAGTGTATTTTAGATAATTTTTAGATTTTTCCGCTTTTTACTGATCTTTTTTAGATTCTTTGTATTTGTTTAATTTTCTGGAATTTTACTATTATTTCTTAATTTATTTTATAGAAATAAACATTTCTAATGCTTATATTTATTTATCAATCCTTACATGTTTTTTTTGCATTTTGAAATTTTTAAGATTTTTTGGATTTTCTTGATTATCTTAAAAAAATTCCCTGTATAGTGTCGTGGCATCCTCGATTGCGCCACGTGGCGCAACCAGGGGAAGCCTATTAACTCTTTGTTATATACTAGATGAGCACACGCACCCGTGGCACGCGAGAGGGCGGGAAGAGCGCGCGGCGCGCGAGCTGGCCACAGGCGCAGGGGAAGAAAAATGGGGGAGGTGGGATTCGAACCCGGGACGGCCAGTTCGCGAACGGGTGGCGCTAACCAACCGGCCAAACGACCTGCATGCCTGAGATTCGCGGTAAAGTTTTATACGTAAAATCAAAACGGACAGTCTGATCTGTCGGGCTCGCATGATCGGGCGGCCGTGGTGGCGCCGGTCGGGGAGGTCAGCCACGTGGCGCGCGCACGAAGCGAGTTCCCGGGTTTGTACAATTTATTGATTATAGACTATAGATTTTTCGACCAACCGATCGAATCGATTTGTATAGTTTCATGGATATCCAACCAATTTTAGGGGATACGAATAATAAGGATAAAAAGCGTCATTGCTCAAAAAAACCGGCGCCGCTGCAATTATTTTTTAACCCCAAAAGAAAATAATAATTATTTTTAAATAATTTTCAAATTAAACTAATCCCTGATAGATGTTATATATGAGTCATAGACTGCTACACTAAACAACACCCAACTAAACATATTAGATTAGATAAATGAACCAACTCGAGCAAAAGTTCTTTAAAAAAAATTGTAATGGGTCATGCAAATTTCCAAAGGACGTGCTTTTCTTTTGACACTAATGGCTTGCTAAAAGAATAAGAGTGTGACTCCTCATTGATCGACTGCAAATTAAAAAAATGCATTTTACATTAGTCAATAATAAAATTTACATATAATTTGATGTTGTAAAAATATGCAATAATTAATTAAATAATATTTTTAAAGTGTTTGTAAGTTCATTCAAAAGCAGAAAAGGAACGAAAGAGGCTATCTATGGAACTGAAAGCATATACTGTACTTGTACATAAATTGTTTTAACAGTTAAATTTTACATTTTTTAACATGAATTGTACGTGAATTTAGTTATTTACTAGGGTAAATATGTTGACTAAGGGGTCATCTATATTTAGACAACGATATCGAAATTCAGAATATCACTGTATTAGTCGAAAAACTAAAAGAGAAACAAGGAATGAGATATAAAAGTTCTTATGCTCTTGTTTTGGAGTCGACAGAAGATTTACTGCCTTACCTCGCTCCGGAAGAATGATACAATACATGGGAAATAAATTATTTAAACTTCTATCAGAGTGGATCGCATGATCGGTTTCGTGGTGTAGTTGGTTATCACGTCAGTCTAACACACTGAAGGTCTCCGGTTCGAACCCGGGCGAAGCCATTTCTTTCTCTCTTTTTTTTTTGCTTTTTTTCCCCTTGCTAATTGATGGTATGAACTGTCTGCGGTTCACACTTGTTTCTCTTTTGGTTTTCCAACTGACACAATGATATTATAAACTCCGATATTCCACTGTTTTTTTTGACAAAAAAGAGAAACAAAGAATATATCCGTTCTTGAAAACTCTAGGGAAAATATATACCACATGTCCTTAATGCAAATAACATCCATATCAATCATGGCGACACGCATAAAGTAAACCAAAATCTTCTGTTGCTTCGGATCACGTTATTCACGTAGCGACACTGACAAATCTCAGCCACGACATGCAACCAACTTGCACATGGGAACAAAAAATCTCGGCCTATAAATGCGAGGGCAAAAATTCCAATCACCGTTGACGGCGACTGAAGTCGACTCGTGAATCGTGATAAACACAGAGACGCAGATTGCAGATACATCGAGAATGGATCCATTAATCACTCCGCAAGAAGCTAATTAATGGAGTCCGTCGCTGTCCTCATTAACTTAAGACGAAGCTAGCAGCATTGATATATCATATTATCATTACATGCAGCTGGAGCTCAGTGCCAAAGATTAAGGGAATGGCAATATCTGCACAATTTTGCCAACGATCTTGATGTGCCCCATGTCTGAATTTGCTCGTTAATCTGCAATCTTGATGTTCCACATGTCTTAATGTGCTCATGGTAATATGTAAGCTTGATGTGCCTGTCTTCTAACAGAACATGATTCATCATACAATCCAATTGTTTCCGGTTAAGATCAAATTTTGGTTCCTTGTTTGGACTCCGGCAATCGCCATAAGAATTGAGCCGAGGAGAGGTCCCCAGAATGTGGTCAGTTAGCAACACACAGTGGTGTAACATCGGCGAAAAGATGAGTGAAACTGCCACTGGTGTATCCTTCTCTGCAGCAGCTGAGATGCAGGCTCCCACCAGGATGAACACAGCCACCGAATCTGAGTACCACCAGTTCCAGGATTGATGTTGCCCAGCAAGCCATCATCTCTCTCCATATCCGTATCATCAGCAGAAGCATCTTAAGATGTTTTTGCCCGGCCAAGTTCGTCTCCCATGTCATTAACTTAAGACGAAGCTAGCAGCATTGATATATCATATCTATTATTATATATATAAAGGAGGGGAAAAAGAAGCCACCACGTTCGTCCACATCACCCAGATTATTTAGGTCGTTCGATCAACGGTGGGACCAAATTATAACGGCCTAGATCGATCAAAGAAATTCTCACATAAATGAAGAAAAAAATAAAAGATCTATGCCACTGATTTTTGTGGGGACGGATTATAACAGCTTAGATTAAAAGAAAAAATATTAAAAATTTGGATTAAATACTAAAGATGATATAATATGATTATTTAACCATTCGATCAACAGTGGGACCAAATTATAACAGACTATATTAATCAAAGAAATTCTCACATAAATCTAAAGAAAAAAATAAAAGATCTATGCGGCTTAGATTAAAAAATATTAAAAATTCAGATTGAATACTAAAGTTGATATAATATATTAGAGATAAGCTTTAAATCCGATCTGATATATTAGAGATAGATTATAAGTTATAGATAAACTCTATATGTCAAAACAAATCTAGCCGCGCAAATGCGCGGGCCACCTCGCTCGTTATCATTACATGCAGCTCGAGCTCAGTGCTAAAGATTTAAGGGAATGGCAATATCTGCACAGTTTTGCCAACGATCTTGATGTGCCCCATGTCTGAATTTGCTCCTTAATATGCAATCTTGATGTTTTACATGTCTGAATGTGCTCATGGTAATATGTAAGCTTGATGCGCCTGTCTTCTAACAGAACATGATTCGTCATACAATCCAATTGTTTCCGGTTAAGATCAAATTTTGGTTCCTTGTTTGGACTCCGGCAATCGCCATAAGAATTGAGCCGAGGAGAGGTCCCCAGCATGTGGTCAGTGTTGGACGCAAAAAAAAAAAAAAATAATTGGTTAATTAAGTTGGATAATTATCCATTAATCCTGTAATTAGCCAATTAAATAAATTCATGGAATATTAATCAAAGGATAAGTGTTCGTAACAAACTCGGTCTTATCTATTTACGTGCTTATCTCTATCTTCTTCCCCTGTAAAAGCAGAGAAAATTGGCTATTTGCCACTCTCTTCACGTGGCTTCGCAAATTTGCCACTCCCAAAAATGGCTTCGCAAAATTGCCACCCACCTAGTTGACACATTGTTTCCCCTGCCATTTCCCCCGTTTAATTGCTTTTCTTAATCATTTCCAATTAACCGGCTTGCGAAAGGACAAGAATGCCCCTGCCAAAAAATTTATCCTGCTTCGTGAGGCCATCGCCTGTACATCTCCCACGCCCGCCGGCTCCCGCACACCGGGTCGCCGCCCGGCGTCTCGCCGTCTTCCACGCGCCAGGCCGCCAGGAGCCGCCTCCCGCGCGACGTCCGCGGTCTCCCGCGCTCCAGGATGTTTCAGCTGATAGCCAAACTATAGGATTGAGGCATGTGACTTAACATATGTGTTGTTCTAATCCTCACTTTCTTCTTTCGGTGGCTAATCATCTAATAGAGGCAATGAATTTTTTTTTTTAGGTTTTTCGATTCTTTTTTTCAGCACCACGATCCATTGGCATAACTGATGCAGTGCATTATTTTGGATTAGTGCAAGGAAATGCAGTGCTAGTCGCTGGTTGTGCTTTCAGTTTTCCTGCTTGGCGCGCGGGTGGCGGCCTCGGCAGCGGCGATCTTCGTGGCCGCGGAGATCAACGCCTGGCTCATCCTGGGCCTGTGTAAGCACGGTGGCCGGCAACCTGTCCCTGCTGGGTTCAGCCGCAGCCGCCAAGTTCGCAAGCACGCAGCCGATGACAGCACACGAAGCAGGATCGTTTTTTTAGGCAGGGGTATTCTTGTCCTTTCGCAAGCCGGTTAATTGGAAACGATTAAGAAAAGCAATTAAACGGGGAAATGGCAGGGGAAACAATTTGTCAACGAGGTGGGTGGCAATTTTGCGAAGCCATTTTTAAAAGTGGCAAATTTGCGAAGCCACGCGAAGAGAGTGGCAAATAGCCAATTTTCTCGTAAAAGCATAGCCAGACCTAGCACAGAGGGTTGGTGATCATCTGCTGATGCCCCGGGGGGAGAGATTTCTCTCGTGATCAGAAAAGGAGCGGAACCGGCGACGCGGTCTCTCAGGGCGATATCCATCAACTACCTGCGGCGGCTGCAGAGGCAAGAATTCTGGATCGAAATCCAACACGAGGAGGAGGGATCGTCGGTTTCGAGGATCATCCAGCAAGCAACCGGACTGGATAGGAAACCAAGACGATAAGGTCTTTCCATCTGCAAAAAGGACTCCTTGATCGAAGAACTAGAGGAAGACGCAACCAACGCATGAAGAGGCAGCCAAAATCCATCTACGAAGGCTCACTTTTCCTGGCATACATGCGAACAGTGCATGGTTGCATGCAGCCATGCAGCAGCACACGTAGATTGCTTTTTTTCATCTAAAGCTTGTGTAGGTCTCATTCCAGATTTTAACAACTTAATGGTGCTTCCAACTTCGACTTCTTTTGTTGAACTTAGGTGCATCGCAAGGGACGACGAAGATTGGTCGCACAAGCAAGCGTTATGCCGGGCACACGCTGACCGTCTACTTGAAAACTATTCTGGAGACAATCTGAGCGTGTAACATGACTAAGGCCCATATGGTTGGAAAGATAATCAAGTCTACTTTCACCTCCAACAAACGGCTCGTAATTTGCATTCTTGAGGAGGGAGAAATCAATGTTTTACCGAAGACTGTGCAGGCTGTTAATAGCTGCGCGAGGAGCTGAAAAGTCCATCTACCTTGCTGCTTGTGCTAGCCTTTAATTCCCCCAAAAAAACCTCTTATGTTCTTGTTTACTTTCACACCTAAACAAGGAGGGTTGTTCCTATTATAAATACCCAAGTACCCCATCTATTTTGTAACTTTGATCAAACCATTTCTGCTATATGCTAAATCGCAGAAAGACTGATTGAGTGTCTCAACCTTTGTTCTGGTGAGTTCTCTTGGATTTGCGAGAAGGATCCTCACGGGTCCCCCTAGTTCATGCTCTACGGTCTCGGCCGTTTTGTGTGGATTAGTCCCAGATTGTGGTTCTGCGATTCACGGACAGCGGGTCGAAGTTCTTGTGGCTTCGGATCGTCTTCCCCATCGTACGGGTTACATCCAACCTTGGCAGGTATAAAGCTAGTTATCTTTGTTCTACCTAGTTATCCCCTTATTTTATCCTACGTCGTGAAGGTCGGACCACCCTAGTCAACATAATAATGGGTAAGGTAGAGCGGACCTTGTTTACTCGTAGGGTTGGCTCAGATTTCCTTCTGGTGCAAGTGTATGTCGATGACATTATCTTTGGTGGTTCTTCCTTTGCTCTTGTTTCTGAGTTCTCAGAGGTGGTGAGCTCGGAATTTAAGATGAGCATGATGGGGGAGTTAAACTTCTTTCTTAGCTTTCACTTCAAGAAAACACCAAAGGGGACCTTCCTTCACTAGAGTAAGTACACAAAAAACGTACTGAATCGGTTTGCCATGTCAGATAGCAAGCCAGTCTCTACTCTGATGGGCCCGATGAGAATGGTGAGCCAGTCGACCAGAAGGAGTACCGTAGTACGATAGGCTCCCTGCTTTACCTCTCCTCTTCTCGGCCGGACATTCAGTTTGCTGTGTGTCTTTATGCCCGCTTTTAGGCCTCACCTAGAGTGTCTCACCATCAGGCGGTGAAGCGGATCTTCCACTATCTCTGAGCGACTGCAGACTTTGGCCTCTGATTCTTTGTTGTCTCTTGTCTATCTCTCGTAGCATTCTCAGATGCAGACTTTGCTGGCTGTAGTATAGATAGGAAGAGCACTTCTGGCACCTGTCAATTTCTTGGCACTTTTCTTGTCTCTTGGTCCTCTAGGAAGCAGTCGAGTGTTGCGCAGTCCACTGTTGAGGTTGAGTATATTGTCGCTGCTGCATGTTGCAGTCAGGTTGTTTGGCTCTACTCTACCTCGAAGGACTTTAGGTTGGTTCAAGTAAGTATGCCACTTCTATTTGACCACATCTTCTGCCATCAACATTGCCAAAAATCCAGTGCAACACTCTAGGACAAAGCACATTGACATGAGATATCACTTTCTTTGAGACCATGTGGAGAAGGGTGATATAGTGTTACAGTTCGTTGAGACCGACCATCAATTGGATGATATCTTCACCAAGCCACCAGAGAAGCCTAGGTTTGAGGCTCTTAGGGAAGAGGTCGTGGGTGAGCTCGGCTAGCTTATAGTCAGGGGGAGATTGGGCTACTTTTACTATATGTAATATATTTTTTTTTCGCTTTCCCTGCATTGCATTTGGTTTGCATTCGGGCTTGGTTATATTGTGTAGGCTGTCAGCACTCTTCACTTGGACTTCTGGCTTGTTGGCTTTGAGCTTTTTGCTCGAGGACGAGCAAAAGTTCGAGTTGGGGGGTGTTTTGGCGTCCACTAAACTCTAAAATTATACGCCAACATACACCGGAACTCCAGTAATTTGTTGGAAAATCAAATTTTATGCCTGCATTTTATTTAAACTAATAAATTTCCATAATTTTTGTGAACATAGGAATAAAGTGGACAAAAACTAGAGCTGAACTGGGCTTAGAAGCCGGTCGACCAACCGGACCCTGGACGGCCGGCCAGGACATTTCACCCAACTGACTCCATTTTCTCCCACGTGGTCAAGAAGCACAAAATGAAGAGATCTACGCCATCCACTCAGGTCGGTTTGATCCAAGGGCAGCACTTCCTTCACGATTGAGTGACTTGGCTCTTAAGGAATCCAATTCTATCGACGTTAACTGTGAAAACCGACGAAAGGGGAAGATCTACACCACACAAGAAGCATCCAAGGCGAAGGGGATGGCTTGGAACAACCGAAGCCCGGTCGGCCGACCGGGCTAGGTCGGCCGACCGCCTCGAGATCCCCTTTGGATTCTCCTTCAGATGGTGGCTTACTCACACGTGTCCCATGGCGTGGAGATCACTCATTGGCTGCGGATGGCTATAAATAGGGCTGGAAATGGAACAGACATTATCCGACCGGCTGACGGACCGACCGAATTGATCGGATAGTGATTTGGATTGTTTTATGGATATTTGACTATTTTTACGGATGACGATATGGATATGGATAATTTGGCGTGGATATGGATACAAATACGGAGTACCGATTATTTGGTGGATGAGGAACATCCGAGTTTTTGCTCGGATAATATCCGAATATAAAATATGGATATTATCCGAATGCATTTCTGGATTTTTTGAATGTATTTTTACAATTTTTTATTGTTAGTTTCCCAACTTTTATTTTTTTGAATTTTTAAATCAAGACTAAGTTAATAATTTTTTTGTATAGACTTTTTAATGTTTTGTTTTTACTAATGTTATAAATTTCCACTTTAAAATTTATATTTTGACCATATTTTGTTAAAATTTTAAATGAACTTTTGAAAAGTAATTTTAACTATTCGACTAGCAATATCCATATCCTTGTCTTATCCATTCTCTATTCGCTCCGTATTCGTAACCGATGTTATGCAGTATTACTCGAATTTGTATCCATATTCGACACATCCGTATTCGAATTTGAATCCGGTAAAAAATACGGATATGGATAGAGCGATATCCGACCTTATCCGACCCGATCACATCCCTAGCTATAAAAGGACCCCCTCACCTCACTTGAGAACACACACCACACCACATCCATCTCATTTGGAGTTACTCTTCACTTGTTAGAGTAGTTAGTTTGGGAGTGAGAGTTGAGTCGAGCTGAAGCTCGGAGTTCCGAAATCATCTTCAGGAATTCGAGTAATAGCTCTTGTATCCTTTCGCTTCTGTAAGACCTTACTTTTATAATATAAGTGTCTTTCATTATCTGTGCTGGGCATATTTACACTAAGTAGGAAGTGTGAATTATTAGAACGGTTGATTAAGTTCATCTAGTTTCAAGTCTGAATTCATTCTCATTTTCTTAGAATAGCCTAAGTATTGAACTTGGATCGCCTTCCTAGGATCCGGGGAGGAGTGATTGGATATAATAGCAGACGTGATGTCTGAGATTATCTGACTTGACTTACACCCATTCCATCGTAGTTTGTGGTAGGTGGTAGGTGGTGACAGGCCTACCCATCCCAAGATTTATCTCACGTGTAATCCACTATGTTAGGAATTATTTTCAAATATAAAAAATATCTTTGTTATTTAACATACCAGCCTAGCTTAACGGGCGTACCCCTGCTCTTTGTTTGTTTGTTGAAACTAGCAGAGCTGTGTATGACCGGATTCGACCTTTCGTAAAACTTCCACCAAAATCCAGAGCCACTCTTACAGAGGACAAGACCCCGAGTCCTACCTTCGCAAGTTCGAGTATCTGACTTGCAAATCGTCAAAAGCAATCCTTTCCTCTCTACCGAAACACTGTCATCTGAGATGGCTGCCGAGAAGACCATTCTTGAGTTCTCAGCCCCATCTAGCACAAACATCCCCACTGGACCTACCACCAATGTGGACGACGGAGGCTTCGAATTGAAGCCAGCTCTTATCAACATGGTTCAGGTTGGCCCCTTCTGTGGCAAGCAATCGGAGGATGCCAATGCACATCTCCAGCATTTCTGGGAGATCTGCAGCACTGTCACTATCAAAGAAGCGCCTCTCGATGTCATCCGGCTACGCCTATTTCCATTCTCATTGGTCGGGAAGGCAAAACAATGGTTATATGCTAATAAGGATGTAGCTTCAACTTGGGAGAAGTGCTCGAATGCCTTCCTAGCCAAGTATTTACCATTGGGCAAGACCAATGCCCTCTGGAACAAGATCTCTGGTTTTCAGTAAAACACCGATGAGTCCATTTCGTACACCTGGGACCAACTTCAGGAATATATACTGACTTTCCCCCACCACGGGATGCAAGACTGGTTTATCATCCAAAGTTTCTAGCATGAGCTAAACCGCATGACCTGTGAGCACCTTATTGCTGCCTCTGGCGGAGCTTTCTTTTCACTCAGTGTGAGTGCCGTGCGGACTCTCATTGTGAAGATGGTCTCAAGGCAAGGCTAGAGCGATGAACGCCTTTAGCCCCGCACACGAGGAATCCAACAAATCGATAGTATGGATATGCTCGCGGCCAAGATGGACCTTTTGATGAAGAAGCTGGAATCACTACCACAGACTATCTAGGCTCTTGAATCTCGCATGACTTGCTAGGTTTGTGGGTGTTTTGGGCACTCGGGAGACAACTGCACCGAAACCCAACCTGAGGATGCCAACTTCGTTAGCAATGGATTCCGTCCACAATCAAACTACTCTCTAGGATGGAACTCAAAGCCCAACTTCTCGTTCGACAACCGTCAACAAGGAGGTAATGCTGGTAGCTTTAATCATAATAAGTCAACTCTAAATGAATTTATGAATACTCAACAAAAGGTAAATGATAGCATTAGTAGGATGTTTCTTGCTAATGATAAAATTCTAAAGAGCATAGATTCAAAAGTAGAGGGATTTTCAACTGCCATGCATAGCCAAATGAGTTTGAACAAAATGTTAGAAACCCAGATAGCTCAATTGGCTGCTTCAATTTCCACATCCACTCCGGGTAAACTTCTGGGGCAACCGGAACCACACTGAAAGGAGAATGTTAGTGCAGTTGCGACTCGGACGGGAAAAACGACTCGTGACCCGCCGCATCCTAACTCTGCAGGGAAGGAGCATGACACCCTCGACGAGATCAATGAAGAGAAGGATGTGTATGACAAGGAACCGCATGATTAGCCACACAAGACGATGGGAGAAGATGCGAGGACTAGAGTTAGTCCCGCAGTGTTCACGGATAAACAAGTGCTACCCTTCCCGCATCGCCAACACAAACCTACTGCAGACGTGCAGTTCGGCAAGTTTGTTGAGGTAATTAAGCAATTATATGTCAATATTCCATTGCTATATGCAATGCAGGTGCCGACGTACGCAAAGTACCTGAAGGACATCCTCAACAACAAGCATCGGTTGCTGACCGCGGAAGTCATCAAGTTGACTGAAGAGTGTAGCGCTACAATCCTAAACACTCTCCCCGAGAAAAAGGACCCTGGCTATCCAACCATATCGTGCTCTATTGGTACACAACACTTCGATCGTTCTCTGTGCGACCTAGGAGCGAGCATCAGCATTATGCCTAAGGTAATTTATGAAAAGCTAAATCATTCTACCTTGTCCCCTACTGCCATGACACTGCAGCTCGCAGATCAATCAATCCGCCGTCCTTTCGGAGTGGCTGAGGATATACCGGTAAAAGTCCAGAATTTCCTGGTACCCGTGGACTTTGTGGTACTCGACATGGAGGTAGACACCAAGACGCCTCTCATTCATGGGAGACCTTTCTTGAGCACGGCAAATGCGACCATAGACGTTGGTGCAGAAGAGATTGAACTCAACATAAATGGCCGAGACAAAATTTTCAACTTCAAACTAAGAGTTGAGCAACGCTCTCAGGTACGCACTTTTTATGATAAAAATCCTAAAACTATGCAGAGGAAAGCGGAGGCAATACCAAAACCTCATATGCATAGTCTCATTGCAACCATGAGGAGAACTCTCCAACTATTGTACGAGCCTTTACGACGTCCATATTGTAAGGAGAGCAGCAAAAAGGGGCGAAGAAGTCTTGAACCAAGGAACGGAAGCAATTTGTGGTCAAGAGTTCGGAGCCGCAAGAGAAGGTCGACGCCACTTGAAAATCTCGAACAAAACATGTGTAGCGTAAGGAAGAAATTCAACCAGCCGCAATAACAACTCCGGTTGTGGAAATTCTTCGCGAAAAATGAGGTATGGAGACGGTCAGACTTGAGGACCACGAAAAATTTCGAGTCCTTACCAAGACGTATGCCGGAACTTATCTTTGCATTCATATTTATTTTTGGTGCATTCCCACTGCATATTTTCTTTACTTTGCATTTACCCTGCATGCAAAAAAAATTGAGGAAAAGTAGGGCGGGCCGACCCCACTAGGGCCGTCCGACTGTTGGCGATTCTTATGCCTAACAGAAATAATCCACATGGGCACGGATATCGCGGTAGCTTTCACTCGGGAGTATTCCAAGGTATCGATTTCCATGAGGAACGAGAAATGTCTAGTTTCTAGTCTTGACTTGGCCGAATGGATATGGAGGTAATGACGGGAGTGGGATAAGATAATTCGGGTCATGAGGCTCTACAGGTTTCACTAGCCAAAGGTACAAAATCACCCGAAACAAAGGTATTCTGCATCGGAGCTCGGCCGATTCACTACCACCCGCTATCAGTTAAGAAGACCGGATGGTTATGATCACCCCCGATTGGGCTCGACTGGGCTAAGACTAACGGGACGAATTTCACAAAGTCTAAGCCGGATAGCAGGGCTGTCACCACCTACTACCTACTGCTCAGCCATTGAATTAGGTGTCTACCGGGTACTAACTAGTCTAGACACCATGTCTTTTTTCTAGCAGTATTACGTACCAAGTTATCACTCGATACACACCCCCACTAAACCTAGCACTAATATCTATTGTGACATCCAAGCACAGAGATTTAGCACTCAAGATCTAGCACAAACCTATACCAACAGAGAGACAATATGTATGAAGCAACTTTGCTTTATAATTAAAGGGATAGGACTAAGTGTTAACGAATAGTAGATCAGAGCAGAACTCACACCCGAGTTCAGCTTCGGAGCCCGAAGTGGAAGAGAGCCAACACGCCGACTTCTCCCTAGCTCTCAGCTCTTCTCTCTCCCTACTTCTACATTTCTATTTGGATAGCGTAGCGCTGCTTTCTTCTTTCCCGCACTACTCCGTGCTTTGCAAATGAGGCAATACCCCTCTATTTATAGTGCACCGTAGCAAGTGAGGCATTGCCATGTAGTTGGACACGTGTAGGCTTGATGTGAGTCGAAGAAGAACCCGAGGCGCCAAAAAAGGGGTCAGCCGACCTAGGTAGGTCGGCCGACCGGGCTTCCATCAATCCAGTCCTTCTCCTTCGCATGGGATGCTCCACTGATGGTGTAGATCATTCCCTTGAGACGGTTTTGGCAGTTGAGGCTGGTAGAATTGGCTTTCTTAAGAGCCAAGTAATCATCTTCAATGCAATCTCGTCTTTAGTATCAGCACCGACTTGCATGGATGGTTAGGATGGCCTCTTGGTGTGTTTATTGGCATATGGGAGAAAGACCGAGCCAAATTGCACCAAGAGTGGGGCCGGCCGATCTGGTCTGGACTGGTCGGTCGGCCAGGTCCCAGCCTGGCTCGCAATCTTCCAGAACTTATTTCTTTCTCATCCAAGCTCGAAATATAACAAATAATATATGCTTTTAGATCTTCTCGATGAGCTCTTCACCATGGTGCATTATAATTTGGTATTTGAAGACTTTTTCAAATATGTTTAATTTAAACACCACCTTATGCCCGATTTGCGTATGCCTGATAAACCGCCATTTCTTGTGTATTTTGGGCGCATGCCTGCAAAACCTGAGACTACACCAAAACTCGTGGAACTCATTAATGTTAGGCTAAATGTATCTTGAATTCCTTTATTTTGTGGATATGCTGACGGTCAAAAGTATACAAAATGTTGCAAATAAGGACCGTCAACACCGACCCACCACGGTCGGCCGACCGCAACCAAACCGGGTGGCCGCCCTTTTCACCTCCACCTCACACTTTATTTCACACCCACTACTCTACATGCTTAGCTAGGTATCTCACTGCTCAAAAATATTGTAGATAGATGGATTTTTGCTGCATCATGCATGCATCCGTCGCTTATAAATTGAGGGCAGCAGCTGTGAGAGATGCACACCACTGCGGTGATTGCATTATCTCAATTCAGCTCTCCTCATCTCCCTACATGTTTGATTAAAGTGCTTTAGCTCATTAATCATTACAACCATGCTAATGACTTTGAGATTAAACAAATAATATTTTTGTGGAGGCAATTGAGTAGGCTCCGCAAGGATTACTAATCTTTGGACGACTAACTGCTAACTGTTGGATCGCTAACCTTTGATCCTCACTCTTTATATCCTTTGAGTATTTGTGGTCTAACCACTTCTGCAGAAATGTCGTGGTACAGTAAGATTGGCAAAACCCTATCCAAGGGTGCCAAAAGCGTTCACAAATGGTTTAGCTCGTCCAGCTCGGAACGGAATTACGCTCCGACCAAGATTCTGGATAGCAGCTCAAGGGAAGACATGTCAATGGACTCCCATTTCTCTGGGTATCACGGCTGGCAACCTGACTCAGTTGAACCATCTGGGGTTGATTAAGGCCTTAGGATCAGAGTGTTAACATCGGAAGAGCAGATCATCCTCCAAAGCGACCAAGAACAACATATATTCGAGGCGCTCAGGAACCGGACTTTTCAGCAATGGTCTTATGACTCGATGTTACTAATTAAGACCGGTCTTCTGGATGACTTTTCCAACGCCTTTCAAGAAGTCGACTGGAACAATTTCGTTCCCATCACGGAAGAAGGTTCGTGCCTTCTGACCCTTGAGTTTCTAAGTACTCTTCGCATTATTGATAATGGAACTAGATACTCGTTTAGATTTTTCAATGAAACATTTGAATGCTCATTGCAAGATCTAACTAGACATCTAAGTTTCTCCATGAAATGTAGAGTCACTCCTGATAGGCTAAAAGGCTTTAACCGTGATGATTTTTGGTTAACTATTTTCTGGTAAGGCTTACACAATCATACCTCGCATGAATGAAATTCATAATCCCACTCTTAGATTCATGTACCATTGGCTGGCTATGGTTATTAATTCTAGACATGATATGCGTACTGTGCATCTAGATGAACTGCAATACTTATTTGCTATGGTTAATAAGAACCCTGTAACCCCAACAACAAATATGGTCTTACACTGCGTAGAAATGATAAACTTCAGAGTTGACATAGACTGCACTTCTCTTGTCACCCGTATTGCGGAAAGTTTGGGGGTTTTAGAAAATGCCGAAGTGGCCTTCTTAGAAGAGCCATTCCCATTAGTAGGGAAGGAGCACTTCACCCAAGGGCACATTCTGAGGGTAGATGAGTCTAAAGCCTACTACATGAGATTCTCGGGGAGCACAGTTGAGGTCCGTTTACCTAATCCAAGGCTCGACCTTTACACCGCCCGAAATCTGACCCTCAACTTTTAGTGTAGCTCGTGATCCAAACTCCCATGCATGTGCTAGCTTTAGGCCTTAGGGCATGCTTAATGTACCCTCAAACAACCTTTATCTTATTCCTATTTATTCACTTCCCTACAATTCTCTCTTATATTTTATTGCATACCTACTGCTACATAGTTTTGAGGCTAGCATAAGGGCCAAATACATATAGCATTAGACATGCCCTTAGGGGCATGCTATGCTCCAAGGTAGGTGTATACTGCCTATTACAGTACTCCTTTCGTTCCAAATTATAGTTCACTGTTTACTTTTGAACATATCTTTTGACCATTCGTCTTATTCAAAAATTAGTGCAAACATACAAAAATAGTCATGCTTAAAGTATGTTTAATGATAAAACAAATCATAACAAAATAAATAATATTTACATATATTTTTTGAATAAGATGAACGGTCAAAACGATTATCCAAAAGTCAACAGTGGACTATAATTTGGAACGGAGGGAGTACAACATAACACATGTACAACTAGCACAGGGATAGAAACATCTCTCACATCTTCATATACTAGTGGGGTGCCCGTGCGTTGCTACGGTTTCCCATTGTTCAAAAGCGTTGTTTCATGGGTTGTACAAAATACTTCGATAACATTTAGCGTGGAGATAAGTCAACACACTTTAATCTAAACCCTAAATCCTAAATCTATGAAGTGAGGACTTCTTTGTAGACGATATTCTTGGTAAGTGTACCATCTGATAGGGTAATCTCTTCCTTTGTAGTCGCAGCTAGAACTTTGAGTTTGCTTCTAGCTGTTGCTCGTGACATTGCGATGTATAGCTGTCCATGTGAGAAGACCGGATTAGGGAGATAAATACCAACATGCGGGATTGTAGGCTTGTAGCTAGTATATACACCTACCTTGGAGCACAGCATGCCCCTAAAGCTAGGACATGCATGGGAGTTTCAATCACGACCTAGCCAAAGACAGGTGAAGAATTGTGCTGCGAAGCTGGGCACGGACGCCCAGCGGAAAGCAGTTTTTGATGTAAAAATATATGAATAGTTTCGTCTTAAAAAAAAACTTTGATAATATCATAATTTATGTGTTTTATAAATAAAATATAATAGCTTTTTTATGGTCGAAATTATATTTTAGAGACCATGTTAAATGTACAAAACGTCTATTATTTGAGAACCAGAGTGAGTACCTCGCAAGGTACAGAGCTGAATAAATATTGACTATTGATTCTTAGCAAACGGTGACTATTGATTCTGGACGTAACCAGTTAAGGCAAATCGATCATCATCGATGACCAGATGGGCTCATCAAAAAAAATTTCTCAGTTCATTCTCCGTTCAAAGCAAAAGGAAGACCGCAGCTCCATATCCAAGTTCAGGCAAAAAAAACAGCCTTCCAAAGTATTTGGCATCACGTAAATCTGTTAGTATTTAGTATTTGACCATGAGGTAAATCAAATCTCCTCCGGATAACCATATGCACAATCACATGGGGCTAAATCCATCACCTCCGGATAGCCATATCAGTATGTATCAGATCCTACCTCTCGTGGTCAGTGATTCCCTTGAATCATTCTGTCTTATCAACCATTTTTTCACGTATCATCTTGTGAGAATTTGACATCATCCGCAGACGGGAAATATCTTGCGAACCTGAAAATGGAACAATTCTAAGATGACCTTCATTAACACTACACTTATGGAATTGGCAAAAAAAGGATAATTCAAGGATCAGAACATAAAAGAACAATGGCTAAGGACATAACTACAATTTCAAACTGACAATAAAGGATGAACATTTCAAAATATAATATGAATGGTAGATTGAACATTACACAATCATGCATATTTTTACAATGTATAATATAAGGATCTAATGAATAGACCCACAGTTCTAGAAGTTAAGAATTGCTACAACGATTCCTAAAATTGTGAACGTGAACACAAACAAAATCATCGACGACTTCCTTTATTGTAAGAAAAGGGGCAAGAAATAAATACCTTTCATATGATGCATATTGTTCATCCACGATAGGCCTCTCGGAAAATACCCGAAGAACTTCCATTTGGACATTGAAATAAGTTGATGAGAATTGAGATGACAATGTTATGTTAACCTCAAACGGCGACAATGGTGGTCTGCACTTCTAGAAAACAGGATAAAAAAGTAGATTAGAAAGCGGGAAAAGATAAGTTAAGAAGCAAAAGGTAAGTTGACAGGAGAAAATAAGTTTAGGGATACATACGCTCACTGAGGTTCCAGACAGATGCTTTACAGCACGTCTTATGCTAGCAAAGTACTGCTTTATACTGTATAACTCTTCAGCTCGCTTTTCTGAGATTTCCAATATGTTTTTCAATCCCTTTACTTGGTTTTTTACCATATAGCCATCTTTTTCTTATATTCCACATCAGATTGCTTCTTTTCTTCAGGTAAATTGTGAGCTCTGCGGTGGTGCAGAAGCAGTTCACCTCTTTGTCAAACAGTCTGAGCCAATCTGTGAACTTTGGGAAAGACTGGCCAATCCTTAACATCTCAGTTACATTAAGGTTGTTCGCAAACTCATCTCAATTATCAACCATCTGTGATCTTTTATCTGAATCCATCCAGGTTACGTTATCTTTGATTATATGATAATTGATGAGTGGATTGGATCCATCAACAAGAGAGGCACTTGTCAGATGATTGAGAACTTCTGTTAAATCCGCAGGAAACTCTGCTTGCGGAAGACCCATATCAATCAGCAAACCCTCAAGAATTCTCTCTATCTGTCGAAGATTCTTACCAGCACCTTTATCAAACCACCACCATTGGGCAGGGTTGGGCATTCCGTTTCTACGGTCAAATCGATTCAATTTATTCGGTTTTCACAAAGTGGCAAACGAAATTTTGTAGAAATAATGGAAACCGAACCGAATAAGCCTAATATTTTCGATTCAGTTAATTCGGTATTCAGTTTTTAACCTAGGCTTTTCTCGAGTCAGTACCAAAATAACATCATGTGTGAAGATTGAATCTAAATCAATCTCGTCTCCTAATCAGAAGCAAATCAATGAAAATAGAATGCATTACCAAACCCAAATGCGGAATGCCAACACCAGAAATTTGATGAAAAAATCTCACGGATTTGGCAACTCTTTCCACTGGATTGGTACTCCCCTAATAATTGGGCTAACTAGCTCAGCACCACATACCTCCAAGGTTCCGAACTCTCGCTGCTGCTTGCAGTCCAAATTTAATTTAAAATTTTAATTTTCTAATTGCTTAATACATTAAATATTAAATATTTTTGTGTTTAAGAACTATTCTCTTAGCTAGCGAATCATAAATTAATAATGAACTAAACATCTGTAAATGACATGGCTTGATTGGGAGACTCATTATTACAAATGACTACTATATTATAGATTTAATAATATAACAAAATATTTATAGAACTTTTGTATCTAGCCTACTCCTTTTCTCAAGCACACTGACCATGTACTTAACCTATCTATACATGGTCATTCACAGACTTATAAAAGATACTCTAAAGCACATCAATTTATAAATGTGTTAACAATATTGGATTATTGCCACATTGTAAAATCTAGTTCATCCGTATACAAATATCTCCTAAAATATCTATATTCTATGTAGTTCTTAAAATTGTTATAAAAGAATATATCTAATAGTCATTATTCATTGTATGGATTACTAAAATATCTATGTATAGACATACTTTTTATACAAATAATGCAACCGAATCATGGATGATCAGCTTGTGTCGGTGATAGGACAATCGAGGTATGGAGGGGCGAGACGTGGATGTGTTCGGTCTTTGTCATGCTCCATCTAGATGTTGCTATGGCTAATAACTTGCACACGTACCACTTAGGTGACTCACCATGGCATCGAAAGCACATGGGCCTAGGATCCTAGGAAACGAGAGAATTGTATCAAGATGAAACCTAATAATATTATACCTTGGCTGAAGCGCAACACTGTCCTGCCCTAATGTTGTAGTGACATCGTTACACAAATCAAACTACTCATTGCTCAACTGCTCACAATCGAAAACCACACCTCGATGGTCACTACAATTCAGAAGCCCTCGTCATGTCAATTTATTGTTGATCCTACGAGCCAATAACACCTCGTATTCTTTGGCGAAGCCAAAGCCTTAGGTGGTTAGGCCGCTTTATACAACCATTATATCTATCTTCTTTCTGCTAAGTAATGCATGCCTTTATAGAAAATGAAATGGTAGTGGACTCACTAGCTCACAACGACTAAGTACTATGTTGTTATGACTAATTGGCTAGCGACTACGCCAATTTAACGGACTATTTTTGGTTGATCTATGAGCTCCCTAGTACTCCCTCCTGTCATAAATATTTGGCGTTGGAGATGCATGGTGGCAACTTGAGTTATGAATACCTTATAAAATTTTAGATTAGCTACATACAAATAAAATGTAGATTCATTTTGAAAAGTACTTCAACAATATTATAATTTTTATGGATTTCATAGATAAACTATAATGATAACTAGTGACTTTGCTTTGTAAACTAAGAAGTTTAAACCATAAATATTTGTTACTAATAGAATTACTTACTAATACCTACTAATTATATGGGTTGGGGCCTCAAAAATTAGGGTCCTTGGCGGTCGCACCAAGAGCCCCCCTATATGGACCGGCCCTGACGGGAAGGAAAACAGCAAGCAGCGCCGCAAGCCCGCGGCGGCAGCTAGGGTTGGTCTGGCCGAAGGGGACGCCGCACGCCCTCTCCGCTGAGGCAGAAGAGGAACGCGAGCGACTGGGGTTGGATTTTTTTCTCTTTTTTTTCTTGAGAGAGAGGGAGTGGGGTTGGACCGGTTGGTCACTTCACTTGGACCTGGAGGGGACGAAGGACGAGCTCAGGCTGCTAGGTCTGTTCCTGCGCCGCGTCCATTTGGACCAATGGACCCTCTCGTCGCTCCATATCAAATGTGTCGTAGTCTGGAACAATATCAGTCGTAATAGTGACTGTTAAGTAGTAGCGAACCTCAGTCCTCAAATTGCTATCCAAGGGACAGAGCTATACGCAGCTTCTCTCTTTCCTCAGGTGCTTTAGGCCTTGTTCACAAGCCATTCCGTATCTAATTATCTACTTATGTTGCTACGAAAAATCATTTCGAAAGTTTATAAAAGCGGATATAAAAAGTCATTTCGTTTGATTTCTAATCCTTTTAAAAGGTTCCATTAGTTGATTCAAGATTCTATAAAACCAAGATTAATAAGTCAAAAAATTGGGTTTATCAAACTAAATTATCTATGTAGGGGAGATAGGGTGTTTGACAAACTAAATTATTTGACTTGTTGATACCGGTTTTAAAGAAATTTGAAGGAACTAATGGAAACTTTAAAAGGATTATAAACTAGTCGAAATAACTTTTTATATCTGTTTTTAGAAACTCTTGAATTGATTTTCCGTAGTAACATAAGCATATAATCAGATACGAAACGACTCGTGAACAAGGCCTTAGCTATTCGTGGGAAAATATATGTTTTTGTGAATTGATTCTCGTAGTCGCGCACGCCGCCGGCGTGAGTTTGAGCAGCTCGAGCATAGCGAGCCCCACCACGATCTGTGGATGGGGGCCGCCTCATCACCTCACCAGTTTTACCCCGAGCCCCACCACGATCTGTGGATGCGGGGCCGCCTCATCACCTCACCAGTTTTACCCTAATGCCTGGTGGGATCAATGGAACCCACCTGCCCATGGGTACTCACCAGAAAGATTTGAGGGATGGGGCACCCATCATCACGAAGCTGGGAGCTCGTGGCAACACGAAGCCGGAGGGTCACACTACTAGCATGATCAAGGTCCCTCCGTAGGATGGGAAGGGCCGTCATCGGCCCGATACCCTTCTTATTTTGAGACCTTTGCACGGGATCTCCGCACAGTAGGAGAGAGAGTGGACACACTGGTAGATGACATGGGCAACGTTCGTTGAACACTTGCCCAGCACACTAGGTTCCACTGGGAGACGAACGAAAACCTTCGAGCCAACACTGATGCGGTGATGACTGCTGCTTACGCTTTGACAGCTTGGTTCTAGCACATGGGTTTTGACCCACAGCTCAATAAGGTATGTCCCATCTACTCTCCCACTTGCTTCATTGTTGCCACTGCTGTTGTTGTTGCTGCCTTGCCCCGCCTTACCTGTTACCCTGCCTTGCCCTGCCTTACCTGTTAGCTTGCCCTGTCGTACCTGTTATCTTGCCATAAAAATTGAGTTTGCTTACTGGCACTTGTCATATGCATGATTAAATAATAAAAAATCTATAAATATTTCCAAAAAACTAAAAAGACAAAATTATCTAGCCTAAGTAGGTCGTTCTTTCTCTACCTTGAGCTCCACATAAACCTTTGAATTAGGAGATAGAACGGGCCTAAAGTCCTTGGTGAGGATTGAATAAAATACCAATGAGTGATCCGAGGGTAATAATGAGGAACTACAATTTTTAAAAATGAGAAAAAATTCCGAGACCTAGCTTGGACAGAGTTAAGCTAACAATGTTCTGTCAATGTTATTCTGTCTTTCAACCGCCTAAGATAAGCTAATATTTCGAAAGCCTCATAAGTTTGACAAAGGTTGGTTACATTTGTATGAGTTTTTGTCAACAAGTAATAAGGTACCACCTTGTGCACTTATTATTTATTGAATAATGATATTGATGCAATCCTGATCCACCGGGTTCGACTTTGAGCTCTTTGCTCGAGGACGAGCAAAAGTTCAAGTTGGGGGGGTGTTGGCGTCCACTAAACTGCAAAATTATACACCAACATATACCAGAACTCCGATAATTTGGGTAAATCAATGTTTATGCTTGCATTTTATTTAAACTAATAAATTTCCACAATTTTTTGTGAGTATTTATCCACAGGAATAAAGTGGAGAAAAACTGGAGCTGAACCGGGCTCAAAAGCCGGTCGGCCGACCTGGACTTTTCGCCCAACCAACTCCATTTTCTCTCAGGTGGTCAAGAAGCACAAAATGAAGAGATCTACGCCATCCACTAAAGTCCATTTGAACCAAGGGCAGCACTTAAGGAAGCCAATTCTACCAAACTTAACTGCCAAAAACGACGCAAGGGGAAGATCTACACCGCACAAGAAGCATCCCAGGCGAAGGGGGCGGTTTGGATCAACCGAAGCCCGGTGGGCTAGGTCGGCCAACCGCCTCGGGATTCCCTTTGGATTCTCCTTCAGATGGTGGCTTGCTTACACGTGTCCCATGGCGTGGAGATCACTCATTGGCAGCAGATGGCCTCACTTGAGAACACACACCACACCACATCCCTCTCATTTGGAGTCACTCTTCACTTGTTAGAGTAGTTAGTTTGGGAGTTAGAGTTGAGTCGAGCTGAAGCTCGGAGTTCCGAAATCGTCTTCGGGAATTCGGGTAATAGCTCTTGTATCCTTTCCCTTCTGTAAGACTTTGCTTTTATAATATATGTGTCTTTCATTATCTGTGCTGAGCATATTTACACTAAGTGTGAAGTGTGAATTATTAGAGCGGTTGATTAAGTTCATCTAGTTCCAAGTTTGGGTTCATTCTCATATGCTTAGAATAGCCTAAGTATTGAACTTGGATCGTCTTCCTAGCTAGGATCCGGGGAGGAGTGATCGGATATAATAGAAGACGTGGTGTCTGAGATTATCTATGACTTGGTTTACACCCATTCCACCGTAGTTTGTGGTAGGTGGTAGGTGGAGATAGCCCTATCCATTCGAGTTTTATCTCATGTGTAATTCACTACGTTAGGAATTGGACCAGTAGGGCCGAATCGGGGGTGGTCATAACCATTCGGTGTTCTTAACTGATAGCGGGTGGTAGTGAATCGGCCGAGCTGCGACGAAGTTCTTAAAACAAACCTTCAAACTCATAGCTGCTAGCTCAACCTAATAATTGATTGCACTATTAAGGAACGTTATACTCTTCTTGTTGTCCTCCCAACTATCTGCCTAGCTTATCTTTTTATACTCCATTGTGTGTGTCACCGGTCGTATTATCTTATTATATTATCTTATCCTTATCCCCGTTAACTAGCTGGCTGACATATTAAATAATATCGATATTAGAATTATGCTTCTCCCTCGTTCCCTGTGGATTCGATACTCTGGAATACTCCCGGGTGAAAACTACAAGCGATATCCAACTCCTCCAAGTAGAAACAAACTCTGGAGAATCTGCTTTTCCTTTCTAGAAAGAAGCTTGTGTTGTTTAAATTTTCTTTTTTTTTTCTACAGAGAGTTTGAGGAGATTTTCTACTGAGCATTGAAGAGACAACAATTAGCTCATGGCTAATTATGTAATAGGGACAACAATTCCAAAATATTGAAGAGCACCAGAAAGCCACCATTCATCTCCTCCAAGTGAGAACGAATCTGCTTTTGCTTTTCTGAAAGCCACTTTGATCATTTTGCTTGGTCTTCTTTCCTAAAGCAAGATTTGAATTCATTTCTCTCTTTTGGACACTTGACAACCAGGATTGTGAATGCAAAAATTCCCACATATTTCATGACTCTGAGTCATGCATGCTATGGGTACACATAATTGTCAAATTGTTCAGGTTTTGGTGAAAACGGTAGCGTCGAAAATTTGTGGCGTCTATTCACCCCCCTCTAGCCGCCTAGCTCAGGTATTCAAAGTAAGAACATGAAAAAGGCAATCTGAAATGCAAATAAGATTAACCTCACAGCAATAGAGTTGAGGTTTTGTAGCTTGAATCGATTGGCTAACCAGCACAAGGGATTCAAGGGTGTTTCTCCAAAGTGAAAGACAACAAAATGAATAAAATTTTCCCAAAGTGGTGAGTAACCAGCCACATATAGTTGGGTGGCTACTGGAACTCATGGATAGGGAAACCCTAGCAAGGGAAAGGGTGGGAATACATGGGCTCTGCCCAAAATGTTGTCCAAGGCCCAACTTGTCTTGCCCACACATATTTTCTATGATTCTAGGAGCTACATAAGGAACTCGGAGGTAAGGCTAGATCCGTTGGAAATCTTATCTTCTGAGCATATCCAAACTATGGTCAAACACTACAAACGGACTTCGGATGACCGAGTTATGGTTGTTTTATTGTAGATTGCACTTGAATGGCCGAGAATGGCTGCTCTCAGGCTTGTCTTGTGTTGCAGCAAGTCTTGATGTTGAGTCTTCGCTGATCTTTCCCATGGTTTCTAAGTACAATAACGTCATTAGGTATCCATCTATTCTCCATGTCATGGAAAGAGAGTCTGATGAATGAGTTCACCTGTCAATTTAATTGATGAGCCCGTGCCCTTTTAATTGGTACTTCCATAGGAGGTTGTGGTGCTGCTGTTGAGTTTGTTTCCATTCCGGTGATGTTCTCATCATCTTTTGTGCACTGTAGCTATGCCCAGGCTACTCTAAAATCCTGGTTTTGCCATTGCATACCTAGAATGTCCAAAAAATACTTCGTATGACCACATTTTGATCATTTGAAGTTGGACCGCTCCCGGTGGATGAACTGCACTCGCGGATGACGAATTGGGCTTGATCTTCGGCTGAGCCTTGGGCAATGTGAGTGGATGGGCATGAGGACATTGTAGAGGTGGAGAAATTCCTTTCTCGAGTATGTCTTCATGTAGCAGAGGTAATCATGGTGGAGGTCAAACTTGTGGCGGCAGCGACGCAATATCTGGACGACGTACGTGCTACCGGCTTGTACGTTCTGGCCAAGTTGGTGGTCGATGTAACCTTGCTTTCATAAATGTCGTAATAAGTGTTTTTATAGTAGACAACGTCGTAGAGTATCATCGACTTGTTGTACATGTCGTGGTCGAAGATGAAGTAGTCGTCGAAAAACATGTTAACAACCAAGTTGAGGAAAAGCCCGAGGACGACCATGCTGGCGATGCAGTTGGAAAAAAATCTTAATGATCATCATGTTGATGCTGTTGGTCATACCTATGAAGGGCTTGGTCACAATGTTCTTCCATTCTTGAATGTGAGTCGTCCTCGACTCATGCTTATGCGTCTACAAAAGGTTAGTTCCAAGAAAAGACAAAGCACCACGTATATCTTTTATAATCAAATCATTGGAACTAAATTTATCGTGATATAGATACTCCACTTGTAGATAATTAGCATGTTGTTTTAAACTAAGACTAAAGAAACTCGGTAGGTCATTATCTATACTATTGTAGGTCTCTAGATGATCACATGGCAGAACATTACATGTAGATTTCATATTTTAACGAATATAAACTTGATTCACCATGCATTTTCCTTTTATCATTATATTTACCCATAGTATGAAAAGTGTTTCTAGATGATAAACTATAATGTTCAACAAATCACTCGTCTAAACTTTTTAGATCACATAGAACATCAAATTCAATATAACCCAAACTATTAAAAAATAATAATTTTAACTCATCATTTTCATTAGAAAGGTGAATAACATTTTTATTTTTATCCCTGGTGTTTATTTTTATCACTAATATTATTTATCATAAGAAACAATAGGCAAATCGTCATGTGACAAAGGTAAATTAACAATTGACTCCAGTAATTGTTGCTCTAACATAGTATGATTCGGAAAAAAATTCAATACATAAAATCATTCTCACCTTGCATGAATGTAGCACCTAATTCATTACCTTTATTCTCCTTCTCAGCTGATGTATGTTCATCTTGAGTTATTGCTTCCAGAAGTACGCATTTAATTATTGACAAAAAGGTAACTTATTCTTTGGTTCCAAAGAGTTAATAATATTTTTGAGAATTGCCTCATAATTTTCACATGTCACTAAATATATTTAGAAAATATAAATTATTTTCTTGGATATTTTAAACGAGAAAGCTTCTAGAAATCCTCCAGAATAGTAATGGACCTGCCTTGGCGGAGTGACGGCCCAGCCCATGGTGGCGCGGGCGCATGCGCGAGAGGGGGAGGTGTGGCCCAAAATGGATGGTGTAGTCCCACGGGCCGCGGCCCTTAAGGAAGGCCCAAGGGTGCATGCCGGCGTTTGACTTGGGGATTGGTCGGTGGACCACGGATAGCCCACGGGTTGGTGAGGGGGACGACAGGATGAGAAGGTGCCTTTTGGAAAAATAGGCCCTAGAAGCAAGGAAGTGGTGAGCATGAAATAAGCTTCTCCTATTCCACGTCGATGTGGCCTCAAGCCCACTTCTCAGCGACTCAATAGGGATTTAACCAAGGGGTCTTAATTTAAATAAGGTCCAATGAGTGGGGCCTATTGGTCCGTGGATCGAGATAGGGCATGATGTTTGTCCTCTCTCTCTCCGGATAGCAAGAGTGGTCGCAGCGGAGATTTGGATGGCGGCGGTGGCACATGGCTCTGTTTTGGAGTTCTTTTGCTCTACATGACCACATCGACAAGACGGTCATGAGGACGCTCATCCTGGTATCGACAGTGGCCTAGGGCGTTCGCGTGGTGAGAATGGGTGGTGGTGGTCTCGGCTTAACCTGTCGGCATCACGGGTTACGGCAAGTGTTGTTGAGGAAAGGGGAGGGGAGGGTCTAGTCCA
The DNA here is from genome assembly GCA_005191435.1 of Raddia distichophylla. Lineage (NCBI taxonomy): Eukaryota > Viridiplantae > Streptophyta > Magnoliopsida > Poales > Poaceae > Raddia > Raddia distichophylla. The sequence goes on along the minus strand of SPJY01036992.1, from coordinate 769,617 downwards.
CTCAGTGATGCTCACAATGACCTATGCTCGGCTTATCGACGCGCATATAATGACTGGTGAGGTGGGACCAAACAACGGCATGGGCGTGTCTCAGGAGGGTCTCTGGCACCGAGGTTTCTCGCAATGCCAACCCCTCGGAGTAGAGTCATGATGCTCTGAGGAAGGCGTTGGCATGTCAACGACGATGGAGAAGCCAACCAGTGATGATAAATCGGCGAAAGGGATTTTCTCGAGGCAGCGATGACGATCTTGATCTTGAAAATTGAGGGCTCGTGAGTGAAAAGATCTAGTTGGCCTGGTGGGGGTGAATAGGCAACTTTTAAAAACATTTAGTTCAAGTTGGAGGCTTTAGAAATCAATTTTCCAAACTAACTAGCAAGTCCTATGCTAAGCAAAGAGCAACAACAGCAACGAAAAAATTAAGCAAGGGACAAGTGCTGAAAATTAAAAACTGAATTTAAATGCAGGAAGTAAAGAGGGACTCAGAGATTTGTTTGACGGAGGTTCGTAGTCCTCCTACTCCCGATCGAACCCGCAGCCTCTATCCACTCATGGAAGCTTTTCACCTCTTCCGTAGGCAAGCTCCAAGCCTTCACAGGACCATCTTGAAGACTTCCACAATCATCATGGCTAGCCCTTCAAGAACATATCTAAGAACCATCTAGGATTGAAAATCCAAGAGTAAGAAGCTTCAAATCATCACGAAATTGGATAACACCCTCTCAATCCGATTTGGATTACTTTGGAGCAATAGGATTTGGGTCCTTTTGTGGAAATATGAGCTAACTGAAGAACAAGGCTCAAGATTTAGCTCAAATGTGTGCGAATGAAGTTTCAGTGCCAATCTCTACATTAGCAGTGAGTTTCAAAGCCATTGATTAGAGGGGCCAATCACTTTTGCAAAAGTACTGTTCAGGTATCTTAGGATTCTTTTGATAACAGTTAAGTGACATTATTTACGTGATGCTTGGAACGGGCACACATGCAAACACTAAACATTATATCGGGTCTAGATGACGTGAGCTAAAGAAAAAGGCCAATTAAGGAGCAATATAACTTTAGGTCAACATGTTTACCTCCATCATCAATATTATGATTTCCATTTGATGCCATAGGCGTCGAAATTGGAATAATCCATCTTGAATTTTTTTAGCAAATCATCAGCATACTTCTCTTGAGAGATGCATTTACCTTTAGCCATTTGCTTGATTTGAAAACCAACACAGAACTTTAACTCTCCAATCTTTGACATTTCAAACTCCTTAAACATCATTTCTCCAAATTCCTTGCAATGTAGCTTGTTAGTGCATCAAAAGATTATGTCATCAACATAAATTTCACAAATTATGTCATCAACATAAATTTGACAAATGAAAAGATTTACCTCAATAGTCTTAGTGAATAGTGTGGGCTCAAAACTCTCGGTTTCGAAGCCCTTTTCTAAAAGAAAATTTATAATTCGTTCAAATCAAGCTCTTGGTGCTTGCTTGATCCCGTACAAGGCCTTAGAAAGCTATAAACATGGTTTGGTAGGAATGGATTCTTAAACTCTGGAGGTTGTTGAACAAAGACAAGTTCATAAATAAAACCATTGAGAATAGCACTATGTTATAATGACATGCAAAAGTGAGAAGGATTCGTATGATCTCATGACACGCTACGGGAGCACAAGTCTCTCAATGATCATATCCGGGTATTTGAGTGAAGTCTTGTGCCACCAAGCATGCTTTGTTGTGGGTCACTGTTCCATACTTGTGTTGCTTGTTTCGGAATACCCATTTAGTATCGATGACATTGTGCTCTTGAGGTTGTTTGACAAGTTCCCATACATCATTCATTTTGAAGTTGTTGAGCTCCTCGTGCATTGCTTTCACTCAATTTGAATCTTGAAGTGTTTCCTCAATGTTTTATGGCTCTACACAAGACACAAAGGTGTAGTGCTCACAAAAAAATGCATAATCGGAATGAGTTTAAACGCCCTTACTCATGTCACCGATAACTTTATTTTCCGGATAATCTTTGGCAATTGTGTGATGAGTCCTGATGGGTTGATGTTCTTCGACAGGCTCAGTTCCATCAACATCCTACATATTTCTTGATTGCTCACTTGGGGCATTATGAAGGGAGATTTCTCAACATTGCGGCATTGAAAATTTCCCTTGGTTTTTCAGCCCCAATTGTCATGTTCTCCATTGCTCTAGCCAATGGCTCATCACCTACATCACTCAAATTCTCATGCTCTCCTTATGAGCCGAATACATTAAATTTGATAAAATAACTCTTCTCAACAAGTTGAGTGGAGTTATGAAACACTCGATAGGCTTTAGACAGAGAAATAGCCGAGCATGATACCTTCATCACACCACTTTTGAAACTTACCCAAATGTTACCACTTTTTATGGATGCATACCTTGCACCCAAAGACACAGAAGTAGGAGATATTTGGGTTTCTTCCAACCAATAGCTTATATTAAGTTTTGTTGAGAAGTCGATGAAGATATAGTTGATTGATGGCATGGTAGATAGCTTCAGCTCAAAAGTTGTCGGGCGTGCCATACACATCCAACATAGTTCTTCTCATCTCAATAAGCGTCCTATTATTTCTTTCCACCACACCTTTTTTGTTGATGTGTGTATGTGACGGAAAGTTCATGCTTTATAACTAGCTCATCTAAAAATCATCAATGTTATGTTAGTGTTAATTAATTTCGTCCCATTGTCACTTCTAACCTTCTTGATGTGAGACTCAAATTCATTTTGGGTCCTTTTTGCAAAAATTTTGAAAACATTTACAACAACACTTTTGTTTAGCCAAAATAACACTTTTGGGTAGCAGAAATCATCTATCAGAACTAAGCAAAATGAGTTTCCACCGTGTGCATATGTTGTTGGGCCAAACACAACAATATACAAAAGTTCAAGTGGACGAGAGGTACGCATGACACTTTTTTATGAACGTGTGTCTGTAACTTGCTTTTCGGCTTGACAAACACTACAAAGCTTATCTTTTTCAAACTTCACCTAATTTAAACCAGCCACCAAATCATTTTTGAAATGTTTTTTTGAATTTCCCATGTTCACATGTCCAAGACGGTGATACCAAAGCCAACCAAAAGTGACTTCAACAATTAAACATGTCGAAACACACGAAACATTGGATTTTGAACTCAAGTGGAAGAGAATTTCAAATTTAAAGCCTTACAAAATCAATTTTTTTATTTTAGGCAAAAATTGAGACTCCATCTTTAAAAAATAGACAATGAAAACCCAAGTCACAAATTTGAGACACGAAGAGCTAATTGAAATTGAGAGATTTAAAAAGGAGGACATCGTCGATGGCAAATCGGGGAAATCAAATATCAATTTTTCCCTTCCTTTTTACCTCGCCCTTGCGATTGTTACTAAAAGTGATTTTTGTTGAGGAATCACCATCCTCTAATGAGGTCAACATACGCGAGTCGCCTGTTATGTGTTGATTGTATCCACTATTGAAAACCGTGGGTCGCCACTCAATTAGTTCACCTACACAAATAAAATATTTTTTTGATATTCAGATACACAAACTAGGTTGGGTACTTTGAGGTTAGTGTCCACACTTGCAAGGGTAAAGTGTTTTGAGACAAAGCTCTTTAGAACCCAAATTTATCTAGGCCATGATCATATTTAAGGAGCAAATAGTGAGCATCAATAGTAGAACCTTTCTTAACAAATACACTTTTAGTTTTCACATTCAAAAGGGTGTGTTTTTCCGTCTCAGTGTTACTCTTGTTAAAAAGAATTCTGGGGGTTATCCGTCCACCTTCCTTGTGCACCTTTCGTTGGATAAAACCCAATACTATCGTACCTAAGGTAGCACTTTGCTCCCCAAGCATTTATCAAGAGCAAAGTTTCCAAGATAGCATTTTTCAAGTCTCTTCTCAAATTTAGCATGCCTACAGTTAAGATTTTCATTCCCAGTCATTAACACCCTAGCACACAAAGCACTTTTCCAATTTTCACCATCATACACATGGTGTCGACTGGTAGCTAACCGGAGGTTATCGTCGGCAATGATTATATATGGGACGATGCACAAGATCTAAACTCGATGGTACCACAAGACAGGGATTTATACAGGTTTAGGCCCTCATGGCGGAGGTAATACCTTACTTCCTGTGCCCTGAGATTATATGGTGTATACGTGTACAAGATGATCAAGAAATGTCTCTCCATGGATGGGTGTGGAGATGCTGATCAACCTGCCTAAGAGATTATCAAGATGTAGATGTGTGTTTTCCTACCGTACTATGGCCCCCTACCCCCTTTATATAGTGGAGGGGGTGGGGTTACAAGGAAGAGTCCTAGTCGGTTACGAGGTAGGATTCCTATCTCTATCCTCTATTAGTTATCCGGGATTACAAGTATACCTTCCCTATTAATTAGGGATAGGCTTCTATCTTCATGTCTTTTCTTGCCGATCAAGTCTTCTAGAGTCCGAGTGGTACCCGTCCTTATCCACCCGACTTGGTCCATCCCCTGTCGGGTGGTCTTTTAGGCCCGCCGTGTGGATACCCGGGGTCTATGTTATCCACAATAGCCGTTTAATTGTCCATCATGAGGTACTAGTCTGGTCCTAATATCAGATCATGGTGTCGGATTCCCTGTGGAGACACAGGGGGTCGTGACACCTGACCTGCAAACGGAGGTTTGGACTGTACTTGAACCAATGGTGAAGTCTGCTTCTGTTATGCTATGTTCATTGTCATTTAAATCAGTATCAGAAGACCTAGCTGGTGTGCCATCCTACTTCATCTGTCCAATACTGCAGGTGAGTCATTCATTTTACTTATTGGTGAATGTCATTTCCATGTTTGAAAAGGACATTTCCGTGCAATAACTTCTTTATGCTTGATAATTGGAGTATATCATACTATCGAACGAAATCCATGCTATGAATAACACTAGTATTCATCTCAGGGTCAATAAACTAGTATATATGCACGTACAAAGGGCATAATAGGAAAACCCATATACATAGGAAAGGCCCACGTAGACTTATACACATATATCTGACACTCCCCTAAAACTCATGATGAGTTTGGAGAGATAAAACTGTGCTGCTATCAAGTATGTACCTTCATGAAGAAGTCAACTTGTTGAAGCTCTAAAAGGAACATAGGGACCGCATGTAGGAAGTATCAATACGCGTAGTGACCTCATGCTTCACCGGATCACGGGCAATGCCAATCTCTTGTGTTGTTACACAAAAAAGGGGTCGATG
>SPJY01036992.1:633876-750434 GCA_005191435.1 Raddia distichophylla | reverse complement strand
GCGCCGGCAGGGCGCGGCGGCAGCGCGGGCGGCGCGGCGCGGGCGGCGCGGCCAAAACCGAAAAAAAAGAATCTACTACCAATTCTTTCTAATTTTCTAATCTACTAGGAAAAAACCACGTAGATTCTCGATCTACAATCAGATTATACCTTCTTGGTAGAAGTGAATGCAGATCAGTCTTCGTCGCGGATTGATCGGCACGTCAAGGAGCGAGCGTGCTGATAACGTGTTGAGAAACCTCGCTACTGGGTGTAGTCCAAGATATAAACGTGGACAATCAATCACAGAGAAATATCAAACACGGGACACAAAGATGTGTGGGTGGAGCTTCTCTTTATTATTTCTCAGATCTATTATACAATAGGTGCTCCACCTCTTCTTATATAGTACTGCTTAGGATTTAGGCCAGGTCCATATGTGGGACCCACAGGGAGAGCCGCCGGCCTAGCCGGGCCGGGCTCCCCCTACAGGTGGTTTCCCAACATGTTGAACCTTTCTTCCGTGCTGATTCTCGAGCTTCAGAAATATGTTCTTCATTGCCATGAGCAGGTCTCAAATTCTTTTCCCCAAATCGTGCATGAGCCCGATTCTTGACTTACCACCATTGCTAGTTAAAATTTGATGAAATTTTAATTTTTGAAATTAAAATTGTTTGGAGTGGGCAGAAAAAGGGAATCGCTAGAGTTCTTGAAAAACTTTTTTCACTGGGAAATCATTCGACCTAAAAAAATTCTGAGATGAAAAATCGTTAAGAAAGTTTTTTTGAAAATAGATAAAGTGTGCAGGAAATTTCCTGGTTTAAAAAGTTTTCTTGAAAATAGATAAGGTGTGCAGGAAATTTCCTGGTTTAAACGGAAATTGTTAGGGTTTTTTATATGTTTTTAAATTTAAATTTTGGTTTCAATTTTTAGGTTTTAGATCCATTTCATAGTGAAATAAGATTTTTCGCAGGATTTGGAACCTACGCCATAACACCTGAGGCTGTATCCAACACCTGATGATTGTGTCTTCAACGAGATTCTTAACTTAATATGATTGTCTTCGATGAGATTCTTGATCCGATGCCAATCAAGAGTTTCCTGATGTGCACTCCACGTCTAATGTATTGGCCCGTGCTCTTTTGGCCCTCCTTTCTCTGACGTCTTGTTCGCGTCCCCCTCATGCGACGAACGATTCTCCCTGATATGATGCCTCGTCACTCCACTCGTCTCTTCAATCGTAGACACACTAGAAGTGAACCTCGGCGATCTCCGCATAATTCCACTTTCTCTTGTCGCTAGAATTGCTTCATGCCTTGGGTCATAACATTGAGTTCCATAAGATAAAGCTCAAATGGCACTCAATAACTGACAAAAGAATGAATTTTTTTTTTATGTTTTTTAATTGAAATATCATGGGTTTAAACATTGAACTCAAATGGATGGCCATTTATAGCCACTTGAAGACTGTAGGCTTCAATATTTATCTTATAGAGACAAAAAGAAAAGCATGAATACTGATTATGTGAGAAACTTTTGTCCCATGAGTTTTAATGCTTTTGATACAATATAGTTGTCAACGATTGGGAACAAGAAACCCTATCGAACTTACTTGTTAAATAAGGAATTAATAAGCCATCTTCCTGCCTCGGTGGGGCTTCTAAGATGTCGAAAGGATGTCAGTGTACAATGCGAAAAGAAAAGAGCATGGTGTTTATTCTGGTTTATACCTTCCGGGTATGGGGATAACAACCCTACTTCCAGTGTATTCTCTTATGGTGGAAAACGAGAAAAGGATGTGTGTTATATGCAACAAATGTTCCCCTCTTCTCCACATAGGGAGGGATTTATACATAATTGCACAACTGTGCGCTCCTAATACAGTATCACGGTTAATACCCACGATCTACACCGTTGACCACATCATGTTTGTCACGCCTCGAGATTCCAGCTATTTTCCACGTTATGTGTCCTGAATACTGCGGGTGCCACTGTCTTGGTTGTTGATCCTTCATGCATGCTTACACCTTGGGCGTTGATGTCCGGGACAGAGTAGGTTTGCCTAGAGAGGCTACCGGTGGAGCGTCGCTTAATTTCAGGGATGAGGCCCAGACAGAGGCACGGAGCCCGGCCTCGTATGGGTGACCCGGGGCCATGCATTAGTATCTGGGGGCACTTCGCTTGGCTCGCGTGGCATGCACATGATGCTGCCCGGTTAATACCCACGATCTACACCGTTGACCACATCATGTTTGTCACGCCTCCAGATTCCAGCTATTTTCCACGTTATGTGTTCCGAATATGAAGAAAATTTCGTGCGACGGTGAAGCAAACAGAGCAGCTGTGCGTCACCTCCTAGATTCTGTCCACATGTCCCTGTACGCACCGATCTCAGAGCAAGGGAATATCACCTCATCCCCTATCCCGGCCCCTGCCTCAGTACTTTTTCGATATTCCCAATTTCCTGATTCGTTTTGCTCCTCTCTCGATGCCCTTGACCGGCGATTCCCCAGCGCCACCGTCGAGCTTCCCCAGCCACCAGCGCCGGCGTCGGCTTCCCTGCCACCCGCGTTGTCATCGGCTTCCCCCGCCACCAGCGCTGTCGTCGTCTACGGCGCCGCCTACTCCGCCATCGCCGCCGTCCTAGGCGCTGGGCATCAAGGAGATGCTGGTGAAGAAAGCAGGGAGCAGGGCGCCGAGTTTTATCTAGTTCTCTGCTATTGGTGCTCCTCCTCTTCTTGCTAGTTTCATCTAGTTCTCTGCTACTTGCGCATGAATGATGTAAATTTTATTCACAGAGATGATGTGTAATTGTTTTCATATTGTTAATAGAAGTCATTGAGCTAATTGACTCATTGTGGCTACTTGAGAATATAATTTATAAATCTAAAAACTGGATTAAAAAATGTTATGTAATTATTTCTCTACTATTTTGGCATGTATACATCAGTTTGTCAATGGATGAAGTTCAAAAATTATAAGTTGCATTCAGGTTAATATCCAGATCAGCTTGAAAGCATTACAAGTTGCAAATAGCAAGGGAGAAAAGTTCAGAAATTATAACCTTGCTAGTGCATGAACCTAGAGGAAGCCAAAAATGAAGTGTACGCATTTCTAACTAAAATTCATCATTTCAGATATGGCATCAAGATTGTGCCAAGAACCTAACATTCATTGCAAGCAGGGAACCCATATATACATTCCTTGAAATTGAACCAAAGCACATTAATTGAGCTAAGTTTGAGGCATGAACTTTTTATAACAAGCAACAAAGTGTAGTAGTATTACAGCTTTGGCATCCCAATAGGAGGATATCCAAGCTCCAATATAAAGCACTGTCAAGTGCTCAGTTCAAAAGAGCATGTTTCTAGATGAACCCTACTATATATAAATACAAAAGAGCATGCTTGCCTGCTACATACAAAAGAGCATGCTTCTGGATAAATGAGCATGTTGCCTACTAAATACAAAAGTGCATGCTTCTTGATGAAGAATCCTACTGTATAAATTCTCCATGTAACAAACTTGTATACTATCGTTGGATTAAGGGAGCACTCATCGTTGAAGGAGCAAGCATTGATGAGGAACCCTCATGAGTACTTTGCATTGCATTCTCTTGATCTTGTCCAACGAATTTTGCACATCATGAAGAGACTGAAAATACAAATATATGGTACTTAGTTTAAGTTGTGCAACAGTACCTTTTTCTTGTTCTTTGTATTCTTACTTTTACTTTTTTCAACTACATTCCTTGATCTTCTTCTGTTTGCTCCTTTGACGATTTCAGGGACTGTAAATGATATCTTACCACTTAATATGTTTCCACCATATTCATCATGACTATGGGAAACCGCAGAAGGTTTGGTAGGTCTCTGGCTTAGTGAATTATCTGCTTCCAAGTTCAGCTTCTCTATGGCCTTCTCCAAATCATCAAGGAGTTCTTTTGAAACTGAACACTTCAATGCAATAGATGTTGCCTTTCGAGAGATACGGGCAGCATGTGCTTTCAAAGTTTCCTCACCACGTGCATGTTTCTCTGAAAAAAAAAATTCTCTCTTTGCATATTTTGTCCACCTGTTCAATACATAATGACTTGGCAAAATAAAAACAACATTGATATTAAAGATATGAAGAGCATGCTTGCACAGTAGACCTGCAAGATATGCGAAATAATTTTGTCAAACATGTTGGTTTGTCAAATAGTTTATACTTCTTGCAATAAAGTTACATACCAATAGTTTCATACTTTCTGCAAGAGCATGTGACGGTCATATTAGTAGAGTTAAAAACAACCATTGCTTCATCTTGAAAATCCATAGACATAACCTTATAAGTCATGATTGTGCCCTCAGATTGGAATAAGTTGAATGACAAAGTAAATTGCTCATTGAATCGCTGCTCAAACTCTGAATAAAGTCTTCTTCTATAAGATTTAGCTGCAGTCCTTAACATAGGTAAATTCTGGTTGCAAGTAACTGGATTAGAGTGTCGTGACTTGTAATCTACATCCAATTCATTCTCCCGCAAACTAGTGGCACATTTCTCACATTCTGCTAGCAGTTCTGAAATACAAAGTTTTCTACGAAACCTTTTTTTAAAAACATTGTTCACACCTTCACTCCTTTGAGTTGAGGTCATATCAGCAGTAAAAGAGTCACGAAACACAGTAGCCCACTTTGCTCATAAATCATGTAGTTTTTTCGGCCATATGTTCTCCTCAAGTTTATAACAACTCAACATTTTTTGCCATAACTTGTTGAAGTGTGCTTTTGACCTTTCTTCATAGATACATTTTTTAAAATCAGTAAGAAAGCGAGGATGATCGTGTATTACATGACTAAGATGTTTAGCAACATTCTGATAAATATGCCACAAGCAAAGGTGATGTCTTGTGTTTGGGAATACGATGCTAATTGCTACTGACATGGCAGCATCTTGATCTGTGAAGATTGTGCTAGGATGCTTACTGGACATTGCATCTAAGAATGATTCAAACAGCCAAACAAATGACTCAATTGTTTCATTGTATAATAGTGTAGCCCCAAAAAGAATTGTCTCCTTATGATGATTGGTTCCAAGAAGTGGGGCAAAAGGCCTTTCAGACTTGTTAGTTTGAAACGTGGTGTCGAATGACAGAGCATCGCCATGCATAATCCATGATTGATTGACCATCTGCCCAAAAGAAATTGCTATCTGACCATTCTCTGCATCTAACTGTATGGCATAGTAAAAAGAGGGATCCTCACACTACTTTTTTTTCAAGTATTTCAACAATGTTTGGGCATCATTGTATGCCAAATACTTTATGCGCTCACAGCCAATCTGGTTATTAGAATCCATCTTTGCGAAGGGTACCTTCTCCGCTCCTCCATACCACTGCTTAATAAACTCATACACTTGTGATGGCGTCATTCCGGCTTCTCGTATTTGACTATTTAGTTGTTTATCAGCATCTTCAATATGTCGTTGTGACCTCAGCATGTGTACCTTGTTTGGAAAGCAGGATAATGATTGTGCTTGAGCACAACCTTTTGCACCTTCCAAATACCCTCTTGAGAAATGCTGAATTGAACACGAGCATCGCAATCGGTCCTGGTAGTAGCAGTCTCATTGGATGAGTTCATATCTCGCTCTTCGGCATTGCTACAAACTATATGCTTCTGGTATATAGTTTTATCGGGCCGCCATCTTGTTACACTCTTCCTAATACAAACCCAGTCTTTCTAGCATATGTGTTATATCACGTATACGCGTCATGCTCAGATTCAAAAACCATTCCAACTTGAGGAACAAGCGGAGTATCAGCATGTGCATTGTCTGCCTGCAGTTTACATGAAAATTCAATAAATTGGTCTTCCGATCAAAAAGTCTAAAGAATTATGCACATTGAAAATCAATATTTTAAATGGTGATTATCTCAATTGGTGAGACCATCTCAGTGGAAGAGAAGGCTATGCATCGGTGAACCCTAGCATGTTGATCATCGGTCATCATCGAGAGCACCGACGGCGTATCCAAGGAGTTGTGGCCATCTTCTGCATGTCGATCAAACTCAATGGCGACTGTTGAATCCTCCATGGATCAAACTCCCTCTAGGTTTGAATCAAACAAGGATACCACAGATCTTTCTCCCTAGATGGAGCCGAAGGCGAGGAAGTGCTCGTGCGGTTGAACCGGACCAAGCTCGTCCAGGGACCTGGGCCGTGGCGCAGGTGGGGGCGATTGACTTGGGCGGCGGCACCATCGCAGCTACCGCCCCGCCCGCCGCCTCGGTTTTTTCCCACCTTTTTTGCCCCGCCTCCAACGCATGTAGAGAAGGGATCGTGACATGCAGTAGCTGTGGGGAAAACAGGCCAGGGCCCAATCTGAGGTGGAGCTAGCCCAGGACACGCACAGCTGCTCTGTTTGCTTCACCGTCGCACGAAATTTTCTTCCGAATACTGTGGGTGCCACTGTCTTGGTTGTTGATCCTTCGTGCATGCTTACAACTTGGGCGTTGATGTCCGGGATAGGTAGGTTTGCCTAGAGAGGGTACCTGTTGGAGCGTCGTTTTCAGGGATGAGGCTCGGACAGAGGCACGGCCTCGTATGGGTGACCCGGGCCATGCATTAGTATCTGGGGACACTTCGCTTGGCTCGCGTGGCATGTACATGATGCTGCCTGTGAAAGGTATAACTCAATCCTTGAAAAGACTATTGGCCCCCTCTGTATTACCACTATTTTGGTCAGATAGTGACTACTTTGTGGATAGAACTGTTCTTAAAGTATCTTACTCTCACTGCGGAGTTGACAAGAACTTCCAATGGGGATTCTTGCCTTATCACTAACGTTTCTTTTTCCTCTAAAACACCAGAAATTTCGCTTGCCCATGCGGAACTAAGATCGCTAGATATTAATCCAGGCATTAATTGGTCTATCCTTAGAGATTTCAACTCCTATAGAAATGCAATGACCGGAATAAATTTGTTCAAGATTTTCATTATATCTTCGGTTTCAATGACTTTATTAACAAGATGGAGTGAATTAAGATACCATAAAAAACAAACACTTCGTATGGAGTAATCATTAAGACGACTGTCTTCTTGAAAAATTTGACTCGATCTTTTATCCTTGTCTTGGGTATCTTGATATCCTCGGACTTTGTTGTAAAGTCTTTATAAGGAAACCAGTGATCATGATCCATTAACCATAACAATAGTTGTTCAAATACCATAGACGGGTATTTTTGATTTGAGAACTATTTGTTATCTCTGTCTTGCTTAAAAAAAAATAATAGGGTTTGAACTTGTTATCGTAATGAGACTGATATATCCAAACATGTCACTTTGCGGTTAGAGAAGCTTTGAATGCATTTAAAAAAATGAGCACCTCAATTTTGGGTGGTAAAGCTAATACTGCACTGATGTGGTAAAGCTAATGAATATGAAACTGAGAGAAAGCTCTCCGATAAAATTAAGAAGCTGGTTGGAGAGAAGCTTCAGAAATTTTTGATCCAGAAAGAAACTATTGGTGGCAGCGAGTGAAACAAAAAGGGTCAAATTGGGCGAAGAGAATAACACATATATTCACATATTGCAAATTCAAATTATCGACACAAGTTTATCGCTTCTCTATCCGAAGATGGTCATTTGTTCTCATATCACCATTCTAGGCGACTATAATCTTTGGAGGCCCAAATGGGAGATTCATCATCTTCTCAGATGCATTGTCCTCTTGACATTCTGGTAAGCCCAGTGTCACAAAATTTCCTAGACAACGACTTCATCACACTAAAGTAGACTCGGTAATAAATGGGTTGTCTTTTGATATATCCTATGCACCCAAATGGTCTTAATAATGATTTCATAAAAAAATGTTGGGATGTTATCAGAGAAAATTACTACAACCTTTGCGAGTATTTTTCTCATGGAAGTTTATACATCAAAAGGATTAATCTTGCCTATATGACCCTCATTTCTAAGAACCAATAATCCTCCTCAGTGAATGACTACCGACCAATCCCTTTCCTTAATGGTTCTTTAAAATTGCTTATAAAGATTATGTTTAATGGACTACGTCCATTTGTCCACTCCTTTATTCATGCCAAACAATTTGGCTTTATTAAGGAAAGGATAATCTAAGATTGTGCGATCATGGTTACTCGATTCATTGCTCATTATGTCTCCCATTCTTATGCTGCAATCCTAATCAAGTTGGATTTCTCGAAGGCCTTCAACGTGATCTCTCATGAGCACATGCTTTTCTTCAGGCTTTTGCCTAGATGGATTTCTTGTGTAAAATCTACTCTAACTTGAACTAGTGCTTTGGTCTTACATAATATTGTTCCTATAGTCACAATGTGTAGGAGAAGAGTTCTACATGGGGATCCACTTCCTCCACTACTATTTGCCATCACGGTGGACTTCCTTCAAGACCTTGTCAATGATGCTCATTCAAAAGATTTCTTACACACTCCTATGTTGATGCCGCCGAGTGTATACTTTCTGATATTTCAGTATGTTGATGATACCATTATCTTGATTAAGACATCTCAACTCAGTGTGGTATTTCTGAAATCTATGTGACATACTTTTGAAGAGTTTTCAAGTTTATAAGTTAATTACAACAAATCTTTAATCGTTCCCGTTTCTATGAATGCCAAACTAACTTCCCATATGACAGCTATACTTGATTGCAAGGTTGAAACATTCCCTATCCATTACCTGGGGCTCCTTCTATCTATTAATAGTCCTCCAAGAGATGATTTTGTCACCCTCTTGAGCTGCAGAGATAAGAGATTAGTGGGTCAGAAAGCTCGCTACTTGAGTTTTGCAGGCATTGGTACTTGTCAATGCAACACTATCCTCCATTCTAACCTTTACTTTTTTTGCTTTCTCAAGCCGCCAACTAGCTTAATCAAGAAAATTGATAAGCTTTTGACACAATTTCTTCTGGCATGGTAAAAGTTCTCATAAGCCTAGTGGCAATCTCGTTGCATGGAAAATCATTTGCAAGCCCAAAGAGCAAGAAGGGCTGAGTTATTAACCTGTGTACGTAATGATGGCTAGTCCCTAAAGTTTCTTCACAAACTCTTTCATTATTATTATGATACTCCACGGGTGCACTGGACTCGGCAAATTCTTTATCCTCACTCTCCCAGCATACTCACTCCCTCATCATGTTGTCCCTAAGGAAGGTTTTTGGTAGCATGACATCATGAAACTTATGCGTAAGTACTTAGCCATTTGTTCTTGTGTTATATGTGACTAGTAGAGAGCCCGTGTGCTGCTTCGGAGTCATAAAAGTAACAGGAGTCATCAGCAAAAAGCTAAAAAATAACTTCCAAAGTTAATCGACACAAATATCTGCATGAACACTAACATACAGAGTTATCCATTATTTCACATTAAAGCAAATAATGCATTCCAAAATGGATAATTTCAACATTACAATCCACATAATAGCATCGACACTTGTTCGTGTCGTATGTCTCATAGCACAACGCTACGTACCAAATTAGACAAAATACCACCAACACTTTACACTATTATCTAGAAAGTAAAAGGACACTTCCTCATCTCCTTCCAATTTGATAACTTCGAACAAAGACAAATATTGCAAACACTTACAATTATCTAGAAAGCAAAAGGACACTTACTCATCTCCTTCCAATTTGATAACTCCGAACAATCAGTTTAGCTCATTATTAATCCTACAAAAAATGTAAATAAGAAATGAATAACAACATAACAAAATGGCAAAAGTCAATTTATTCAAATTGTAGCTACCTTCGCATCAATTCATGAGCAACTCCACCATTAGGATTGAAGTGAACCCTCCTAAAGGAAGTAGTATGCAAACTATGGTCTAGATGGAAAAAAACAACAATCACATACCACTTAATTATATTAAGCTTATTACATTCCATTAATAATTAATAGCTCAAGTGACATAAGACCTTCCGGGGAAATCGCTTATGTGCCACCCCCAACAATGCCCACCATTTTTTGCCACCCCGCACGTTGCCACCCCTAAACTGTCATCCTCAACAATTTTTCCACAGCTCATATGCCATTTTCACCTATTTACCACCATTTTCTCCCCCTTTTCACCCTTCACCTCCAAGTCCGGCGGGCTCTGGGAGCGGCGGCGGCTGAGGGGGAGTCGGCGGTGCTGAGGTTGATGGCGGCGCTGAGGGAGGAGGCCGCCGGCGCTGGGGAAGGCAGCTACGGCGAGCTCGAGGTGGCGGCGCCGGCCAGCCGGCGAGCTCCGGTACGGGAGCGGCGGAGGCGGCGGTGACGAGCTCGAGGATGCGGCGGCGGCGACCAGCGTTGGCGGAGGAGCAGCGGCTCGTGCTCCTCCCCGCCGTCTCGAGCTCGCCGCCGTGCTCGTCCCCGCCGCCTCCACGCGCGCGCCGCCGAGCCAGGCCGCTCGCAACGCCGCCGTCGCCTCTGCTCCTCCCCGCCGCACTTGGAGAAGAAGGGGAAAGGGGTGAAAAAGGTGGGGGAAATGTGAGAAAAGGGTGGAAATGAGTCAAAATGGCATATAAGGTGTGAGAAAATTGTAGGAGGTGGCAAATTAGAGGTGGCAGGGTGGGGGATGGCAAATAAAAGTGGGGCATTGTAGAGGGTGGCAAATAGGTAATTTTCTCCATACCAATAGTATGCTTTGCTCTGAGCATTGTAGCTACCAAGATGACACGTTCATCAGCACTTGTCAGCCACAACCATTTTTTCTGTAACAACTAAAAGCACTTGATGGAAGCTAAAAAATAAGCATAACATAATAGTTAATACATCATATTATTAATCTACAATAGCCAATCTATTCTATATGACAAAGCCTTACCTGGGTGCTTCTTGTTTGTGCCACATGGCGCATCCTAGTTGCGACACGTGTCACAACCTGGGAAGCCAAGCCTTCAAGCAATTCCTTCCGACACCGTCTGGAGGCGACCGGACAACGTCCGGTGAACCAACAAAACGTCGGTCTAAAGCCTTCGGACAACTACCGAAGAACAAAGCCCAGGAAAAAAAATACTCCACCGAACATATATAGTCCGGTGGTGTCCGGTGCCCTACCAAACCTTAGGACTGCATCTGGTTGTGACACGTGTCACAACCTAGGGCAGTCGCATCATCAAGCGACTCTGTCAGACACCATTTAGAGGCCACCGGACAACGCCCGCTGAACCAACAAAACGCCAGTTAGTGTACATGAGTTGATACAAGGTGGAACAATGAAAAGGCAATGTTTAACTTTCTGCAAGGCGAACAGTAGAAACCAGACTGAGCCAATACATGAGATCTTAGCTAAAAACAATATTACACTATGTTTAGGCAAACAGAGGAAACCAGACTGGGCCAATAGATGATATGTTAGCTAAAAACAGTATAACATGATGTTCTAGAGTTTGCCTTCCTGAAACATCCTCTACCCTAATCATGAAACACCTACATATTCTCTAACTTGATTACCTGATCAAGCTTTGCTATGGAATGGTTACAATATCCCACTTCTCAGTGCCAATTCTTAAATAAGCCGATTTTGGAGGGACATGTATCTAATAAATCCAGCAATAAATGCCAAGTTGCCTAGCACTGGGTTTGGGGAATCGCAACAGTATATTAACCTAAATTTAACAGAACAAATGTAATTGTCACACACAAACTATTATCTACACCCCTCTTTGAGTCTTTGTGCTTATTCAAAGCATTTGGTAAATAAAAACTTAGAAAATTCCTACATGAACTAAAATTTATCTCATTTTTATATCAGCCATAAACAGAAATGGCTAATCATTGTAAATCCTATCAGAATACAAAACAACTCTACACTGATAGATATACTCTTCCTTAGCTGAAAAGGGCAAAAAGATCACACAAACAGACAAGAAAAGCTAATCATAAATAGTTTTGTGCAGCATTACCCTTTCCAAGGTCATTAGGGTAAGCATGAACAATAACAACTCTTCCAATAATGGATTTTAGCCCAGTGAGTGGGATATGCCATAAACAATTGTTACCCGGGTTAAAGAAAAGGTTAGAGCAAAGTAAGAATTTTAAGGAACATTTATAATTGATTCCCTAAAATTTACATGTCAAGGAAATGTTTGACTACCTGGCTGTCGACCATATTGACGTTAGCAACACCTGCAACAGAGGGAAATTCTAAGTGACAAGAATCATACAGCAGAATTCCAACATGAGAAATAAAAGTTACAGACTATTGAGAACATGATTAACTCATCTTCCTGATGACAACTGGCCAAGTATCATCCACATGGTTATGGAACGGATCATAACAAAGACAGGCAAAAGAACATTACCATCTGCTCCAGCAGTCCAAGATCACCAACATGACGGGTCTCATCTTCTAGAGCTCCATGTTCCTTACCAATGTGGTCCTACATGATAAAAAAAAAGTGCAAAACAAAATATACGACAACTTATCATATTGCTATCCATATAAATAGACAAGCAAAAAGGAAAAATACCAGTTGACATGCAACCATTAGTGGTGTCACCAAGTGCATGCACATGGAACCCATCGAGACCAGGATTGAGGCCAGAGCCACTTCCTGTCACAGTGGTTGGGCCTAAGAATCAAACAAACCAGTAAATGTCAATATTGTATTAGACTAAAACTGAAATCAAGAAAAAAAAAATCGCAGAGCAGGCGATGGCTTAATCTTCTTCTTGGACAAAGTTGATGGTGCCCTTAACACCCTCGCTGCTAGCAAGCACAACAACAACCTACACCATTTTTATGTGTGCTGTAAAGAACACAAGGAAAAATTACATTCAGTGTGGGATAGACGTGGCCTAAACTGCAACCAAACTGTAAATCATAAATTTCGATTTTGGTGAATATCCCAACAAATATATTGCATATATATATATATATATCTCATTCACTTATCAGCAGATTGGAAAATGCTAAAGCACCAAATAAGCAGACATATCCTCATCAGTGATATCAACAAACGGTAGTATGACACACCCACCCAGTACTTCTAAAGAATGTAAACCACGAGGCTCCATGGTGCACAATGGAGTAAGCGCCTAAGCCAACATACCAAAAAATTACAGAATACCAGTGCATTCATCCAAGACAAGCAAAAATGGTTATATTCCTCTACACAAGAAGAAACACTACAGCAGGCGGTTTAGAACTTGAACCTTGCACCGGCGAACGAAAACAAAGATTCGGCCAATGCACACAGCCATATTCGTCGAATGGCTTCGTGGCAATCATAAACATGAAAGTGCACAGGTGAATTCTACTGACAATCCAGCTAGTTCAAAAATCCCCAAATATACTACCACCCCTACCCCAAACAGGACACCGCAGCAAACACATAAATTCGTTCCGATTATGTGATGTAAAGAAAATCTAGAATTCCAACAATCAGCATAGCCTACTAGACCTGATCAAACGTCGGGCCGGGCCAGGCTTCGAAAATCCCGGTCCTGCGGGACCAGGCCCGAGCCTAGGCCCAATGTGTCGGGCTCGAAAACCGGGCCCGAGCCTAACCCGAAGCCCAAAAGCCTAGCCCGGCCACGGCTTAAACCATAGAAACCTGGGCCTGGGCCCGACGACCGGGCTCCGAGACTGAGGCCCGAGCCCGGCCCGATGCACCGGTCGGGCCGGGCCGGGCTAGGCTTTTTTGGGCCAGGTTCAGGCCGGGTTATTGGACCGGGCTTCCATGATCAGGCCTATAAACTACCATGCTATCTAATATTGCAACAATCAGCACCAGGACAAGGAGCTTCGATTCCATCGCCAAGATTTTGCAGCTCACCACCTGGTGCTTCAACAACTCTATTCTGTTCCAGGGCGCGAATATGAAATGAGATTACTGAACCAGTAGAAAATTCACAGCTAAGAGGAATGGAGTAAGTTATATGCAGCACGAGCTGGTATTTTGTCACACAATGGGGAAAATTGATTAAAAAAAAAGCCCTAAAGTTCGTCGATGCTCATCAAAATGCCCAAAATTCGTTGCTCTTTTATGTTTTGTCCTATGAGGACCATGTTGTGATACTAATCTTACAAACTAATCCCTCTCAATGGAATGGACAATTCTACCCCTGAGAAGAAAACAAATCGAATCGTTTTGGTTTTCATGGCGTGAGGGCATCATCGCGCAGACGCTCGCCTCACTCTGCCTCGCGCGTGGGGCTTCCTTGCTCAGTCGACGAGCTCCACAGCGACATCGGCTCACTCTGTAACACCCCGGTTCCTCGAGAACCCAGAATGCTACTAACTCACTAAAAACTATAAAATTTTGGCAACATCTCCTCTGATATGGACATACATGACAGACAATTTATATCAAAAGAATATATAACCATTTTCCATCAACCACTAACCATGTAAGGAAATACAACAAAACAGTAATTTCCAAATATAAATGACGCTCAACTACTAAGTATAGTTCATAGGAAGACTAAGTTCACTAATTCCGATGTGAGAGGTAGTGAGTGCTCATATCAAGGTGCTACTCTCCCATGCCCCATGCATGATGAAGTCATTAGTTACCTAAAAATCAAATAAAAAGCAAGTGTGAGTATCGAAGAATACTTAGCAAAGTATATGTATAAACAGCTTCGGAAATAAAATACAAGAACAAGATCACTTCCATAGATCATACCCTTCATATATACTCAGAAACATAAACAACTGTTAGACCAAATACTCCAAACAAATCACTTCTCATTCCTTTGATGCAATGCACATGCGTCTGTACTGTGGGCTCATACCGGTATAGCTAGGTGTGTACCCGTTGATGCCACACCTTGCCCGTCCTTTTCAGGCGAGACCAATTACTCCACTCCCGTGGAGTGCCTACCAAGTAGGACTTCAGAGCACTCTCGACTAGTCACTTTTAACTTTCTCACTGACCTCACCGGACTAGTCAAAAATGACTTTCTCACCGACCTGGCTCATATGCAAATGATGCTGTTGACACAAAAAGTGAGTTTTTTGTGAACACACGTACGGAAGCGTCAACTCTGGGATTGCGTCGCAACCAAAGACCAAGCGTGCCAGTCAATTTGACCTGTAAATTGATAAGGAGAAAATCGTCAGTGACTAGCCCTAATCGGCTTTCGAAAATAGCCAGATCAGGTTATTTATAATCGTCTTTAAAGAACCCGATTATAAGATCTATTGGCTTAATGCCAGATAGAGCAATATAAATGTTCAATTGCAAATCTTACTTCTTTTTAGTATTTTTATATGATATTAGCAATAAACCTTTTTATTGATATACCAGATTAAACCAGTGAATAGATTGGTCAAGCCAAGACAGTATTCAAATCTAAACAAGATATAAACCAATAGATCGATTTAAAGGTTTAGGACTAATAAAGGTAAATACAATACTAATCGGCAAACACCTGCACACGCAAAATCCTAAATAAGGCATACGCAAGATCGATTGAACGAGACAGTTGCATATATCAAATTCAGGAAGAAACACATGAGATACTTGACAATCGGTATTGTAGGATAAACACACATTACAGATCGATTAAATCGAGACAGTGCAATATGCGAGAACATATTAAAGATCGGTAAAAACCGAGACATTTTAACATGCTTTGTATACACGAGATCAAAAGATGTAGCCATGCATACGGGTTACAAGGAAAGAATCGATTATCCCATCGAGATAGCTCTACCTGCGAGTTGAAGCCTTTCGACGAAGTCGATCGGATTCAAGAAAGTAGTTATATTTGTGTGTATGATGTGTGTTTTCTCGAGACCTAAGGTCTTATTTATACTATTACAGACTCGATACCGATACGACCTATTTTACCGCGTCGCGCTCCTGATCAGATCGTATTTCATCTGGAGTCTTATCATTATCGGTATTCTTCGATATGCTTTCGTATTCGCCGATGAAGCCCATTTCTCGATGAAGCCCATTTTCTGATTCGGCCCAATAAGTCCGATAACTTTAGCCATCTCATAATATCGGATTTTCTACCAAATTTGGGTGTCGACAGATGCGAAATGCTCTTCTTTCATATAGTCATCACATACTTCCACCATATCACAATAAATATCCAAATACTCAATTAAATCATCAACTAGCCGCTAAGCCAGGGATGAAAGTGGGTTGCTTCGCGGGTATCCGTGAGCACGCTTGCTTCACTAAAATACACTAAACACTATGAGGCATAGTGTATTTTAATGAAGTAAGCGGTTTCACGGGTACCCGCGAAGCAAACCGCTTGCATCCCTACACTAAGCTATTCATCCACAAATCAAAATCAGGAACTTAACACGATTTCAACACAGCTCAATGCAACCAACAACTATCTGTTTAACATATACTTTCCTCTTTTACCGAAGTTGAAAGGCCAATACGCCGATGCCAGCCTCGAGGTATAACCTACACGTGCAACATACCACAATCATGACCATATCGCAACACCACCAAGCATCAAGAAAGGTCAAATACTAATCATTTAGTCCTAACTCTTTCCATATCATATTTCATCTAGGTTACCAATTCATGGATTACTTAACATCAAATAATATTAAGCCTTAACCAATTATTCTCTAGGTATTTTCTAAAACACCTAAGTTCAACTCTTTGATTCCCATAATTCTTATCTTTCTCAATTGTTATCTAGATGAATAGTCAGCTACACCAATTTCTATTAGTGCAGTAGAAATTCCAGCTGCAGTCAAAACAGGACAGCAGCACGGAAAACATCAATATTCTAAACCACTTATCCAAATTACGAGTTCTTGGACTCTATGAAAAGCTAGAAATATAGCCTTCAATTCTTTCCATAAGGTCGTGCTCAAATTCTGGACATAAATATCATGAATTTAACTCGTAAGCTACTGCACATACAGATTGCCAACCAATCCTACAATTTTCAATCTTAGGGCTTGCGATTTATCCCAAATCCCACCATACTCATCATATTAGAGGACAAAACATAGAATATTACCTCAATTTGCAACCCTTCCCACGGATTTGGGTGAAACCCTACCCTTCCTCTTCTTCCCTTTCTTCCCTTTCTCCTACATTTGGCTTACCCCTTCCTTCTCCTTCCTCTTCTCGTCCTTTGGCCGTCCCTTCCCACCGCCCTCGCTGCCCAGGCCATCTATGCCCTGCAGCAGCAAGGTCAACGGCGATGGTGGGGTGGCGGCGACGACACCGTCTAGTAGGAGGCGGCAGCGGCTGATGAGGGCACGACAGCTTGGGGCGACGACGACTTGCTGCACTTGGACATCGGCCAAGCCCAAGGAGAAGTGACGGCGAGTAGCGCTGTGTGAGGCAGGAGGGAGTAGAGGCGGCAGTTGCCAATGCCTGGGGATCGATCTCCCCTGCCTCCCTCTCCCTTCGTTACATGCTACCTTGGTGGGCCGGGCTAAAAAAATGGTAAAGGCCCAGAAATGGCACCACACACTCTTCCTCAGTGACGTATGGACCTGTTTGTTTGAGCTGCAGCTTCTCTAAAAGCTGCTTCTGGCTTTTGACCATGAGAAGCTAGCTTTTCCAGAAGCTACATTTGCAAAAGCTAGACCTGTTTGGCAACCATGCTTCTGACTGTTTTGGTTATCAGCTTTTAAGCTGTATTGATGTGTAATGTCTAGAATACCTTTGACCCATTATATTTTCTTTATTTGTTTTTATTTATATTTTCTTTATCCACGCACCTGGCGGCCTCGGCTCGCCCATTCCCGGCGACGGCGCGGCTCCTCCCCAACATGGCCTCGGCCCGGTGCGGCGGCGGCGCCATCGGCGTCCACACACACGGCGACCTCTGCCTCCCACGCGCTGGCGGCGGCCAGCGGCGCTGCGCTCATCTCCACGCGACGGCCTGGGTGTGCTCATCTCGCCTTGGCGGCGGCAAAGCTCGCGGCGGCCGGCTCGGCAATCCCATCCTCTCCAGCACGGCGCGACGGCCCGGCGGCGGCCTCCTCCTCCCTAGGCGCAGGCGACGGCGCTCAAGGCCGCGGCCCGGCGTGCCTTCCCCATCCACGGCAACCGGCAGCGCCTTTGCTTCTTCCCACGCGGCGGCGCGGCTTCCCACAGCGTCAGCCCGGCGCGGCATCCCCACGCCGGCGGTGACTCCGGCCTTCCGGCGCGATGGCGACACCCACGCGGTGGCCTCTGCTTCTCTTCGGCATGAACCGCCGGTGGCGACTCCTCCAGATCCGCCAAGCATGGCCTCTCGGCGTTGGGCGCCCTCTCCAACGGCATCCCAGCGGCGCAAGACTCCCACAACATCACGAAGACACGCCTCCCCATCTCCTCCAACGCGACGGCCCAGCACCGGCATATTCTCCCAATCGTTTTTTCCAGGGGGTTATTTGCAAAAAACACTAATCTCTCCATCTCTATGTACGCTCTCTCTCCCTCTCTAATCTCTCTCTCCTGTACGCTCTCACTAATCTCTGCAAATACAAGTACCCCAAGGTTCGTGTTCTGGATGGCCTTGTGTTTGGCATTTAGCTTCTTCATTTGATCGAATGATTGTACGCGGATGTATCCGACATGGTAATAGTTGAACATTTGGATGCTAAACTGATCGTTTATCCACGAGATTCTTGGTCTACATTTAGATGAACTCGGCGTAAATTTCATAGCTTTACATTGCAATTCTGTTATTCTGCGATGTGCGTTGTAAATTTTTTTTGGCAATTTCTCTACATTCAACGGTCAGTTTTGTTTAGTTTCGATAAAAAAAATTCAGTGTAAAAAGGGTGGAGGATTGTGTGTAACTGTGTATCAGTGTGAACTCAGTGAAGGCTGCAATTTTGTGGTTGTAGTTTGACATGATGGGATGCACACTAGTGTTTCTAATGAACTAATCTAATGCACACTAATCTAATCTTAGAGAGAGAGATTAGAGAGGGGGAGAGAGCGTACAGGAGAGAGATTAGAGAGGGAGAGAGAGCGTGCAGAGAGATGGAGAGATTAGTGTTTTTTGCAAATAACCCCCTGGAAAAAAGGTTGTGACAGGTAGGTGTAAGTGGGGCAAATAATCAAGAGCAGCTCAACTTTGGGCAAATAATCAAGGGCAGCTCAACTTTGGGGCAAATAATCAATTTTGCCGTCGCCTCCTCACCGATCGCAAAACGATTTATTTCCTTGTGCGCTATCAAAACGATCGATTTGTTTTCTTCTCAGGGGTAGGATTGTCCATTCCAGTGGGAGGGATTAGTTTGTAAGATTACTATCACAACATGATCCTCACAGGGTAAAACATAAAAGAGCCACAAATTTTGGGCATTTTGACTAGCGTCGACGAACTTCATAGCATTTTGTCAATTTTCCCTCAGCAGTAGTAATTGTCTGTCGAGGTGCACAAGCATGAGAGGATCTGCAATCCAAATCACTGCTTTAAAAATCAAGGCTAAAAACAAATATCATGTACGGAGCTGAGCAGGGAGGTTATGTTTAGTGAGTCATTGATCGTGCATCCGAAGGCCAAGATTGTAAGTTTGTGAAATCACCACCACCATCACAACAGGCTTTATAAGGCCATCTCCAATTCAGGTGCTTAATTAGGTGCTTAGAGAAAAAACCGGTTTTTTTGCCACATCAGCAAATAAAGGTGCTTAGAGGAGAAAGAAGATGCCTAAGTTGGCATCGACTGCTATCCGGTACTTGCAATCTTTTTTCTACAGCTGCTTGCCTCGATGCTTCCTTCCCATCCCTAATTGATTGTATTTTTCCTGTTACGCTAGGCATCGGCCATTGGAGATTAAAGCGACTGGTCCAGGTGCCAACAAGGCAATTATAGTTTATAAGCACATCTGAAAGCTCTGATGCATTGGGAGGAAGAGATTTTATACGGGTACTTAGTGATGTGGCACCTTAAGCACCTAACTCTAAGCACCTTGCATTGAAGGTGGCCTAATAATAGAGATAGAAAAGAACTTTGATTTTGAGAGGACCCTAACATGGTACACCTCTAGCCAAGCAACTTCCCCAAGTGTTCTCTACATGCAGCCACGAAAAATCAAGCATCCACTCATTCTTCTCGGCTCTTATAGAACAACAAGGTCTTATTTGCAATCGGCATGGAGTAACCAGGGTCTGTAATAGCTACAAACTTTTTATTCGTTATTTAACAATATGACCTTTGAGCAGCATGGAGACTCTTGGACAATATTTTGAACAATAACAAGTACTCCTCTAGTATAGTTTACAGGATTGTCATATAACACGATCTCTTGTTTGCTGACATATTCTTCAAAGAGCTCGTCTCTCTTCAAGGAGCTCGTCTCTCTTGTTTGCTGACATATTTGGTTTCGAGAAATAAAACGATCTTTCACTTAATCTTGCAACCCTCGTTAGTCATATTCTCCCGGTGGCGTAGCCAGAAAATTTTAAAGAGGGGGGCTGATGCATTCCGAGCACCTAAATTGAATAGTTAGCTAAACTTTAAGACCTTAAAAAATCTTCGAGAAGCAACTCATTTTGTTCCACTTCTTTTTTTAGAGTTTTAATAAGCTGCTTCAAAATAGAAAGGGCCAAAAAGTTAGCTTTTTAAAATGACCATAATCCATAAAGCATATGCCCATAGTTACAATATCACATAGCGTGATTATGTAAAAATACAAACAACTACTCCCTTCATCTTTTTAGAACGTGTCGTTTGACTTGGCATGATTTTATAAACTACGCTTTTGACCATTGATTTCTATTATACTATATCATTCTCAATAATAAAATTATAATCATTAAAAACACTTTCAAATATGAATCTGCTGGGAGTATATGACAGATATATTGTTTTAAATTTAACAGTGAAATAAGATTGGAACCATCGATATAAAATGCAAGTGACAAATAAAAACATAACACCAATTACCTTGCGCTAATGACAATTAAGCGAGTGCTTTGACTATTCACTAATTAGCTAGCTACGTAGCTATGCGTAGTTACTTGAGTTGTGAAGACCAGGGCTGAAGCCTTGGGACGCCCCCCAGCAGCAGCTCCGCCTCTTTATCCTCCAAGATTTGCCGGTGGAAGCATCTACTTTGTATGAGATAGAGAGAGAATTCTTTACGGTGTCATTATCCAATGGCCTCTTGTTCCTTGTTTTCTTTTCGTTTTTTTCTTAACTTTTGATCTTACTCATGCCATGTAAGTAGTCAAATTAAGTAATACTCCATCCATTCTTTTTTATTTGTCGCCGTTAACTTTTGAACATGTCCTTTAATCATTCGTCTTATTCAAAAAATTAGTGTATATATGAAAAATATAAGTCATGCTTAAAGTAACTTTAATAATAAAACAAAGCGTGACAATATAAAATGATACTTAAATAGTTTATTTGAATAAGACGAATGGTCAAAAAAATGTCTAATAGGTAACAACGACAAATAAAATAGAACGAAGGGAGTGTACATTTACGATAACCTTCGATGTTCTTTTAAAAAAGAAACACCAGTTGTGAGTGCTGACTCGAGCGACCACCGCAAATTTTTATCCATTGCTAATGCTACGAACGTCATTGGAGTTCACACAGGTAGAAACTGTTAAGAAACCTCGCTATCAGGTGTAGTCCGAGGTATATACGTGGTCAATCAATCACAGAGAAAGATCAATAAAACAAGGGACACAGAGATATATGGTGGAGCTTCTCTTTATTAATTCTCAGATCTGATATACAACATGGTGCTTCACCTGTTCTTTTAGGCTGTCTCCAACAGGCTCCCCTAAAGCACCCTCTACCCTAAAATAGGGGACGGATTCTTTCCCTATATCCTCCAATAGCGTTCCCTATTTCGCCCCCTAAAATAGAGGATTTCTCTCCAGTCCCTTATATGTAAGGGTTCTCTCTCCTCCCCCTATACAATTCTCCATATAGGGAACGCTGTTGGAGATGGGAGAAATGTAGGGTGAGATTTTTTTAAAGTGAGCCTGTATATGAGGCTATAGGGAATCAAATTTAGGGATTCCTATTGGAGACGGCCTTATAGTGTTGCTTAGAGTTTAGGCTAGGTCTAATTAGAACCCACCATGGGGCCAGCCGGCCCTAGCCGTGCGCGTTCCACGCGCCAGCCCTAGCCGGGCCGGGCTCCCACCCGGTGGTTTCCCAACAGAAACAACCCAATGCCTTATCAGTGGCTGGCTCTTCTACGCATTAGCCCGACATGTGGGGCCTTCTTGTCAGCGTGCCAATCCCTCCAATAAAATTTGTCACGTATGTACCTGGGGCTGTGGCCACCCGCCCATACGCATGACTGCTTCCTGTGCTTCTCCTTCTTGTCTGTAGGTGAGTGTATTCACTATCATCACGAGGTCACGAATTCTACTGTTCTACGTCTGCCTCTGCCGGGTCTGCCCTGGCTCGCCTCGATTCCAAACGCTGCAGAAATCCAGGAAAATTCAGGTGATCAGCTCGCGGAATTGGCTCGCTCCCTGCCCATGAACATGTGCGATCAGGAGGAAGCTGACTGAAGCCCTCTTTTTGATACACGGTTTGATTTGGTTTTGCATGATTGAGACAAGACTTGTTATTTTAATGTAAAATATATATTTTTTAAAAAATTAAAAATAATAAATTTTTAGTATTTTTATATTTTTAGAAAAGCTCTCAACTTTCGATTCAATCGAACCAAGCCAAACCACGAATCAAAGAGGGTCCGGGAGTTCACCGGTCCACCGATCACTGTATTCGCGCCCTGTGTTCAGGTCGAACCGAGTGTGGATGTGCTCCATGTCTATCACCAACCTGGGATTCAAATCCTGTGTTCAGGCCGAATGGCACAGGATGCAGGCACTTCTCAGCGAGAGGGGCCATGGCTTTTTGTCTCATGATCAAACAGATCAGGTGGCTCTGAAACACACACAAGACTGACAGCCATTGACGCCACACGGCTATGGGAATGCAAAAAAATCTTCATGAGTGATGCAGATAATAGGGTATATCAGATCAGCTGAGCTATATACACACAACATGAAGGACGAGAATCTGTTCATGGTGAGCATCAGGGTGTACTGCCAAAACCTCAGCTTTTAAATTGCACATGTCTAGGGCTGGAGATTACTACATCTACTTCCTCCGTTTATCATTTTTTTGTTACAGGCGTTGCGGAGGACGGGGATATGAAAAGGAGCAGTAAATCTAATCATGTAGTGAAGGAACAAAAAGAAGGAAGAAAATGAGAACAAGGGGGTTGATTGTTAATAGTTGTTGCTGCTATTGTAGCCGATGTAATTGTTGCGGTAACGCATCCCATACTGCTCATAGATTGCGTCTCCATAGTTGACGGCCTTGATCTCCACCATGCGCCGCTTGCTGTCGACCTCCTGGACCGCGCCAAAGACGATCTCGTTCGTCGTCTCGCAGCTTTGCTCGTAGAAAGTTTGCGGGCCTGTGGAGTACTGCCTGTGCTGCTGCAGGTGCTGCTGGTGATACATCTGCTGCTCCGGCTGTTGCTGATGAGGGCTGTGTCCATCCCAGCCATTGAAATAAGGACGCCCATGGCGGATGTGGTGAATCTTTTCAGGCTCCTTGGTCATGAAGGCATAGTTCTTCCGAGGAGTCGGTGCTCTTGTGTCCAATGGTGGAGGCGTCTCATCATGTGGGATGGCATAGCTTTCTTGCACGGGCCAAGGGTTAGTTCTCCGCTGCTGGTGGTGATGGTACTGGATGGCTGGGCGCTTCTTCTTGGAGAATGCCACACCGAATATATCTGCCATAGATGATTTTGCTCCTCCAAAGAGTTTGCCCATTGAGGTGAAGAACCCCTCGTCAGCTTCCTGTTTGCCAGCTTCATCTTCGGTTGGGATCAGTGGGGGACGAAGAGAATGCTTTATTGGCTTTTGATATGGAGGGATGCTTGCAATGCTGGGTCTTGGAGGTGCTTGAGGTTCCTGTGTGGTAATATTTCATCCCAATCAAGGCAACTGTAAATTTACTGCATAAATAAAGAAACCAAGAGAACATGTACACCGGTGTTCATTTTCAACCATGGTGTAGATTCTAGAAAGGTAACAAAGTAAACTAGATTATAATTTGCATGTGCTAGGATGTATATATTTCAGTGTCAATTTCAGTCAACTATGGTTAATCAAAGAATTGAAGCATTGCTATGTCCTGATAAGAAGGTAATCATCTTGCTGTAGAAACATTTAGTAACCATTTGTTTAAATGGGTAAAAAGGTTTGCATCATAAGTTCTAATACAGTCCTACAGGATCATCTTCAACTTCAAAAAGTTACCACTGTGTCGTAGTTCTGGTAGTTGTTAGGAACTGAGGCTATGAGTGGGACAAAGGAGTGAACAGGCTGGGGCCAAAGGATGATGGACACTAGCTCAGTTGCTCTAGGGAAACAAAGGCTGACGGTAACGTATTCATGCGCCAGTCTGCTGGTTTACAGCAGGCCTGTGAATTGTGGTCCATTACAGCCCTTGCCCTAGTTACCAATTCTGACATGCTGCCAGCATATTCACATGATGTTCAAAAACAGTTTGAAGCACTTAGCCACTTACCTCTGCTGTTGATAACATTCCTAAAACCCTTCGTTGAAGCAATGCAAGCATGTAACCAAAGAAAGCAGCACCAAGAAGCAACGCAACCCCTGTGATAATTCAAACTATAATTAGTATTTGTAGTTTTAGCCGTTAGGTCATTTGAGCAGTTTCTTAGAACAAAATTTTCTTTAGCCAAATAGTTACAAAGGAAAGCTTAAGTGGAATGTACCTAGAGGGAAACCAGCTTCATACTGATATGCACAGTCATCCAACTGGAGGGGAATCTCCCGAATTGCTTGGTTTCCTCTATCAATGATCAATAGGGAGCAGCTACTGCTAATATAACGGATTTCAAAATCAGTAGAAAATTTTGCATCATCACTAGGCCCATCTATATGTCCACCTCTCATTGATTTTCCCCCAGCGATGGTTGTGACCCCTACATAGTAGAACATAATAAGGACATTTAAGCTAGATGACACCTGAAGATTCAAACAAATTTCTGCTGATCCCTCTGAAGAGACAGTACTAAAAACAAAATGCATGTTATAAGAATTTGAAGGTACAAGGACGAAATTGAAATGATCAGGGAAAGTTAAAGCAAGGATATAAAAAATATATGATATTTAGTGCACACAAATCCTTGGTTCAATTTAACACACTAAAAACATTGACAATCTCAATAAGATACCCTGGAATAGTGATCTTTTGTCTTTCCAATAGCACAAAATTTTAAGAGTGAGAACATCGGATATCTAAAGTCAATTATGTGTGATACCTCTTCCATATTTGCCAAACGTATGATTTGTATAATGTGCTGATTTCCATAGCCATATAATCATTGGGATGTTTTGGAGATTTTGGGGAAAATAACCAAGGTTAGTGCTGATTTGATTATTTAACCATAATCTCTTGCAGGGATCACACTCAAAACTGCGCTTTTCTTCTTATCGGGCAAGGTGTCCCGCTAGATCTTGTATTTGATATGAACTCTTTTTCTAATCTTGTATTTGATAGGGATTCATTTTAATTGCTTCTATTTTATTGCTGTAGTAGATGTGAATTATTCTTTTAATCTAAATCATTATATTTCGGACCCACAATAATCGACGGTAGAGATTTTTTTTCTTTCCGATTAATGTAGGATTTCTACAGCCATCGATGGTGGAGATTTTTCCCTCTGATTTGTGGGAATTTTTTCTAATAATAGATGTAATCTGATCCATTGTAATATGGCCCCAACATATTCAATGATGTAGATCTTTTCTTTTTCTCTAATGTTTTTTAGGGAAATTCTCCAATTAACATGGTTGTGGCTCTCTGATAATAGATTTAATCAGAGCCGTTATAATCTGGTCCCACTGCCATTGATGGTGGAGATCTTTTTTCCATCGATTTATGTGAGAATTTTTCTAATAATAGATTTAATTTGATCCATTATAATTTGATCCCACCGTAATCAATGTTGGATATCCTTTTTTTTCTCTCTAATTTATGTGAGAATTTCTTCGAATAATTTGGTTGCTCTGTTTGCGCCTGCTTTATATGTATGATGAGCATGGTGTCCCGTGTGTCTGCGCATCTAAATTCGTCTCTGTCCTTTATTTTGACATAGACTCTAATCCTATGATTTTCTATTTCAAATTTATGTGATTTTCATTTTTTTATTGTAGCCCATATGAACCTTTCTTTTAGTCTGACATGGAATTTTTTTATTATTTTTATTCCTAATTTTTATTGTTGATTATATAGCTGATATGTATTTTTTAATCTAACATGGACTCTTATTTCTATTGTTTTTATTTTGAATTCCTTTTTTATTGTAGTTGATATGATTTTTCTTTGTAGTAAAATCCATTATAACCTAGGCCCACAGTGGTGTATATCTTCCTTTCTTCTAATCTGGTATGGACTCTTAGTTCTATCTTTTTATATTGATTTTTTTGTTGTAGTTGATATGAACTCTTCATTTTAATCTAATCTATTATAATCCATGTCCACGACAATGGATGGTGTATATCTTTTTTTCGATTAACATGAAAATTTCTAGTATTTTAGAATTCACATGGTGGCTCCATAGCCAACGTGACGCGGGGTGTTGCTGTATTTTTTGGTTGGCACTGGTAGTGATGGAGTATGCGCACGAGTGCGGCCATGCTCATACCCGTCATGCACTTCGTCATAGCCACATCGCGCTAGCTTCCTAACCATTAATTCAATCTGATCATCTTGTTTTTGGGTATGTATGTATCATATGATGTTTTAGATGTGCGTATTTTATATGTGACTGTGTGCCGTCAAACTTCTTTTTTTATCGGATTTTATCAAATTAATTTATATTTTATCATCATAAAAATCTACACCAACCTAGAGCCACCATAATTAAGGATATATTTACATTGAAATTTCTTCGATTAACATGGTAGCTATTTCTCTGATAATAGATCCAATCTGGATCATTATATTCTGGTCCCACTGTAATGGATGACAAATATATTTTCTTTCTTTTTCTAATATAAGAGGAGATTTCTCAATAATAGATTTAATCCATGCCGTTATAATCTGGGCCCACAATATTTGATGATGGTGGGATATTTTTTTATTTGGTTTACATGAGAATTTTTTTGATTATAGATTCAATTTAAGACTTTATAATCTGGCTCCATCATACTTGATGGTGGAGGTTTTTTATTTTTCTCTGATTAACATGGTGCCTCCATTTGCCTCTGATTATTTATATATAAATAAGTATATTTTTATCTTTTTCTAATTTAACTGGAGATTTCTCCAATAATAGATTGAGATTTCTCCAATAATAGATTCAATCTGAGCTCCTATATTCTTCTCCAATGTAATCGATGATGAGAATATTTTGTTATCTGATTTACATGGGAATTTCTTTTATTATAGATTCAATCTAAGACTTTATAATATGGTCCCACCATAATCGATGGTGGAGATTTTTAAAATTTTCTCTGATTTATGCGGAATCTTTGATTAACATGATGGCTTCTTTTACCCCTGCTTTATATTATGTCTATATAAAAGCTAACCTGTGCATGGATCCTTTGCCTGCCTTCCACTCAGAAAGGCAGCATGCGTGCTGGCATACTACCCTAACATCGAATTTGGATCATCACACAGAGCCTCTTATAAATCTGGCCGATCTTATGCTCTAAGCATCTAGTATATATAATAGATATAACTCTGACAGCCTACCTCATACCATACACAACTTTTGAACATGAGTGTTAAATAAGTACTGGATAAGTTCAATGAAAATCAGGGAACGGACATAGGATGCTTGTGGACCAGACAGTATCATGTGCATATACCCAACAACGAGACATTTTAGCTTACCTGTATCACTGATCTTTCTTATTGCCATGTTCATAGCGTCTGCAACATAAATATTGCCCCTATCGTCCACTGTAAATCCCTTAGGATGGTTCATTTTCGCCTCACGCAGCCTCCCATCAACATGACCGGACAATCCTTCTGGCGAACCAGCAACAAGCTTTGGTCTGCTATCTGCATTGTTTGATCTATTTTCATAAGATGAGAGGGGAGCTGGTTTAAGCTGAAAAGCGTCTATCTCTGCATAAACCACAGGTGGCTGTTCCACCACTTCAAAATAAAACATTGTTCTTACATGGAAGGGAGGGAGACCAAAGTGTGACGAACGTAAGACACTGGTTCATACCAAAGTTGGAGTATCAATTTTTTTTACATCAAACCGGTGAATTTTTTCTACCAATTCAGGTGAACAGTTCATACACATTTTGCTACTCCTGAAATGCGGTATTTTATTCCGTTATCCAAAAATATTGTAAAATTCACAAATATAAAAGAAGAAATTAAAATACTCCATACACCATAGAAGTGAAAGTGACAATGTAGCACAGAACTATCACATCATGAATTCATAATTGCAAACTAGAAACTAACAAACATTTCGCAATCAAGAAACAGGCCCTAGCCAAAATTCAGCATCCCAGACCAACCACCCCAAACGGACCGCACCATTCAGTGAGCCACCACACTTAGCAGACTTATTGCCAATCTAAATTCTGCCATGGAAGAGAAAGTAGTGCCAACATTGATGGTTGGATTTTCTCTATCGTTGGCATTGTGCTCCTCCTCATCAATCGGTATATCGTTGGTGTTGTGCTCCTCCTCATCAATCGGTATACCACTTGTGTTTGCACTAGTTTGGTTCAACACCGTGTCATGCATTGCACTTTCATCCTCTCGTAATCCAAGCAATGAATACATCTCCTCATCATCCATTGCAAAATCAGCATCATCTATGTCTTCCTCCTGAGGTGTTCTCTCTTCTTCTTCGCCCAAGTTTTGCTCAATTACAATATTTGACCAATCTATTGAATCCATCTCGATCTCCCTATAATTATAGAAAAAGCGCAATTAAGAGAACTAACTAAGAGCTAGAAATGAAGCTGACCAGAACAAACCATAATTTTCTATACACCATTGTATTCTTCGTAAGTTCATAACAGCATGACCACCAGAAAATTGAACTTAAAATGAATAGTGAAAATAAACCGAATAGGAGCATATGCCTTTTACAAACTATTCCTATCACATAACTTTATTTCATCTGTGCAATCACCACAGATCGGTGTCAAGAACAATGTTGACAACGAAAATGGCAATAAAATTAGCATTGCATTAATGGACAGCCTCCAAGTCTCTCGTGTCACAGTTTATGTCGATCAATCAATTGAATACATGCGGCAGCGAAGAGTCGTACCTCCAGCGACAGCATGGCGAAGGCGAACAGTTCCAGCGATGGTGCCTGTGTGCCCGGAGGAGAAGCTAAGGGCGGCGCCCGTGCGCGTGGAGAAGGGCCGGCGCACACGCGTATGGAGAGGGGCCGGTGCACACGCGTGTGGAGAAGCCGAGGGCGGCGTCCGCGCGTGTGGAGTGGGGCGGCGCCCGCGATCGTGGAGGAGCGCGTGGAGAATGGCGGCGGAGCCCTCGCGCGTAGAGGATGGGCGGCGCCCGCGCGTGGAGAAGCCGACGGCCGCGCAGCTGCGCAGTGCTTACATCGGGACAGCGGCAGCGCGATTCTGTAGATGTTGCTGTTCATGGAGTCCATGACGAGCAGCTCGCCGCCCTCGGTGACCTCCACGGCGTACGGCTCGATGCCCAGCTTGCTGCCGTCGAACACCGTCTCCACGGCGTACCCGCCCTCGTACTTCACCATGGACCTCCCCGCCGCCGCCGCTGCCGACACCAAAATTCGACCAAGAATCCGTTAGAGAAGCCGAAGCCAGGCGACCGCCGGAGGGGACGCCGGCGACGAGAACACCACGCCGCCGCCGATTACCAGTCCTGGTGGTCGATTTGAGCGACCACAGCTGCTTCACCACCGCCGACGCCGTGCTGCTCAGGAGGCCGCTCACCACCTCTGCCACCAACCGGGCACGAATTAGTCCCCAAGAAACCAAAAACCCGCAAGAACCAAGAACCGAGCTCACTCACTGGCGGGGTACGACGGCGCGGCCGACGCGGGGCCGAACGCGCCGAGGAGGAGCGCCGCCACCACAAGCGCCGGCGCTCCTCTTCTTGCCTCCATCACTCGCAAGAACCACGAAAGCAGGGGAGGAATTGAAAGAGGATGGAGAAGCTGCTAGGGGAAATGTGCGGAGGGGGAGGAGGCCATTTGAGGACAAGTAAAGAAGGTTCAGAAAACACCAAGAATCCGGCCGCTTTTGGGGGCCCTGCAGTTCTCGCGCTCTGAGAAAAAAAGGCAAGAAAAGGGGGGAGAGAGAGAGAGAGGAGGGAGGGAGGGAGCCAAGGGAGGGATCGGAATCCTCTGACATTGCATTGCAATGGCAGAGGTGTACAGTAAACCATGTGAGAGGGAATGCCAGAGAAGCACTGTAGGAACAGTAAAAAGACGATGGAAAATACTGTACCGATTTTTACTGTAGCAAAAACACTGTAGCGAAATACTGTATCACCACATCTCATCCATCGGATTTAGATAGAACGGTGGAGATTCTAGCAATGCAACAAAACACTGTTCACCTCTGCCATTGCATATGCAATGTCAGGGGATCCCGATCCCCAAGGGAGAGGGTTAAAGCGACGAGGGGGAGAGAGCGTGAAAGAGACAAAAGAGGCGGGGGGCGGTGGGCGGTGTGGTAGCGGCGCGCGCTGCCGCTGCTGCTGCAGCCGCCGCCGCCGTCGTGCCCCCGTTCGCTAGGATCCCCTTGTTCCTGCACTATGCGCCTACGCCAATTTTTTGATTGGTTTTTTCACAAATTAGAACAATAAAACACTTGTCACAATGACACATGGATTCATACCTCACATGTCATTGTTATATGGAGTGATATTTAAAAAAAATAGAACTTTGTAACGGTACAAGTACAATCTTCTCCCTTTTTATGCGAGAGATTTTAAGGAAATGATACAGTTTAGATAAACAGTATGCTTTTGTGAGCCCAGTATAGCATTTAGATATATTCGGCAAAAGAGAATCCATAATAACCGTCTTTGACATTGCTTCTACTATGATCATAATGTAATGGGGTGTAAAGTCGTGGAAAGCAAAAGTGATATCGGGTATGTGCATACACTGGGGATATGCGCGACGAAAGAGAATCAATGATCACGGCACACTACTACTATGATCATAAATACAATGGACGTAAAGTAAAACTCCTGAATAAATCATGGAAAGCAAGAGTGATATAAGATATATGCACGCGCTGTGGATTTGTGGGTGGCAAGACGTCAAAAAAATGGAGACACATTCGTTTCTACTTGGTAGAAAATATGTATGACTTTGTATCCAACAAATGGAGACATCAACAAAAGAGATAATGTGTGCGTGTATACAGCTATAGCGCGGCCCTACGTAATATACACGAGCGTGATGCAAGGGAAGATCGGTCATTTTATATTTAGGTTGGAGGGGAAAATGTATACATATATTTGCATACGGATATATTGGGAGGGGGATAATATTTACATATCTATTTTGCCCATTCCTTAAAACCACCTTAAAACAATTTATTTTGATATCAGGCGCAGGAGCATATATATAGAGATTTTAAAGTATGGTAATTTCTGCTTTTTCACAAAGATGGGAACTTCTGCTATGCAATCAAGATTTTGGTTTAATCGCTGTGTATTGACACTAGATTTTGGCAAAAGCCGATTCTACCGGGAAGTTTTGGAATCGGCTAAAAATTTGTCTGAATCAATCGGATAAAATTGCTATGGGCCGAATCAGATGTCACGACGTGGAATTTTTTATCGGTTTAGTAGATAATTTAGACATAGTCTTAAGTAGATTAGGCAAGTATTGAGTCGGAGTTCATATGCAATATGATTAATCATAGGAAAAATTCGATATATGCCATTACAAAGTGACAGATTATAAAATTTTCCATTACAAAACGACTAATTGGATTCATGGCATTATAAAATTGCGATTCTATGATATATGCCATTACGAGGAAATTTAGACCCGATTATCCCTAATCCTCCTTCTAATCCGTCTTCTTCCTCCATAATCCGTCTTCTTCCCGTCTCTGCCGCCACAGCCACCGTTGCCACTCGTGTGGATGCTTAGCCGCCACCGCCACTAGGGAGGAGGAGAGGCGGCCGACGGAGGAGGTGGCGCAGGGAGGGGGAGAGGCGGCCGTCGACGGGGAAGCCGAGTGAGAAGGGGCGGCTGCGACACTAGGGAGAAGGGGGGCGGGGACGAAACCCAAGGAAGGAGAGGGGGAGAGGGAAGAAGGATTAGGGAGGAAGGAGAAGGATTAGGGCAAGAGTAGGTCTTAACAACGTCATAATGTCATATTTTAGAGAAATGCCACTTTGTAATGGTATGTATCAGATTTCCGATAAAAATAATGGCATATCTCATATTCGACCACTTTATAATGGCATATATCAAATTTTCCCTTAATCATATTGCATAAATATATAGTTGATTACATCATGAGACCATATAAATATATAGCCGACAACGACATGTATGAGACCCAACAACACCAATCTATTAAATCTAATGTTTATCTTGTTATTTACTTTTCATCATGTTAGTCTAGTTTTACCACATTTTGGTTTCGATTGATTTGTTTGCATTACCTTCTTGGTTGCCATTAAGATATAACCCTAGGTGAATACTATCTTGGTTAATGTGAACCACGCTACGGCTATCAAATAGGAGTCTCACATTGGTATCAATGTAAGGTTGCGCTCTTGACCTTCTCTAATCTTTTTTAGTCTTTCCTAATCGTTCTTGAGCTGTGGCAAATGAGAAGTACTCCACTAAGACGTCAGTATTCTTTGAAGCTGACTTTTTTTTAAGGTGAGGATGGAGTCCTACATTATGGTGCAGGGGTAATCGATTTGGTTGAAGGTAAAGGATCCTTATATCGTGCCTGCCGAGGTTACGGCTTTGAATCAAATTGATGTTGAGCTTATCAAGTGCTTCAAGTGTGGTGGCCCCAACCACATTCAGACAAACTGCCCCAAGTTGGAGAAAGGTAAAAACGAGTACACTACCCCTGAGAAAGAACCACAACATCAACAAGAACCACAATAAGAAGATCTCAGGGATGGAGAAAAAGCCTCCCAAGTTTTCCATGGGATGGAAGATGTTCTAGAAGATTCTAGTTGCCCTGGATGAAGTCAACATCTCCAACGAGGAAGAGACCTAGAGTGATGAAGGTGGAGCAGACGAGGAGCCAAATGACGATAACAAAGGTTGCACTAGCATGTGCTTCATAGCCAACGAGAACGACATCAATGAACAGGACCTCTACACCGACTCCGATGATGAGGTACCTTCCTATGACCAGCTCAATGAGGCTCTCATCAAGTTAGTTGGATTTCATGCTAGGCTTAAGATAAGGTGTAAAGAGTTAGAAGAAGAAGTAGCTTTCTTGACTCATAAGATTAATACCCCGAAGTCGTTCACTCCTCCAGTGCCTGTTGATTATGATGGTTGAAAGGAGTGTGACAAGATGTTGGAGGAGTTGAACAAATTAAGGGCCTCTCATGATAATATGGTATCTGACCTTGATTTGCTTAGGGGGAGTCATGCTAGCCTGCTGATTGAGTTAGATGATATGAGGGTTTCTTTTACGTCTACTTTATCTATTCCTAGTTCTACTAATGCTAGTGTTATTGATCTTTCTGTTGTGTGTCCTGATCCTGTTGCACATATCATACCTGACACAACTAAATACTCAGTAGCTCAGTTGAGGGCTGTATAGATCTTGTTGCACCTAAGGATCCAATCAATACAAATGATTTAACTCAGCTTCTCCTTGTGATGATTGCACTCTCTTGAAATTGGATAATCTGAACCTAAAAGTTAAAATGAGTGATTTGAGTGATGCTTTACATTCTAGTTCTTAATTTATATATTTAACATGTGATGAGATTGATAGGGACTTGGCTAAGGTTCATTAGGATCTTGTTAAGAGGTATGGGGTCAGATAGCTGCTATTAAGTATTCTGAGTGCTTATCTTGTCAGACTCTCAAAAATGAAGTGGTTATGCTTAATAAGCGGTGTTGCAGGGTTCAGGGTAAGGAGACAGTAGATGGTTAGGTTTCTTAGTCAACTCTCCTCTCTTACCTGATTCTTGTGATTTTTATCCCCAACTTCATCAGGAATGTAAATATCTCATGAGCACTCTTGACTCTTGAGAAGTTTGTTGATGGCTAGAAGAAGCTCAATCTGATCCTTGATATGTGTGATTTTCATCAGTAGAGGTATAGGTTTTTACTAGTTTGAGCACATCAAGCATCCTGCCAATGTGACCTATGCTAAGATGATATTTATATCTCAACGAGTTCTAGCGTCCACTACCTTCATGTCTGCAAGTGTTGTCTAGAAGTCTTTTGTTCAAAAGGATGAGTTCGTTGTTTCTACTCCTGGTGGGGCAAAGTATACTTGCACATTAGAAGGATAGACATCTAGTTTAGCTCTGCAATAGACATGCCAAGGTGGCACGATGTGAGCATTTTTTTCTCTTAGGGATATTCAGGGTCATTCCCGAACTCAGAGTACCTCTAGGACATCCACTGCTCCTAGACAAGTTTCTAGACAGGCTGTTAATGAAAGTTCTCAACGACCTAGTCTTGGTGCATAGATTGTTGCTTTTGGTGCACAGCCAAGAGATGATCGTGTTTGAGGTATCCATCGTCCTCATGATATGCCTCTTCTTGTCAATGGAGGTAGATATCCGCGACATGAGTTTGGTTTCTGCCATACTCAGATAGTCCCTCCTTTTATTCATGGAGGTAGATGCTCGCAATGTGAGTCTCAGTCTGATGATAGGAGGGGTGGTCCTATCTTTGCTCTACAGCGAACTACTCCACCGTCGACTCCCAGACGTCCACCAGATGTTCCTATTGATTTTGTTCAAGTTGATAGGGTGCAATCAGTTGGATCCTATTACGTGTGGTCTGGCTCAGTATTGGGTTCCTAGGTCTGCTCTTATCTGCCCTAATATTGTATCATCTTCCTATGTTTTCCGTTGACTTAGGTGTATAGGGCGGGGAAGGGAGCATTGTGGATCAAAGGCTCCAGCTATTGTCGCCACATGACCAGATATTCTCGGTGGTTAATTCTCTTCCCAAGATCGTGACTATGATGGTGAATATATCACTTTTGGGGATGCTTTTTCAAGTAGCGTGCTTGCCCAAGGTTCTATCCAGATTAATGAGAGATTTGGCAAATAAAAGTATTAGACTCATAACTTTGGGATTAAAGTTTCTTATACCTGCTCAAGTCTACAACTAATAACTTTAGGTGTATATGCCTCGGAATGATAAACATACATTCACCGGGCATTTACACAATGAAACTTAAAGTCATGGCCTCGCATGCTAATGTTGAAAGTATGTGTATGGTTGTGAATGCAAACAAGGTCTGACATTGTGGTATTGTATGATTAAGTGGTTGAGTACTGAGTTGAGATGTTTAGGCTAAGGTGGTAGCAAAGGTGGACCTAGAAGTTATGGATGCGATGTGTGCTGTGCGGGCTCGCCCAAGAGGAACACCAAGTAACACGCATGAGCCGAAGTGCCACCATTTTATCCTACGGGGAACGGTTTCAATACAACGCATGGACATCACATAGTAGTGCAAGTATGGGGTTCATTAGAGTACGGTCTATAAAGGATGCACCTTGGATGGTAAACCTAACTTGAGGAGAAGATAGTATATTGTCGTCAACGAGGTGATCTAGGTTGTACTACATTCATCGGTGCCAGCTAGGATGATACACACTACTTGGACAAAAACTAGTTGGGGTGGTATGCCATACTTGGACCGAGGTTGTGTAGGTTTGGACCCATAATAGGGGTTGTCACTTCAGGACAAAGATGGTGCGTGTGTACGATGAAGTTATGTTGCTAAGATAATAGATAAATATGATGTGGTTTATGGATAATATACTTAAAAACTTTAATTTTTATGAACTTTTGGCAAGATCTAAATGATTGGTTTTAATTTATAAGTCCAACTTTTTGCAAATAAAAGAACCCACCTTTTCTTTGCAACCTCTATCACTATTTGCATTAGGCGGGTCTTAACTCGCAAGTGTGGTTTGGTTGTACACTTACCCTTGCGCATATTCATTCTTCTAGATGGAGAAACCGCAGAAGACACCTACAAAGTGCATGAAGACGATTACCTCGAGTACACCGACCAAGAGGTGGTTTAGCGTGTCTCTCCAATCGATGTGTGTTGCATAGTTGTTATGATGACGCTCATTGCACTCTAACATTATTGGTTTATGACTATTTGGCCGGATGGCTAGGTTTGTACACTTATTACTATGACTTCCGCATGTATGAATCCGGATATGTAATGGTGTGCACTAATGTATCGATGCAAGGACTAGTGTAAATCATGAGGTCCTTAGATACGTGGAATTTGAGAGGCTAGCATATCCTCTCAATGATCCTCCATCAAATCAATCTTGATTCCATCCTCAACTATCGATGAGACCCTCTCTTATTGACCTCGACTTAGCGATCATTCTTTAACAAACCCTCAATTGTCATGTACCTCCACAGGACCTAATTCTATTCACATCAATAGATTGAACTGTTTTGATACTCACGAGTAATTAAGAGCCATAAGTACATGTTTCATGATAAATTGCATCAAGCATAGAAACCCATGTCATAAGATAGCTCTCAAAAGTACATTTATAATAAACGACATATTTATATACACGTGGAAGAAAAATGATGAAGGAATTACAAATAATTAATACCAAGGCTTATGCCACTTAATTAATTCAGCTAGTCTTCAATCCTCAAAGATTTGTGCACGAATAAATATACGTTGAAAAAATACAAGGACATTAAATAACTTAGTCATGCAAATACATTCACTCAATAATACAGAGAGACATGAATCACAATAGGAGACACCACAATACAAATTAAACTATGGAATAGCATATGAAAATTTATATGAAGAGCATATATGCACTAAGTTAATTAAGCAGGGTGAAGTCTATCTTGTAAAACACCTAAATGATTACATATGTGGCATATTAGATCAAGAATACCAAAGAGAAAGCAAACAACATGTCCATTGAATTCACAAAATATTTAAACTGAAATAAATATGGCATTAACAAAAGACCATAAATTTCCATTAGATAGTAGCATGTGCTTGCACAAGAGGAATGCAACAACCGATATAAGTGAGATATCAAATTGAATAGCTCTACTTTGCATATTCATCCTATTTTCATGTGAAAGGCTAAAAAGACACAGCAAAATATTAGTATCA
Organism: Raddia distichophylla; assembly: GCA_005191435.1. Classification (NCBI taxonomy): domain Eukaryota; kingdom Viridiplantae; phylum Streptophyta; class Magnoliopsida; order Poales; family Poaceae; genus Raddia; species Raddia distichophylla. The sequence goes on along the minus strand of SPJY01036992.1, from coordinate 713,198 downwards.
CAATATTTACCAATTTACCAAGAGACGTACCTTGCAATGGATGAATAGCTTATCCACCAAATATGCATGATTTTCTCTAAATATAATGAGGCTCAAACAATCTTAATCAGTAAGCAAATTAATCTCATAGCAACAAGCATTTTATAGGTTTGTAAGTAATCAAGCACTAAAACATGCATTGCATTGCTCACCAAAAATACACAAAGGCTACCTAGAACTTACAACCTAGCTATTCACAACAGTGCATTAATATAAAAAATTATTTTTATGATGTATTTAGGTAGTAATACCATGTTTGGAACATATGGATTTCATCAGAAAATTTTATGCGTTTGGCTAACAACTTAAAACAATGTGGATCATCCAGGATAAGTTATGAGGTTGTAATAAGATCCCTTCGAAAATTCTTTGGGATGATGGTCGTCTTGGGTCACATCCATGTCTGCTAGTTTTTGTTATTGTTGTCTAGGATCTATTTGGATCTATTTGTGAGCTATTGCAATTTGTCTCCCCCTATGGTAGAAGTTTTGTGTTAGGTTGTTGTGCAAAATTCTTCTCCACGACGATGTCACATGCTTTTGTCGATATGCAAATGTTATTGATAGAGGCAGATCAGAGAAGATCAGTGGAAGAATTGGACTACTAAGGTATTTGTGCAAAACATCTATCAATAAAAAAGCATGCCTTTCAAAATGTGCATAAAATTTCTAGTGTGATATTACTAGTTCAAGCATTGTGGCACGCACACTACAAATGTTTGATCTATCAAAGATATTACAATCATGTTTGATCTGAAAAGTAGATCGACCAAACACACTGTGGAGCTTAGGGTTCAGAGTCTCCATAAGCACCAAAATAGGTCTTTAGGCATGTCAGCCAATCTTATCTTGCAATCGATAACAAATGACAATTGGCTTTACATAGCCGATTAGAACTGTAATAAGTTTTACCTGAAATGCACGGAAATAGATCCAAACAAAAGGTAAAAGGGTAACAAAACTATAAACTCAGATCAGATCTAAACCAATTGATTCGAAAGGTAAATATATTATCAAGCCGATTGGATTGACTAGACAATAGAGCAAAGAAAGTAATCTACTACTAAGCTGATAAAATCAATAGAGCAACAGAAAGAGAGTAAACAGACTATGAACTAGCCGATAAGATCAACTAGCAAGTATAACGAAGGATAAAAGATATAAATGCCGGTCTTAACATGACAAGCCGGTAGAAAATGAAACCAAACAAGAGGAACAAACCGAATCAAGCTAGCACTAACCGAGGGTGTACTTGGAAGCCGATCAAAAGGTGAAGCGTATACGTAACAAGTCAGCTAAAATCAAGAATACGGCAAAATTACTTTAAATTAAACTAGACCTAATGTGATAAAAGTAGAAGATAATGTGAAGGATAGGTAAAAATAAATTTTTATTGATTTGATGTTGATGATTTACACGACCAAAGGCCAAGTGTTTATATAGAGTAGCAATTAACGCGTTCTTTGCATATAGTATCAGACACGAACTCATTGCAATATTTTGTAATTATATCTCGAATACGACTTAAATCCTCCTTTCCTTTGTTTATCCAAGAGCCGATCTCCTCGCTCCTTCTTTATCGGCTTCATACTGACATACGTACTCTCCTTTGCCCACATCCGATCCGACCCGTTAATCTTTCCATATCTAGCCAACTTTGACAATATATATCCTAAAAACACCGCCAATAAGACGAAATACATCATATTCTATGGTAATATTTGTGCCGGTAGAATCCTTATACCATCATTGCATATAAACTAAAATAAACTAACCGTACGTATGGAATTCCACGGATCGATGCCCGTCCCGACGTCTCGGCGAGAAAAACAACTATGCATGCATGCACATGTACCATGCAGGAGAGACAAAGCTGATCTGAACCTACGTACAAAGCCGAGCAGCCGTGCGCAGCGATGACATGACTGCATATGCGGGCACGAGCCCATGCGTACGGAGACCGTACGTACATGCACGCACCACTCGTTTTAGCTGCTTCGCACCGCAGCAAAAACCGTACCTCGTTAGGCGCCTGCCTGCCGGCCAAACATTCCCTTCCTCCTTCCCCATGAATCCATGATGTGCTGCACACGCAACGTCGCAAGATTCACGTCCGCGTCCATGCATGCCGCCCTTTATTCTCCTTGTTTATTCCTCTCGCCCTCTTCCTCTTCCTCTTCCTCTTTTCTCTTTCTCTTTCTCCCCTTCACTTCTTTTCTCTCCATTGTCCATTGCTCTTGCCTGCATGTGACTGCATCTTCTTTATGGCATGCACAAAGGAGTTTGTTCTAGGTAGCTACTGGACTGCCGCTTTCCTAGCTAGCTAGCTAGTAGCTAACTTGTGTCTTCACACCGTCACTTGCTCACCAAGCTCAGTACTGGACGTCGCTGAGATCTTCGAAGAGCAAGGGATCAAAAGGGCATGGTTGCATCTCTATCCATGTTGTTATTCTCTCAGATTTTCACTCTTTTGTGAGCTTAAGCTTTGGCCAATGAGCGGCCTTCTTTACTTAAAAGTGCTTAATTTGGGATATGGTCTTAATCCTTGTCTTTGTTGAGATCTTGACCAACCTTTGTCCTTTGATGCCATAAGGGCTATATTTTATCCTGTTGATTTTTCCCTTTCTAAAGACTTTATTCTTAGTCCTACCTTCGCAGCTTCGCTATTTATCGGCAAACAAAGAACATCATACCTTGTCATGCAGTTCTAACAACATAGCCTAAACGCATTATATAAATGGAAACTGATATGTCCATTTACTTCAAATTACATTGATTGACATGATTACCTCATGGTTTCGCTATTTTGTTTTTACCAAAACTGTGAAATGATTTTCATGGCCAACAACCATATATCGGTCATGACTCACGCCCATGCCATACAACAGAAATAGGTGATATCTAACGCGTCAGAATGAATGCCATAGGAAGCGTATATAACACGCCACAATGGTGGCGGTAGGATAGGAGAACAAATGGATCTAGTGATTCCGGTCGACCCCTTCATTTAATACGTCTTCTCGGACGTCAATGATGGTAAGGGGTTGGTTTTAGTACTCCACGTTATTGTTTTAAATTGTTTTCGCCTAGCCTAGGTCTAAGTGTAGGGTTCTAGCCTTCTAAGTGGTTGGGATCACTATCGGGTTTCTGACATTAGCCACATCTTGTCTTTACAAAAGCCAATATGAAACCTCTTTGTGGCATTAGCAACACAGATAAGGTGATATGTTGATTCATTTTTTGTTCGATCAACGAGGCTATGGGGCCAGTCCCTTGTTGCCAATTTCTCTAGCGCGCTTGTATACGACCATGCAATAAGAGCCAAACTGAAATATCTGTTTCCTCAACAAAAAAAAACTGACATATCTGCATTTGTTTTCTACGATTGCCGACCAAATGCTCTTGTAATCCCAGTCGGAATGGTTAGCGAGGAAGAGCGCCCGATAAGTTGATTTAGTGCAATACTATCTCTGTTTTTTTTGTTTGACGCCTCTGACTTTTTGACACGCCTTTGACCATTCGTCTTATTCAAAAATTTAGTGCAAAGTTGCAAAAAAAATAAGACATATTTAATGTATCTTTATTGATAAAACAAATCACAACAAAATAAATGAGGCATATTTAAAGTATCTCTATTGATAAAACAAATCACAACAAAATAAATGATATTTACAAAAATAATTTGAATAAGACGAATGGTCAAAGATGTGCCAAAAAGTCAAAGGTATAAAAAAAAACAGAGGGAGTAGATACCTGAGCTAGACCATTTCCAATCAATATCATCCTGCTGGGAGCCGTCAAGCTGCCCTGTTTTGATAACCTGGCAAAGACGGAGGAAATCCTCCAATTCTCCCGATGCGGTTACCCCTTTGAAGGTCTTCAACCATTCATTGTTGAGATTTTTTTGCTCGTATAATTTGTGAAATCGTGCAGGCGCAAAAAATTCCACTAAATTTCTACTGTTTTTCCACATTCCATTTATTGAAAAAAAATGTTTTGTGATAGTGAAATTTTTGTTTACCCGAGGTGTGTATGTATGTACGTGGCATGTGCCTGCACAAATGATGAAATTGCAGGCGCCTGTCTAATAGTGTCTCCCTTATCTTTGTAGATGCTCGGGAAAAATCCTTGTGGAAGTCTTGGACCGGGAGGTCCATCTCTGACCAAGGTCTCGCGCGCTCTTTCTAGTTGTACCAAAGCTATCTACATCTTAAAACTATGTCTAGATTTTTTTCAAAAATTCCTAACACCCGGGCCGCATAGCCCTTTGGGGATGCAAACCTTTCTTCGGCGAACAAGGCAATGCGCCCACTATTGCATTCCTCCTTTCCTCGACAAATGAAAGTGCGTTGGATTTGGACAATTTTGCTAATCACACGCCGATGAAATATGATCACCGAAAGGTGATAGATATGGCCATGAAAATTAGAACTGAGTTTGTTAAGTACTACAAGCTTACTTGCCCTCGAGAGCCATCTTCCCCGTCATCCTGTTAAACGCCTTCGAATCTTCTCTATTATAGGCAAAAGGTCACTCTACCATATTCTTTATGTCACCCTCAAAATTTAGAGATACTCTTTCCGAATTTCTTAGATTAGAGATTCTTTCTTTTATTTCTATATATTTTTGAGGTTCGAGCCTCTGTTTGAGAGGGTGAAAATATACATAGTACGTAGTAGTTTAGAAAAGATGACATACAGAGATCTTTGAATTTTGAGATTATCCTCCAAATGATTGCTAATTAGAGTTAGAGCATTGCCATCAGGATCTCTATATTTTGTTCTCTGTAACTTTTCTTTATATCACTATTCGTTTCCTATATTTCCATCATCTTTATCAGAGTCCCCATCCTGAAAAGATATAGAGTCTCTAAATTTAGAGACTGAGATAAAAACCCCGCTGAATGTGTTGAAATTTGATCCGAATTCTAACGTGAGTCTTGTGGGGACGCCTATATACCTCTTGTAAGCCGCACGGGAATAGATGACTCATTGTTATTCCCTGCGTTTGTATTCTCATCTGATATAGTGGATTTCGCCAGTTGACGCCCGTGGTTTTTCCCGCAAGGGTTTTCCACGTAAAAATCTTGTCTCTTGTTCAATCTTTGGTTTGCAATATTTAATATACTTTTCTCCTACTTAAAGTTTAACTTTTGAAACTTGAATCTCTGCGTACCGAAACTTGAACTTTGCACTATTGAAACTTGTCTTACTCTCGAGACACTTTCTGAAACCTTAGGTTTCATCGCCAAGTTGCACAAAACTTGAGGTTTCACGATCTCGAAACTTCTTTTTTTCTGGAAACTTAGGTTTGGCTCATTGAAACTTGTATATCGCCTACCGAAACTTGGATTTTGTACTGTCGAAACTTGGTTCTTATTCTCGAAAACTTTCTGAAATCCTAAGTTTCGTCCCCATGTTGCCACGGGTTATCAAGTTTCCACCGTTATTTTTCAAGTTTCAGTAGGTATCCGCGCAAGTTTCCTGCTGACGTCAGCAGGTCCGGACGGGCCGAACGTCCGACGCCTGGCGCTGCCCTTAATTAAAATTCAAAATATTGAATTTAGGCTTTAGAAGGTAACATTCACATTTTCAAATTAATTAATTTTTCAAAACTCATGCACATGAAATAATGATGCCATGATCTTTAGGGTTTTGAAAATGGGGATGTTACAGTCATGTACAAAAGTTGTAAAATAAAATTTATATGGCAAGACCCGCTTAGTTTTGTAAAAAAGTTAGAAGCATGAATGTGAAAACGGTGATGAAAAAAAAAGGTTTTGTCCTACGCCCACGTCCGTCCACACACGAAATTCTTGGATCAGAAATCAGAATACGCATTTACTTTACTACTACCTCCGGTCACAAAAAGAAGTCGTCGTTGACTTTTGGACACAACTTTGACCATTCGTCTTATTCAAAAATTTAGTTCAAATATGTAAAAATATAAGCAATACTTAAAATATATTTAATAATAAACCAAATCATAACAAAATAAATAATATTTATATAACTTTTTTGAATAAGACGAATGGTCAAATGTGTGTCCAAAAGTCAACGGCGACTTCTTTTTGTGACCGGAGGGAGTACAATATATGTATCGGTTGACAACATTGCACACACTACTTTACTACCGATTCTGAAAATCACGAATTTAACCGATTTACATGGATCGAAGAGTTCAAATAGTTCAAATGGGCGATTACAAAAGTGAGAGTAGCTAATTAAGCTATAGCACTGTTAGAAGTATTTCATTCTCTATCTATAAATCTATATTACACACGCACACGCACACGTACTATTGGTCCATATATAAATACACACGTATACGTGCGCTATACTATACCTACATAAGTAATCATAGTGTTGCATCCCACACGAGGCCATTTCTAGTGCTGCCACTACAGGAGACCGCCATACTCTCGACGGTTCAAGCCGTCGAGAAAATTACCAAAACCGTAAAGATAAGTCAGTCTCGATGGCCAGCCGTTGAGACTGAGCCATCGAGGCAACGTCGTCGAGAGAGAGTAATAGTATCGACGGCCTGACCGTCGAGACTGTTAGTGTCGACGGCTGACGCTACAGCAGTTGATACAGATCACCAAGACGCCGTTTGCCGTCAGGGCGCCCTAGTGTCGACGGCCACAACCCGGCCGTCTATAATAAGGAAGTGGGTCCCAGCACAGGGGCAGGCTCCAGGTGACGTGGCACGGGCACATAGTGTCGACGCGGCCCAAACTCAGCCGTAATTATCCTACCATGTTAGACACTATAAATACCCCAATGTATCATATTTTAGAGACATCAGACATCATTACACACATCTAATAACCCTCAGACATCTTAGACACATTGAAAACATATAGAACACAATGATCTCGGCTTAAGCTCTCACCTAGATCTCGGATTATAATCTATATTGTACTTCGTCTCCCTTATAGTAAAAGATGGCTGGATGTCGGGCTATTACCTCTACGTACCTTGATGGGTCTGAACTAGTGTAAACATTGTGTTGACGGGTCTAACCTTAGGGTACTTGTCGGCAATAGAATTTATGCAGGTTGCATAAGATCTTAAGTCGGATGGAAACACAAGACAGGGAAAATTTTAGATAGGTTCAGGCTCTCGATGATAAGGTAACACCATAGTCCTGTGTTCTTGAGATTATATGAAGATCTCGATAACAATGGGGGTCTCGAGATCGTATGTTGTGGGGAAGATTAGATGATACGATCTACGGCCCCTATCTCTCCCTTTATATAGTGCAAGGGGATAAGGTTAGACGATCATAAACATTATGTTATACCGGATCCTATCTCCAGAGTGCCCAACACGTATATGCACCAATATTTACAGATATGAACCCCCTAATCACACGGGATCAAACTTTTTATCCTCAAAACTATTCTTGGCATCCATGTATTGTGTAGTCCGAGTGGTACCTGGGGCCCATGTTGTCCACAGTAGCCCCCGAGTGCTTTGCAATCAAGTCAGATACCCCGCCAACTAGTTTGTTTGATCATTCCTATAATTTGAAAGGAGATTGTAAAGAACTCAAGAAATATTAATGCTAGAATTTGAGAGCAACGCCCTACTCGGCAATACTGAGACTTCGGTAATCGGCCTGCTTATGAGGCACGCCACTGGGCTCTTACTGGTGTATTCCATTGATCTGGCTGCTCGGCACCCATTTTCATCTTGTGAAAACAGTAATTAGCCCATCATGGGGCGTGCTGTATGACGTGCAATTGCGGTACCCGTCTTTCGGTATACTGTTTTACCATATTAGAGGGTATACAGCATCAAACGCCCGATCCTGTCTTGCAGAATTCAACATTTGGCCCAGCATGGGACGTGTTTTCAGCTGAGTGGTCTTGTCCCGACCGGAGAAGGGATCAGCTAGCGACCCACTTAAAGGCGTACCGTTTGGATAAAGTTTGGTCGAGAGGCATTTTGTATCTGGGTTGCGGTATACAACTGGCGACCCACGAGAGGTATACCTCCGAAACAATATCCAAGTCTTATCAACACCCAACCTTGAACATGCAAAGTTGGCTAGTGACCTAACATGGGGTATGCCATGAGATATTTTTAGTGAGTGGCGCTTCCAAAGTTTGTTAAGGGGATTGCCCTTTGCTTAAATGTATTTGGGCCCAAGCCCATTAACGAATGCGAAGAACCTTCGCGTCCTCTCAGCCAAGCCTAAGCATCACGCGCTGCCGTCGGGAACCGAATTCACACCCACCCCCATCCTATCACCATGATGGCTTTACTGTGTTTAAACGGGTATCGACCTGTGTCTCTTCGCGTTCTCTGTGTATAAAAACCCAAAGCAGCACATAGAATCGCACCCAGCCTCTAATTAAGTAGTCCTTTTCTCTCGTGAAGTACTCATTCTCTCCCCTTCTCCCACCATGGAAAACCAAGGAAGAGTGCTTGACCAATGGGAGATCTCTTGCGCCGAGTGAGTCACTGCCATCGCCGCCGCCCACACTGCGTCAAAAGTGCAGTGGCAGCAATGGTAAAGGGAATACGTGAAACGCCGTGCCCAGGATGACATCCGTCTGCTGGTTCGTGGCTGCCAGCAGCTTTTCCCCGTGCGCACCCCACTGAAGGACGCACTGGTCGCTTGTATCCTCGATGTGAAGTGGCCTTAGGATAGCTTTTCACTTTTCCTTCTTTTGGTCCTTTGTAAGCCAGCGACGAGCCACAACTCATTGTGCTGTGCTGCAAAGTCTTTTGTATCCAGCCTAAGAGTTGTGTATTATATCAATGAAGAACCTTGTGGCCTTCCTAATCCTAACTGATTTCACCTCAGTTCATCCGAGTTAAATAAATTTAGATCCAAATTGTTAACGGAAGTCGACACATCCGAGTGGTTTAGCTTCCCGGTGATCGAAATAGCACGCCTTTCGGTTCAGGTTAAAGCTCGGCCCAAAAGATGTCATATGTTCTTTAAATTTGGGGACAAGGAGAACAAACTGCTCTACCCCGCCCATTGTTCACATACACTGCTTTGCTCGCTCCAGTGAACTCTGTTGCTAGGGTTTCCCTTCATCGCACATTCCGTCGCCACCAATCTTGATCTGCTCATGGCACCGCCATCTCCTGCCACCGCGAAGGCGATCAAGAGTGCCAAAGAGTGGATGAAGTCCATAACCGCCGACTGGCAGCTCTAGAAGCTTGTATCCGCCCGCGTACTCCCATCGGAGGAGTTAATTTCATGGCGTGCTGCTGTCGGTGAGTCCTCCCCTACCCCTCGTTCCGATGATGTGGTAGTCTTCAAGTGCTTCTTACTTCGTGGTCTCGGCCTTCCATCCTCCTCCTTCCTTAGAGGCCTTTTGCATTTTTACGTAATTGAGTTGACTCACCCTAACCTTAATTCCATTTTTCAAATCGCCATCTTCGTCCATCTCTGCAAGGCATATCTCAGATATTGCCCCACATTGATCTCTTCCGAACTCTTTTTCTCCTCAAAGCCTTTCCCAACAAGACCGCCCCAAGGCCATTAGGGGCGATGCTTCTAGCTGTGAGAAGGGGCTAAGAAGTTTTATCCAGATTTCCCCATGAAAACTTTGAAAAAGGGTTGGCACGTCGAATGGTTCTACTGCGCCAATCTCCCACCAGTCCTTCCCTCTTTTATCGGAAATTGTCCTGTAGTTCTTTCTTCCTGTTCCTCCCCTCTTGCCGAGAGCGAAGGCGACCAAGTTAAGGAACTGCCCCCCTTCTTGGGGATTTAAATGGAAGGGGCTGACCGGTGTCGGAGATGTAATAAACTACAATCTCCGCCGTGTCCAGCCCTTGAAGGAACGTGTCCACCTCGGATTCGAATATTCAGGGTCTAAAGATACCATTCGGGAAGGCGAGGAAAAACTCCCCGAAAAGGTCCTGCTTACCCGAATCTCCGATCTCTTTGTCTCGGGCACGCTTATCGAGAACACTGGCTGACCGGATCCTTATAGGCTATCAAAACCGCCTCCAGCAGTAAGCAAAGAAATTCTTCTTTACTAACTCTACTTGATATCTTGAAACCTGTTATGCCTTCTAACCCAGCTTATTACCTTTTATAGAATCGCGCGGCATTCTTCTCCGTTCCTCCAGTCCTTGAAGCCCCCGGTCATAAGGTCGCGCCATCTAAGCGCCACACAGAGGACTCGGCTGACGCGCCTCCTGCCAAAAAGGGCAAAGCACTTGTCCTCAAGGACTCATATGAGGATAAGGAGGAAGATGACACACCACTTCTGCATCGGAGCCACCGGGGCCCAAAAGCAAATACTTCTCCCACCACGCAGGCTCCAAGTCCTCCGTCATCACCGCTCACAAATCCGAAACCCGCGTCAGGGCTAGGAGGTCCCTCCGGCTCAGCCCCGAGTGATCATGCCGCTCGGAAAGGCGTGGGCCTTAAGATAAAAGTGTCACAAAGGCACATCCTTATCATACTTTTCTCCTCTCGCCATTTCATTAAAATTGCATCTTTAACGTCTTGCCTCAACCACAAGAAACCCAACACTGACATCCCCGTGGACACTCCAAGCACAGAAGCACCGGCCGCTGCAGCCACTACTCGTCCACCACCAAGCTTCCGAACTGAACCAGCCCCTGCCAAGGACTCGGCCCATCATCCACACCCCGGCCGACTGCTTCATCGCCAAAGGGCCCTCCTCCGGCATCCAAGGCTAAGGGCCCTAGCCTAGCTTCGGCTCTGGAAAGGTCAGAACCAGATATCGAGGAAATCCCTCGCCCTGCAGCTCCAGCCTATGTACTCCTCCCCTTCATGTCAAATGGAGGAAAGAAATGGAAGGCTATGAGGGCAATGATGCCGAAGAAGCGGAGCAGTGTGAAATGCTGCGAAATATGATGTAGTTTGGCTCCAAAGTACTTGAAGGAAGGCCATCCTTCAACCTTATCCTCTGATGGTCCAAACATTTTTGAATGCTTCTTTTGTCTCTTTCCAGAATCTGGGCACGCAATCAACACAAAAGTCCTAGTGTCTCCAGAAAGTTGTTGAGCAGTTTAAAGTCAATAGATGAATTTGACAACGTGCTTTAAGAAAAAAAGTATAAATACCGCGGCGAAAATTGAAAAACTTCGCAAGGAGGTTACCGAGCTACGATACCGCCATGTAGAAGATGCCAACACCATCTGCAGTTAGTGCTCAACTAGTCAATACCAAATTCATTTTTAGTTTCAAAATTCCATGTAACTTATATCTCTCCAGGTCGTGATAAAGCCCTGACTTCCCTTCATGAAAAGCAAAAAGCCTTGGAGGATAAGCAAAAGGCTCTGGAAGAAGAGGTCTTCGGGCGAATGTCCAGGCCGAGAAGGTGACTCAGGAATTAAAAGGTAAGCCTTCTAATACAAGTTTTCCCTTACTTGGGCCTTTTTGTGATCATCCATCTGACTGATTCACAGCCTATCAAATAAAAACCAAGGCGTAATTCGAGGTATTCAATGAAAAGGTGAAGTCCGCCGTCGAGCTACGTAACAGGACGTTGAGGTCTGCCGCGCCGGTGCTCCAATATCTTCATCGAGAAGAGGAGCTACCCACCAATGAAGACGTTGCGATGGCTTGACTATTGGATGCTCCCGAACGGCTAAGGGTTCTTGTGAAGGAAGCTGCGATGAAATGTACCAGCTAGTCGTTGGCTATTGTGAAGTCGCATTATCCCCGAGTTGACCTTGAAGCCGTGAATGAGGGATTTGCCTACTCCGAAGGAAAAGCTTCTGCCCGGATGGAGGAAGTCAAAGAGACTTCCGATGCCTTAGTAGATAATTTTGATTTGAGGTAGACGATAATTCCGAGTCGAATGGTCTTGCGATGTAAACATTGATCCTTCTGTATTAGTCATGCCATTTTATCTAAGTACAGTACCTGTTTCTAGTTGACTTTTCGTATAACGCCTTTTCATGACTAGTCTAGCCTCCGAGTGCAGGGAATTGGCTCATGGATTTCTCCCTAGACACGCGCCGAGTGGCTAAATGTCGTCATTAATGAATTAAGGTGCCACTACTAAGAATCTTTTGAAACTCGAATTTGATAATTGCATATAAGGAAGCCACACACTATTTAGTGTATCCCCCAACTTATTACTTAATTGTGTATGACTAAGTAGCAAGTCAAACAAGCCCTTATTACATAAATGGAAACTTGAATACAAAGTTTAAGAATAAAAACGATGTAACTGTTCGATATTCTAGTTTTTAGGGACGACCGATCCATCTTCGCGCTTAAGCCGATAAGCCCCGGGCGAGTTACTTCATCAATCACATAGGGACCTTCCCAGGCCGGGGAGAGTTTATGATCATACTTTTGATTCCTTCGGAGGACCAGATCTCCTTTGGATAACGCACGACCCCGTATGTTGAGCTGATGATAGCGACGCAGGCCCTGCAAGTACTTAGCCAACTGGATCATTGTTGCTTCCCTTGCCTCCTCTAGACGATCAAGGTTTTCTAGTCTCCCTTCCTCAGACTGGTTGTCTTCATAGCCTTAAACTCGTGGAGACTTAAATTTCAATTTAGTCGGGAGGACCGCCTCTGAGCCATACACAAGTAAGAAGGGTGTCATCCCTGTCTCTCGACTTGGGGTTGTTCTAAGTCCCCAGAGGATCGACGACAACTCCTTAATCCAGCGCGTAGTGTACGGCTTGAGCGGATCAAAAATCCTTGCCTTGATTCCTTGTAAGATCATGCCATTGGCGCATTCCACCTGTCCGTTGCTTATGGGGTGCGCCACCGACGCGTAGAAAATCATCATGCCTAATTCGTCGCCCCAATCTTGAAATTCGCTGCTTTTAAACTAGACTCCATTGTTGATGATAATCCGGTTAGGCACGCCGAAGCGAACAACAATATCGACGACCGGGTTGGCTTCGATCCACTTCGTAAACTTGTCGATGGCGACAAAAAGATGAGTAAAACCAACTTGCGCCCGCTTGAGGGGGCCCACCATGTCGAGATTCCAGACCGCAAAAGGCCAGGTGATTGGTATGGTTTGCAAATCCTGAGTCGTCATGTGAATCTGCCGTGTAAAGAATTGGCAACCCTCACATTTGCGCATTATATCTTGTGCGTTTGTCATGACAGTCGGTCAAAAGAATCATTGACGATAGGCTTTACCAACCAAAGAAATTGTTGCTGCGTCATGTCCGCAATCTCCCAAATGGATGTCGTTAAGCAGATCTTGGCCTTCTTACTCTGATATGCGCCGTCTTAATACTCTGGAACTGTTTTTGCGGAAAAGCTCATCCCCGACCACCTTATAGTTCATGCTTTGATGCGTTATGCACTTGGCCAGGCTTCGATCTTCTGTTAGCTCGTCCCTAAGGATGTAGTCCAAGTATGGTTGGGTCTATCAGGGGTTGATGGACAAGACTTTTGCTTCTGCTTAATGTTCTTTTTCGTCCTACGGAGCTGGCATCTTGATAGAGGGCTTACGTAGTTCTTTGACGAAGACATCAGTTGGTAGTTGTGCCCGACTGGATGCCATTCGCGCGAGCTCATCTGCTGTTTCATTGTCACGGTGGAGCACATGTGGTAGCTCCAAACCGTCGAATTTGTCCTCCAATTTCCTAACTTCCTGCCAATACGCAAACATGTTGTCGTCAATATAAGACCACTCTTTTTACACTTGATTAACCACAAGCTGAGAGTCCCCACGAACCATTAACCGTCGGATACCGAGCGATATGGCGATGCGGAGCCCATGGATGAGTGCCTCGTACTCGGCGACGTTGTTACTGACTAAAAACAGGATTTGAAAGACGTATCTTAGCTTCCTTCCTGTTGGAGATATGAGCAAAATCCCAGCCCCCGTGCCGCTGAGCATGAGTGCATCGTTAAAACACATTGTCTAGTACTCAAGATTCTCGTTGGCTGCTGGTATTTGAGACTTCGTCCACAGTCCACTCAACGACAAAATCAGCAAGTGCTTGAGATTGATGGCCAATCGAGGCTTGAACTTTATTTGAAAGGCTCCAAGCTTGACGACACACTTCGCGATTCTCCCGGTGGCTTCCCGATTGTGGAGTATATCTCCGATTGGAAAAGATGTAATCACCGAAATCTCATGATATTGAAAATAATGTTTGAGCTTTCATGACGTGATTAGCACGGTATACAAAAGCTTCTGCACATGTGGATATCGTATTATGGAGTCGCCCAATAATTCGTTGACGAAGTAAACCGGGCGTTGGACCTTCTTCTGAGGAAAATTTTCATCTTGCTGTTCCACGACCAACGTGTTGCTGACTACATGAGTTGTGGCGCTGATGTAAAGGAGAAGAGGTTCTTGGGGCATGGATGGGACCAACATCGGAGATATATTAAGGAACCTTCCTAGGTCTTCGAAGGATTCTTGTGCTTCCGCCGTCCACTGAAAATTATCCTGCCTTCGAAGGAGCTTGAACAAGGGCTTACCGCATTCCCCAAGTCGGGAGACGAAGCGGCCGAGTGCCATGATTCTTCCAGTAAGCTTCTGCACATCTTTCTGATTGGTTGTGGGATTCATCTTCATGATTGCACCGATTTTCTTCGGGTTCGCCTCAATGTCACGATGTGATACGATGAAGCTAAGGAATTTCCTTGATGTGACTCCAAAAATGCACATCTCGGGATTAAGCTTCATCCAATATGCCCTTAGGCTCTCGAATGTCTCGGTCAGATCCGTGATGAGATCGACTTTGACGTGAGTCTTTACGACGATGTCATCGATGTATGCCTCCACGTTGCGGTCGAGTTTAGTGTGGAAACACCGCTGTATGTTGCGTTGATAGGTGGCACTGGCGTTTTTCAACTCGAATGGCAGTGTGATATAGAAAAATGTCCCAAAAGGTGTGATGAACGACGTCTTGATGCAGTACTCATTCAGGCCGATCTGATGATTGCCCGAGTAGGCATCCGAAAAACTTAAGAGCTCACATCCAGCAGTGTAGTCCACCACTTGGTCGATACGGGGAAGCCCGAAAGGATCCTTGGGACAGGCCTTATTGAGGTCGGTGTAATCGACGCACATGCGCCATGTCTTGTTCTTCTTCTGCACGAGGACCGGATTTGCTAACCACTCGAGATGATACACCTCCTTTATGAAACAATTTGCTAACAATTTGGTGATCTCCTCCCTGATGGCTTATTTTCGGTCCGGTCCAAATCTTTGAAACCGTTGCTTAATCGGCTTCGCCTTATCATTAACGTGCAAAGAGTGCTCAATCACTTCCCTCGGAGCACCTGACATATCCGAAAGTTTCAAAGCGAACACTTCCTGGTTTGCCTGAAGGAAAGTGATGAGCACGCCTGTCCCGATCACATCCGTTTTGGTCGTCTTGGACGGGTCCAAGGTTATTTTCTTAGTTCCCTCGGCTGACTGGATAGAGATTTTGGCTTGTTTTATTGCTGGTACTTCCCCCTCCTCTTGGAGCGATACGACTGCCTGCCGAATCTTCTCCATCTCGACCGAAGCATCCAAGGCCTATGCCAATTCGTGACTTTTGTTATCACAAACAAAATATTGTTTTACATCGTCGGAGATGCTGATCACGCCATTAGGACCTGACATCTTCATTACGAGGTATGTGTAATTGGGCACTACCATGAATTTGACAATACCAGTCCTTCCCAAAATATCATGATATGTCGTTTTGAAATAGGCCATCTTGAAGCTTAGGCTTTTCATCCAGTAATTCTCCTTCGTCCCGAACGTGACGGGCAATGATATCTCCCCGAGTGGAACCACGGGCATCCCGGGGATCACCCTATTGAAAGGGGGCGATCCTTGCCTTAGCTGGAAACATGAAATCTTCATCTGGTCAAAGGTTTTGATGAAAAAGACATTTCTCCCGCTCACGCCATCAAACATGACTCTTTTGAGTTTGTTTCCTTGAACGATCGGATCTAAAACCAGAGGATACCTCCCAGAGAAGAGTATCCGATCGATCGACGGTAATTGGAACTTCTGACCAGTGCAAATATTTCAGGGCCGCAGGCAAGATAGCTTTGATTTCCTGAGTGGTCAGCTGCTGCTTCCACATGGACCCATATGCATTTGATCCTCCGAATAGGTAGATGATCTCACGCTTCGCATCTTGATAATCCCCATCTGTCTTTTTGCCGTGGCCGCCCTTGGCCGCCGACAGCTTAGAATGATCCTTAAACATCTGTAGGATGAGGCAATCTTTTGCAGCATGTTTTTCACGTGCATGGAAGGGACATACTGCTTCCATGACTTTATTATAGTCATTGTTGCTTGGGGGTTTAGGCCGATTGTGCTCCACGTTCGCAACCATGTACTCCTCTTTGCGCTTCTTGTCCTTCCGCTTGCCAGATTCATCGTTGGCCTTCTTCTTGGATCCTCCATCGTGACCACCTTGGTGGTTGACGATGGGCTACAATGGGGCGTAATAACTTCGTATAGCATACATTATACGAAGTTATACGAGGGGGGGGGTCTCGGGTCATCTGCTTGATCAATTCTTCGAATTTACATCCACGAAAAAGGCATCGATTATGATTTGCTCCAAAACATCCCGAATCTCGTTCTTTTTTTGTGAAACGCTTGGTAAACTCATGGAGAGTTTCATTCTTCCTGAAGTGTAATTGTCCAATTTCCGACCTTCTGGCGTGTCTTTCATAGGTCCCTTAAAAGTTAGCGATGATTTACTTTTGGAGATCATCCCAAGATTTGATGGAATTCTCTGGAAGCCCCGTTAGCCACGTTTGAGCGGTTGGGGTCAAAGTGGCCGGCAAATAATTTACCATGACGTTTTGATCTCCTCTCGCTGCGCTGACTGTCAGGACATAGACTTGCAGCCAGTTCTTTGGATCCCTCTCTCCGTCGAACTTGTCGATGCCCTTGAGGTCGAATCCTTCTGGGCAGACCACTCGGCGGAGATCTGGGGTGAATGCCCGAATTCCTTCCAAGGGGTGTGGCTTGTATCGCCGTGGAGATCTATCGCGCCGACCATGACACTGGCCTTGATGACAATGCCAACCATGATGGTCGTGCTGACTGGTGGTGCTCTCGGCTTGGTCTTCGTCGTGGCGACTGTGATAGTTGCGGGACGGTCGTTCGCTGTCGGCGCTCCCTCCTCCATGCTTTGATATCATGGCGGAGATCATGACACGCCGATCGATGGGATCCTCCAGCAGTGGACGCATGCGCCTTGCTCTGGTTATGCTCAAAATGGTTGTTTGCCGTTGCAGGCGTGGTTGGAGCCCGGTGAGCGTCGTTTTGCTGGATCGCTGCCATCTCAACCATGGTTGTTGCCCTGGCCAAGGTTTGAATGAGTGGGTTGCCTTCTGTGAGTTGTGGGACCAAGGTCTCCAGGAGAGTCTTTGAGTCAACGATGTTGGCTTGCGGGGTCGTATAGACTTCATGCTCCTTCAGCTTTACCGCTCGCAATTCGTTCTGAACATCGTGGCCCCGGATTCAAAGCTAGCGCATTCGTTCTTGGTCTTCTCCACGGCGCTGCTCGACTTCAGCCGCCTCAGTGGCGGCCTCTTCGTCTCTAGCGTGCTGAGAAGTGTGAAGGCCGTCGGCACCGAGCACAAAAACTTCGTTGTAGTTGCAGACCTCCGTACTGCCTTCCGACTCGAAATCCGAGTGGGAGAAGCTGACCTGCTCACTCTGTCCGAGAGGTTAGTCAGCATTGATTACACCCACGAACTGAATCAGGGTCAATTGGATTGCTCCAATCTGCCCTTGGGATTGATCCTCAACTCGGTCAGGGAGGATTTGCGCGAAGGTGGCAGCAGAGTTCCTGAACTCGAAGGGAAATCCGAGTTGAGATGTAGAAGTTCCTCTAGATTGGATCTTGTCCGAGTCCGAGGAACCGTCGGTACCGAGTTCTTTTCTATCCATACCTGAAGTAGCTACGGGGGAGAGTTGCTGGCTCATTGAATTGGAGAAAGCGACAGCAGAATTCACCAGTCCAAATGGAAACAAGGATGGTAAGGTGCTGGTACCTTCCTCATACTGGGTCTCTCTGGATTGGAGAGACGAAGGTTGTCGATGCCATCGGTGATGAAATCCAGGGCTCCGAAGCGGAATGCTTGTCTTGGCATGAAGACGGTTCTCAGCAGTTTGAAGATGCCATCAAACTTGGGATATCTTGACGCTTCCATACCTAGCTCGGCAACTGTCGACAGGTGTAACCTTGGGGGTACTTGTCGGCAATAGAATTATGCGGGTTGCTCAAGATCTCAAGTCGGATGGAAACACAAGACAGGGAAACTTTTTTAGATAGGTTCAGGCCCACGATGATATTTAACACCCTAGTCCCGTGTTCTTAAGATTATATGAAGATCTCGATTACAATGGGGTCTCGAGATCGTATGCTGTGGGAAAGATTAGATAATATGATCTGCGACCCTAACTCTCCCTTTATATAGTGCAGGGGGATAAGGTAACATGATCATATTCAGTTTGTTATATCGGATCCTATCTCCAGAGTGCCCAACATGTATATGCACAAGTATTTACAGATACGAACCCCCTAATCACACGGATCAAACTTTATTCTCAGAACTATTCTTGGCATCCAAGTGAAGTTCGAGTGGTATTTATCCTCCTCCAGTCAGCTCAGGTCGTCCATTGTCCGCTGATCTATGGGCCTTCTAGGAAGATACCCAGGGCTCATGTTATCCACACGCTTGTACCCAGGGCTCATGTTATCCACATGCTTGTCTCCCCCAGTTTTGCTTAACTCCATCTAGAAGCTGCATCTGTTGTAGGCAAAAATTAGTTGCCCCATAATCAACAAGTAAGATCGTCCGAGGACATGTTTCTGATGCATCAGCATAAATTTATAGATGAATGGTGACGGGGTGGTGCACGAATCTATAAATGAATATTGATGAGGCTACGGTAATGGCTACTGCAGGAGATGGTCTATGATGACATTTGTGTTCCCCTCCAAATTTCAGCTCAATATATCATTTTTCCTCACTCATCTGCTTTCGCCCACTGCCACCATGGATGGATGGAGAGCTAGCTCGCTGGCTCGCTGCTAGCTTCTACCACATCCAGAGCTCAACCTCACTCGTATGCCTGTATATTTAAATCGCGGTGCATGTGTTTCAGAAAATTGTTGGTGATTTCTTTCTCACTTGGATTCAGTCTTTGCCATCTTCTTTCTCGTATCCGGCCGCCTCTGTCGACAAGATTAGATTTTAGGTCTGGGGTGGGTTCCCCATGCCCCTAGCTTAGAGGGAGGCTGAGGCAGCGATGGTCTGGTGGTTGGGAGGGTATCGGGAGGCAATGAAGTAGCAACCCTACTGCCTAAGCCGTGGGGGTGATCGAAAGCAGTCATACGGCGGTAGCATGCAGATCAACACATACTGACTGAATTAAGGTAGACAGGGCTAGCGTGATGGAGGGAGGACCCATGATGTTGCAATGATGTGGCAAGGGAGCCTCCAACCATGTGAAGGTGGACTGGCAACCGCGACAACAACGATAAAGGCACACAGAGCAGCCTGAGATTAAGGAAGGGGATGTCACCACTCGAGAAGAAGGGGATGTTGGAAGGTGGCGCTGTCAGAGAGTGAGGAGGAGGAGGCAGCACGGGGTGATTGAGTTCTTATCTAAACATAATTGGCTGCATGGACAGTTTTTTTTAAATTAACCAACGAAGCTCGAGCTCCCTATCCTCGTAAGTCCCGTCACCAGAGGTGGATCTACAGTATTAGCACCGAGGTTAACGACCCTAATGCCTTTCGGACAAACCCTTCTTATTTATTGCTACCCTATTAGTGTATATACATATAAACCTACCATTTGAAACTTAACACATACTCCCTCCGTCCCAAAAAAGAAAGTCGTTTTAGCATTGAAACTGAGAGAATATTGCACAAGTAAAATGACGCATGTACCCCTGGGTGCAGTAATTATATCAGCGCATAACCCAAGTCCAAGGAGCATTTAAGCGCCATTTAACTCAGCCAAAACTCAGCCCGCCATACATATTTTTAGCGCCAAAACTCAACCCGCTAAAACTCAGACAGCCATACATTAGCGCCAAATCGATGCTCAAAAAAACTAACAGGAAAGCATCAGTGCCAATTACATTAGCGCCAATTTCAAAAGGCTAAAAATCACAACTAATCAAAAATTGCATTCTGCTGCCAGCACCATCTAAACTAGCACTTTATATACTCCAGTCAGTCTTCCTGTGATTCACGTGCACAAGAAATCGATTAGCCATGGCCATAATAGATCTAAACCAACCAACATTAGAGGAAGATGAAGCATTACCTGATCTGAATGAAGCTCTTGCTAATGAAGAAGAAGAAGAAGAAGGAAGAAGCGGGCCTTGTCATGCACCTGAGGAATCAGAATATGAAGGTGAGTAAAGAACCTTTCTATACCCTTATATGAAGAAGAAGCAGCACTCTGTTATCATAGTATAGATTATCAACAATGACTTTTTGTAGATGAAGTGCTTGGAGGAGGCAACCAACACCAATATGATCTAAACCATGGTGCTCATGCGGAACAACACAACTTAGGTGAGAGAGTACAATTACATTGCATGACTGCATTTAGGACAATATAAAAAAAACTAATTAGGGTTATTGCAAACATAAAATTGCAATTACTCTTACCAAAACTTATTGAATGTTACATTGCAGATGCAGGACATGATGATTTCTTAGCCATGGATGAGGAAATGCAGGACTATGGCGTCTATGCTGACCATGTGAACATAGTTTTCGACGAGGAGGAGTTGATCGACTCGGATCATGAAGTTACACATGCAAATGAGGGAAATCTGTTCAAAGATCTGACTGAACAGCAAAGGTAGGCCATATATGCAGCATTGCTAGAAAGAACCAACTGTGGGAGATTAAAGAAAAACAGTACCACTATAGTTGCTGAGATGTTTCAGGTAAATATACGTTCGGTGCAGCGAGTATGACAGAAAGTTAAGAAGTGTCGTCAATTAGAAATTCATGTGGATGTGCGTTCTAGTAAGCCTAAGAATTGCGGCCGAAAAAAAATGAAGCTGACTTGGCTCAAGTATCTAGTATTCCATTGCATAGAAGAAGCACTATATGTTCCCTCGCACTACAACTTGGAGTCAAGAAAAGAACATTGCACAGGTATTTCAAACAGGGGCTGTTACGTCGCCACTCCAACTCACTGAAGCTTTCATTAAGGGAAGGAAGCAGAAAAGAGAGACTATAATGGTGTGTTTCAATGTTAGATCCGAATTCTTTGACAAAACAACCCAAGTTCATTGAAATGGATAACATTGTCCATTTAGATGAGAAGTGGTTCAATGCAACAAAAAAGGACAGGAATTTTTACATGCTACCGAATGAAGAGGACCCATACAGAAGTGTGCAAAACAAGAACTCCATTGATAAAGTGATGTTTTTGTCAGCAGTTGCAAAGCCTAGGTTCGATGATGAAGGTAATTGTATTTTTGATGGAAAGATAGGCGTGTGGCCTTTTATCAGAAAGGTATCACAGTCAATAGAATAATATAAATTGTGTATTTCATATTTCTGCATACACTGATCTCAATTTAAATTGTGTTATTCATAGGAACCAGCTCAAAGGAGAAATCATAATAAAGAAAGGGGGACACTTGTAACCAAGACTATTAAGGTCAATAGAGATACTATAAGGTCTTATATGATTGCTAAAGTGCTACCAGCTATTGTATCATGTTGGCCACAAGAAGATCGTGGGAGAACTATATGGATTCAACAAGACAATGCACCATCACATGTGCCAACAAATGATGATCAGTTTGCATTTGCTGTATCACAAACAGGGCTTGACATACGCCTTATATGCCAGCCTCCAAATTCCCCCGATATGAATGCATTAGACCTTGGTTTCTTTGCTTCTCTACAGTCCTTGGCATATAATAGAATCTCCAGAAACATGGATGAGCTTATAGAAAATGTGTGCAAAGAGTATGAAGATTACAACCCAAGTAAACTTAGCAGGGTGTTCTTGACACTACAAGGTTGCTTGCTTGAGGTAATGAAAGATGGCGGTGGAAACAGGTACAAGATCCCTCACATTAACAAGGACAGACTGCAAGCACTAGGTACTTTGCCTAAAAGCCTGAATTGTGAGCGTCAGCTATATGAGAATGTCATGGAGGCTTTCAGCAACTAATTGTAATCTTAACCTTTTGTAATGTTTTGCCTATCGAGGTGTTATGCCAAACCTTTTGTAATGCTTTCTGCAAACGTCAAACAATGTCATGGCAAACAAACGGCAACACTAATTAAACAATTCTACTAGTCATAGTAGCACCAGAGTAGTAGATACCCCATATCAGTAGCAGATAATAAACTTAACACCATCATAGTAGCACCATAATAGTAGTAGATAATAAAGGCAACACCATCATAGTAGCACCATATCAGTAGCACCATCACAGTAGCACCATCTCAGATAGTATAGAAATAGCTAGGAAGCATAACCTTGATCATGCTAAGCACTAAATCACCGTCGACTTGCTCCCGGGCCACCAGTTCATCCACCGTCGACAACGCCACCTCATCTGCGCCCGACGCCGCGAGGTCCTCCACCTTTTTCACTACCGCCACCTTTTCAGCTACCGCCGTCAGCTTCTTGCGTCTCTTCCGCACCTCTTCAACGCCATCTTCTTGCAAGTCCTCCGAGTCCGGGACATACAAGACGGCATCTTGCTCCTCCGTGTCAGCGACGTAGAGGTCGCCGGCGGGGGACTCTCGAAAGCGGCGCTCGTTGGTACAGCCATCTAACGAGCTCCTACCCCCGCAGATTCAGCTGCCCGGCCAAACCCTAGATATTGGCGACGCGGTTGGGGAGGGAGGGAAGTGCGGGAGCTTCTGTCTGGCACCCGGCTTCGGTCCGTCGGCGCCGGCAGCTTCAGATCGACGGCCACGGAGCCGGATTCGGTGGATATCAATGTGGGGGAGAGGGCGACGGTGGGAAGGGGAGAGGACAGAGGACAGAGGACATGATGCGGGGAGAGGACAGAGGAGACGATGCGGGGAGAGGGAAGAGGACGGATCTAGGAGGCGATTCGAGGAGGGGATGGTGCGGGGAGAGGATGATGCGGAGGAGCCGATGCGGGGAGGAGGGTGATGCGGAGAAAGGGGAAAAGGGTATTGACGGAGGAGGCGATGCGGGGAGGGTGAGGAATGGTGGACGGAGAGAGCGGTAGGTGGGAGGAGTGGAGTATAATAATTTGTTTTAATAAATGGAGTGGAACCCACAATCTAGAATGACATTCTTTTTGGGACAAATTTTGAAGTCCAGAATGACTTTCTTTTTGGGACGGAGGGAGTAGTGATTTAGTGTAAAAATGACCCCGACGACTCTAACAACTTGTTTTCCTGTATCCGCCCCTGCCCGTCACATTCATCCAAAAACACGGTAGATGCAAACGAGTCCGTTTGCCCGTTGATAGGTAATAAATAGACAACTTTATTGGATCGTTTGCTATTTATCTATAAGGAACAGACAAATATGTTATTCTTTACTGGCATTTCCTTAATTCTCATGCTACATTATATTGCTAAAATCAATCATGGCAAAAAAAAATTAAGTTGGGGCATATTATTGTATATGCTATACTATGTTGGTTCATCCGTCTATGTTTATCAAACATTGTCTTACACAAAACCCAAGCGCGTGCCGAAAATAACTATATTGCCAATGCTTATTACTTACAAATCCTATGTTCAATGCACTATGTGTTTGTGTCACGCATGGAACACAAAACGAAGCTAAATATTTCTTAGGGTATATAGAGAACAACATGCTAATTTTTTTATTGGAATATGAAATGCGCCATATATTTATCGAGCTAATTCAAAGAAAATAACCCTTATAAATGTGGTAATAAAATCTAAAAAACCAGACATGCTTCTGTGCTGAACAAACCAGCAACGATTTCTTCTTCTCTCTTTTTTTTTTTGAAAATTTGCTATACACCACTCTAAATTTGAATTGGCTGTTGTAGTGATATTGCACTGAAATTTTAAACCTTTGCTATATAATACTCTAAATTTAGAATATTTATCATTATAGAACTATCGTATGTTTCCGTTGTTAAAAATATTCAAAAATAGAAACAATTTAGAGGACATAAAAAACTACAAGATTCCAAATAGAGGTGCATTCAGCTACACTAATTTTGAAATCCATGATTTAAAATTTTAAAATGTCAAAATGGAATGATTTTTTTAAAACTTAAAATAATACAAACAAAATAATAAAAAATACAAATAAAATGTTGAGGTGTTGTATGCATTTCTATTCGTCATTTCAAAATATGATATTGATAATTACGTCTGTAAAATTCTCAAAAACAAAAAATTGTAAAATTAAAAAATTTATTTGAATTTAGTATTTTAAATGCTAAATTGTTTGGTTCAAATTTGAGTAGCACAATTGTTTTAATTATTATCGTATTTGTCACATCATTTTTAAATTTTTTTCTAAAATTGCTTTGATTTTTGGAAATTAGTTTTATTTTGGCACTTAAATTGTTAAATTATGGATTTCAAAATTTGTGTAGCAAAATGCTCTTGTATTTGACATCTCGTAATTTTTTTTTTTGAAGCAAGGTAGGAGGACTGCCGTGTATTCAAAAGCAGGAGAAGATTATAGGTTGGGGGGAGATTAGGGCCCCTCCCCCGGTGGCCAAAAAAAAGACTTAACTAATTACAAAAGGCGCGCCTGCAGCCTCTCAAAGGCGCAGGTCGTCCAGAAACTGATTATAGAAAGCTAGGGGTGGTCTTTCAGCTTCTTGAAAAATCCGGTTATTACACTCCAGCCAGATGCTCCAAAGCAAAGCGGCGGCGACGGAGAGCACACTTCGGGGAGCCGGCCCATCCTACAGAATGTAATCTTTATGACAGTGCTATAGGGCTAATTATTCTGAATATTGAGCGGTATACAACAAAGTCTCAAATATTCAATGTTATACATCAGTATTAGTCAATTTACTTCCAAATTAAAGTGGTACATAGCAAATCCGCCCCCAACCGAACTTTCCAACTTTATCATGCTTCGGCTGCCCCTATGGCAAAACCACCGTGGAAGGTTTCTCGCAAAATTTTGCATACCTTTGACTACACCTAATTTTCTAGGCCATGGGTTATGTGCACTTGCATAGTTTAGGGAGGTAAGTAGATTTTTCCTTTTTACCTTCATTCAAATCTGGTAGATTTTTGTCATGGTGACAAGTAAAATCATTCAGGAATCAGGATCCTCACAGATTTTGTAACAAATAGTTTTAGCATATAGCTTATTCACATTCTAACACAAATGAACAAATTGCAATCCCGCCTAAACACCAAGCACACAAAAAAAGGAGCAATCTTGCCTGTCCCTCCTAGGCTCCTACAGCATTCTACCACCAACATACAGCAACAGCTGCGATCAGTAGCAGATCAAAATAGCGAAACAAAGATCAACTCAACACAAGACTCTGCAGACAAAACTATGCTGTCTATATGCACACTTCTTCTATTGTCCAATGATATGCAATATGTTGACCACCAACCTGTGTTTTGTTTCATAAACCATTTAACTCTTTCACTAGGATGTATTTATCAACATGAGCTGTTTCTACCTCTATACAGTGGAGCGTGTGCTCATACTGATCATACTTGGCAGACCATTCCAACCTCCAGACTGGAGACGTGTGGTATGTTAGCTGCGTAGGAAGGGCCTCGGCTGTTCCTTCTCAAGAACTCATAGCCAAAGTTTATCGCAACCTGCTTCATCAGAGTAGACCCGCTCTTCGCCTTCATGTAGGAGCGCCCCATTATGAATGACATGCCGGCCTCTCTTGCCTCCGTCAGCTCCTGCAGCTCACTACGCACCTCACTGTCAATCTGTGCGTTCTTTGGGAGCACAAACCTAACCCTCTTTGACCTTGTTCGGTTCATCTTGACAGTAGATGGTCCCAGTGAATCTGGCACACCATCCAGGTCATCGTCCACCTCCTGAAATGGAAGACCTTTGCTGATGAAAGAAAGCTTCTCGTAGGGGTGATCGGCAGCGTCCAGGTAGCCTTTCTGGTTGGAATCGCCACTGCGGATGAATTCTGCAATGCTGCTGACAAGGTCCTTCTCAAATTCAACGTCATCCTTCTGAACATCACGGTACCCATATCGCACAACCACCCTGTATAGCCTATACTGCTTTGGGCCAATGCGTCCCACCAAGAATCGCTCCTCGGGTTGGACATGTGGTACAGGTACTGATTTAATGCATAGAAAGACCAAAACCTGGTGAAAAATAGTGTTTTAGCTTGATGCATGTACTGGTTCACTAAGATAAATTATTCAGCAGAGTGCGCATGGAAGAGTTATTTTCTATTCCTGAAAAATAAAAAACAATATTCTTGCCAGAACAACAAGGGTATGGTGATATACCTGATGAAATGCAGGCAGATTTGTCACAAAATGGGAGAAAATTGCAGGAATCCCAGACATAAGCTCTGTTTGTATAAGACCGATGCCTCTTACCCGAACAAACCCCAAGGAGGGACCAATATTTAATAGCCAACTTATTGACACCTTGTTATGCACATCAAATTCGTACTTCTTTATGGTACCATAATGCCACACACACATCACGATCATGAAAATGAAGGAGAGGGTAATGGGTACCCATGCCCCCTCACGGAACTTCACAAGGGATGCTGAAAAATAAAGCACTTCAATCGCGCCAAAGAAAAGAAGGAAGCTGAGAGAAAAGACTATGCTCTTGTTCCAGCAAAGGACTATAACCAGTGACATCAAGCAAGTTGTGACGAGCATGACAGTTATGACTGCCAGTCCTGAACCAAGGGAAAAAAACACATCAGCTAAACGTATAGGATACAGACAAACATAAAGGGTTCATATCCTGTGACTATTCATGGTAAAAGTAAAGTATAATGTGTGTTATCTTGAAACAACAAAATAATATGCTTATGGAATTGTACTTACCTTGTGCGTTCGTCAAATGCTTTGTATCTCTAAAGCCTAATGTAACAGCCAGACATAGTATCATCAAGATCCAATTGATCTCTGGTATGTATATCTGACCATGTACTGTAGACGATGTATGCACAACCTTCACCTTAGGGAAGCAATTTAAGGAACAACATTGCTTGATGATTGAGAATGTGCCAGTAATAATTGCTTGGCTACCAACGACGGCTGCTAGTATTGCAATCCCCAGAACAGGCCATCTGATTTTTTCTAGAAAGAGACTGTTCCATAAGTAAATGAAGTACCAAAGAAGGGGAATATCTCATTGTCTATAATGCCTCAAGAGCATAAAAAGGGATATAGAAAGAGTACCTGGCACTGATACATAGAATCCAATATGATGGCCATCATCAAAACTGTGATGTTGTGAAATGTAAGCAGCTTGTCCCATATAGGCCAGAATGAGGGCTGGGTAAACAACCAACGTGAAAGCTATCTGTTGTAAATGAAAAAACACTGGTAAGGGCTTTTACACTTGCAGTGATGATCAGCAAAGGTAGGTTGACCATGTGGAGTCAAGGACTACAAAGTTGAATTAGTATGCAGATTTTCAAGCATTAAATTTTAAAGCATTAGACAAATTGTTGCAAATATAATATGTGTAGTCATACAGATTTAATAGTGAACATCATCCATAATCATTCTACATGCCATGGCTACCTTGGGATCAGAATATTTTACTTCACATATCACTGAACTTATTCATATATGGACCAACAAAGCTCCCATCAGCAATACCACACAGTGCCTTCTGTCGTAACGTTGGCCCAGAAGTACTCTTGCGAACATAAATTATATATGATTTATCTTTCTTTTTTTTTGTTAGACATGTATTATAACTGTATCCTTTTACTAGCATGTAAATTAAGAAACTCATTCAAATGCAAATTAAGTGATGGTAATTCTGTCCAAGCAGCAAAGGACAATGTTATGTGAGCCTCTTGTAGCATGATTGATTTAAAGTTATAATTGACTCATGTGATACCTTGATTGAAGATTGTGTAAAATGCCCAAGGTCCGCATACATTGCTTCAGAACCTACCAATTTCAACAGTTTCACAAGGGTCAACTAATCATCATTATTATGCGAAGTGGCAGAGCAGAAGGTGTTGCAACAGACTACTTTCTTACCAGTTACGCACAGAAGGATCCCACCCAGCGACATCCAGCCACCTGTTTGAGTCTTCTGAAGAAATCTGTACATGTAGTATGGCGATAGAGCTTTGTACACTTGGGGATTCCAATGGATGATGTTGTAGACCCCTATGATGCTGATGCAGAGCAGCCACAAGCAAACGATGGGCGCGAAAAGAAACCCGACCCTGTGTGTGCCGTAGTGTTGCAAGGCGAACAAGCCCACCAGTATTATGCAAGTTACTGGAAGCAGTATATCTACAAGCCAACACATGTCACAAAAAAAAAAAAACTGATCATCAGCTAGGTGTTCAGAAACAAACATCACAGCACTATTCGACCAGTAGTGTAATAACTAGAAGCAGCACATACGACAAACATCGCAAGTATTTGCTCAAAAAGACAAACATCGCAAGTAAATTAACAAGATAAATAATGCAGTAACAGGAATCAATACAATTGTAAAAACAACAAGCAATTGACCTACATTCGTGCTGTTGATTGACCATCGACAACTCGAGCCCGGAAACTGCTGAGAACACTGCAAATGAGAGCAAGAAGAAGACATCAGAGATCAGACTCTTGACACCAACCAATTTTGGTGAGCACCAAGGACAAGGAGGAGAGCGCGACCAGAAACGGCAGGGGTGAGCACGCCGTCGCCGATGACCATGCATGTCCCGAGAAGGGCGAACAGCAGCAGCAGCCTCTGCAGGACCCTGTGGCGTTCCAGCGCGGCGCGCATGGTGGACACGGGCCCCGGCGAGCCTGGGGCGCCGCCGCGTTGCCCCGTGAGCTCGTCGTTGCCGCCGGGGAGGAGGCCCGCGCGGACGCGGCGGCAGATGAGCGAGTAGAGCGCGAAGGTGCCGCCCTCGCCGCCGTCGTCGGCGCGCAGGACGATAAGCACGTACTTGAGGAGCGGGATCAGCGTGAGCGTCCAGAACACGAGGGAGAGCACGCCGTAGATCTCCTCGTTGCCCGCTGAGTGCTCGATGTCGCCGCCGGCGAAGGCGCTCCTGTACACGTACAGCGGCGCCGTCGCCACCTCGCCGTACACCACCCCGAGGCTCTGGTACGCGAGCACCAGCTCCGATCGCCACGCCTGCAACCGCATCCACAAATCAAGAAACCAAGAAACCGCCGCCGCAATGCCCCCGAAACGCACAAAGATTGAACATTTCACACGGAAATAATCCGGCAAACTGGATGGCAAGCAAGCAGGCCTCACCTGCTTCCGGCGCGCCGCCCTCGCCGCGCCGCCGCCGATCTCCACATCCATTCCTGCCGCTCTTCACGGTGCCAAGCGCGCGCAAGCTGCCGCCTTTGGTGAGCGCATGTAAAATCGACGGCGGAGAAGGGAACAAATTGACCAGGGAAAAAATTAATGTTTCTGGCAAGATTTCTCGCTTTGTACTCTACTCCTACTTGAGATGACAAGCAGCAGAAGGAAGCCAAACGCTCGCCTCCCTTCTCTTCCAGCAGCTTCTCGCAAGAAGCCAAGAACTACTACTAAACCCTTTGTCCTTGCTCGGTTCTCCACTTGTTCTCACTACGCAACAAGAAAAAAAGAAAATCCAAAATCCAAGAACAAGCACACCGGTGCAAGAAAGGGGGAAGATTTTGGATATCAAGCAAGGATTTGGGCGGGCAAAACAAATTGATGGATTGGGGAGGGGGATGAATTTTTTTCTCTCTTCCTCTTTTGTTGCAATCTTTTGCAGGAGTGAGAATCTTCCTACTACTTATAGCCGGGTTGAAGGGGAGGTCAGCGAAGGCCACGGCAGGATTGGCCAGATTGCTTACAGGGTGGGCGACATTTCAGGCTGTATAGCCGTATCAGGGGCAAGTTGATATGTGGTTGCTCCTTTTAGCCTTTTGGGCACCGTGGGTGGGATCTTTGGCTGTGGCTATCAGCGCCAAAGATAGGTTGCTTTTCTCCATTCCATTTCTTCCTCTCTCTCTCTCTGTCTTTTTTCTGCTCTTGCAACTTTTAGTTTCTGTTTTTCTTTTCTTGTTGGAACGTGATCCGGTGCTTTTAAAAGAAAATGCCATCTCTGCCGAAGTCATCGGCTGATGTTCTGCTAGCTTTTATTAGCGTCGAATTACGTAACGTAGCAGAATCAGCAACAAATACGCGCTATAAATATGAATATATGAACTAGGATAGTGTTGCCAGTGGAGATAGAAGTGCGATGTAATGAAAACACCTCAAATGGGTCAGACATTTCATCGGTAGGGTTTTAAGTTTTAATAGGTAGTTTTTCAAGTTCCTCTTGCTAACGTCAGCACGTTTAATAGATCAAACGTCTGATTCTAGGAGCCCATCAAAATCCAAACTTATTTAAGTGTGTAATAGAAACCCAAACTATACTTGGTGGATCGATAAGTAAATTGCACCGTTTTTTGAGTGATTTCACTTAGGTTCATAACTTTCAAAGCCAATGATTTCAGTAGACGAAGTTGTGATTCTATTCCACAACAGTTTTAAAGTTTTCCATTCCACATTACCGCACACATGGTAGAATTTTTGCAAAAAAAACCTCCTCTCTCTCCTATATATCCTCTTCATACTTTCTTTCCACCTCTCTTCGTCGAGGTAAAGGGGTAGAGAGCAAATCAATAGCCGGTGCAACTTAGCCACCATGTGGTCTGCACCCCCTACGGGCACACCTTAGCCGTGGTGTGCCAATATCGCCCATGGCTGATGCGTGCCATGTCGCACCCGTTCTATACATGGTTGTGTGTGGTGCCGCATCATCAATCTCACCATATGTCTAGGTCACGCCCTAGGATGTATGCACGACACGACAATGCCCCTTCGCATCGGCACACATGTATTGCCACAATCTGACCTTCTCCGTCGCCCTCTCAGGCCACGGGCCCAAGCCTCCAAATCCATGTCCAAGGCAAGGAGCCTCCAACCTATGGGGGAGGGGAGACATGCTAATGGGTCAAGCGATCGCTGTGTCAAAGGTAGAGGATCTAGGCGGCATACTCTGACTCCTATTCTCCCCACGCATCCTCTGATCCACATCACCATCATTAGATATAGAGTAAAATGCATCGGAGGTCCATTAATTTGTAGCGTGGTGTCGCTTAGGTCCATCAACTTCAAAACTGCAGTTTTAGGTCCATTAACTCTTTAAATTGTTCACAGCAGGCCCGTACCCCTTCGTTTTATGTTTAGATCCGACGTGGCATGAACAACTTAAAGAGTTAATGGACCTGCAGTAAACAACTTAAAAGAGTTAATGGACTTGCAGTGAACAACTTAAAGAGTGGGGTCCATGCCACGTCGGATATAAACATAAAATGAAGGGGTACGGGCATGCTGTGAACAACTTAAAGAGTTAATGGACCCAAAACTGTAGTTTTGAAGTTGATGGACCTAAGTGACACCACGCTACAAGTTAATGGACCTCCGGTGCATTTTACTCTTAGATATATCCCCATCACCGTTGAGCCTTCCATCAAGTTCGTTGTCAGCACCTATGGAGTTGGCGCATATGGCAAGCTAAGAGATTGACGAGGAGGGTCATGGTGGCACCAACGGTGGAGGGAAATCTCCACTCGACTCACTCGTTGCCTCCTCCCCTCTTAGTCATCACTGCTCACCATGCTCCGGTCAACGTCTTCTCCCGGAGCTTCAGTCCTCGTTGCTCGCTTTCAGAGCTTGTGCCTTGCTCAGTTGCTCCAGCCTCGGCAAGCTTTGCTCTGCATCATCCTTGGTCTCTATTGAGCCCCTCTCTCAGATCCAATAGGCCCACGTTGGGAGGTGGATGAATGAACTCTAGAGAGGTGTTGAGTGGGGAAGACCATGTAGGGGGGTGTTGGGGAGGGGTTCGCTTGTTGTACATAGCGGGCTGCACATATCGGGGCCAAGTCAGAGCTTCGGTGGCAAGAAGAAAGGGCTGGGGCAATGTAACATGGATTAGAGCTTCAACAGTGGGGAGCAGAGGCTTGGGCGACGCATCTCAAGCCACTAGGCTAGAGCTTAACTGGTGGGGAGTGGGGACCAAGGAGGCGGTATAAGAGGTCAATAGGAGAAAGAGGAGGTCGGTGAGAGATTCAAGGAGAGGGAGTTAGCTACGATGTGAAAGAAAAGAAGGTGGAGAGAGACTACGGAGAGGATAGGATTGAGGAGGGGTCTTTTGCAAAAATTATACGTGTGCAGTGATGTGGTATGGAAAAACCACCGTTGGACCTACCGTGGAATAGAAGCATAACTTCATGTACTGACCCTAATACTTGTAATGGGAATTCAGCATCACGAGTCGATACTAATCCAGTTTAGTATCTCATGATGGACAGTATGGTGGAATCATCACAGTATATTTAATTAAAGTCAAATATGAGTAAACCATAGTATTTTATTACAAAAGCAAACTGGCATACCAGTTGATAGTCCATGCGGAATTAAACAATAAGCAGAAAACATCAGAGTGTTCAAATTAAATACCTATGATGAACTCCAAGGTGTAGCCCCGAACACCTTAACTAGCCTTGCGCTCCCTCTTCAGGGCCTTCCTCCTGACCGAAATCTGAATAAAATATGTCCGCAAGCAATTTAATGAATACGCGGCTACCCAGCAAGCAATCCTTAATTATGAGTGCAGGGTCAAGGAGGGAAATTAGGTTATTTTACCCAAATCCTACTTCTAGTCATATTTTAGTTATTCAAGTTTTAGTTTGGTGAATGCATGATCATCAATAGAGACTCTTGATATCCAAAAGAAGGTGCATCTCACACCAGGCCAATCCCAGCCTAATCTAGTCAGGTTTAATATTGAAAAAGGGTGAATCTACATGTGCAAACCTTTCCAGACTCATCCATAACTGTGGACACGGCTATCATGATAGTTTTAACTCTGCAGAGTGTGTACAAGTTTCTCCACAAGCCCCGTCTCATCCACTAGGTGAAATGATACAAGACTTTTCCAGTCTACTGCGCCCACCACTTCGCCAGCCCTCTCTTTTGGTTTCCTCAGCCCCGCCGGTGCCCGCCACAGTAGGGCGCCTACTACGTCTGGACACCACCCGGGGGCATTCCCCATTTAAGCCATTCGGTCTCAGGGACGCACCTACCCCTCAGAGGAGATTGCAAGCCTTCTCCTAGGGCAGCAGTGACGAAACGTAACCGGCCAGCCTACAAGTCAGTGGTTAGTGGGTATCGTAGTGTACTAAGTCAAGGCTGAAGGCACAAGTGGTTGTAAGGTAAGGTTCGGTCCGGCAATACACAAGCTTGAGTCCTTATTAGGGGAGACCGTCTCCACACCACCTCAATCCCGGAAACATCTCTGCTGGGTCTCCCCTAAACCATCTACACTAGTTTTAGTTGATTAAATTTCATCCAAAATCACCACTATGAGGTATACGCCTTACAAGGCACAATTTTATAGTGAATCCCAAATGCAGTCCTACACATTCTAATCAAGGATAGGATAGGAAAAGTATAACAGGTTCGCAAAGGTGGCTAAACATATTAATTGATTATTAACATGCTTAGGTACGCATGCCTAAATTCTATGCATGCGGATAATTCAGAAAAAGTAAACAACAGTAAATTATATTATAAAACTAGGAGAGAATATGTTACTATGCTTGCCTTCGAAAAACTCCGCGCTTTACGAATCCCACACGGGCTCCGGGCAACAATCGCACCCACCATCTAATCAGAAAACAACAATCAATATAACAGCAAGATCAATACAGAGAAAATAATTATTGAATATACAGAAAAATTCTAGGATTTAAATGTGATTTTTAGGCTCCAAAATAATCCAATTTAGAGTTACGGAGCTCTCTAAACAATTTGGGGAAATTTCGGGCTAAATCGAAAATTCTAGGAAAAAGAAAATCCAAATAACCCTTAAGCGGGCCGAACCGACGAACCGGCCCAAGTTCCCCGCGCGCGCTAGGCCCAGCTCGGCCCAGTCCGACGCGACGGCGCGTGGCTGACAGGTGGGACCCACTGGGCAGTGGCACCCAGCGGCTGGTGAGTGGGACCCACAGAACAAAGGCGACAGTTGGTGCTGGTGTGGCAGTGACGGGGCAGTAACGTGGCGGTGATGTGGCGACAGATCGCCGTGACGTGGCGTGACACGTGGCACTCAGGGCCGGTGTGGTGCTGACGTGGCATGACACGTGGTTGCTGACGTGGCATGCCACGTGGCAGTGGGGTGCTGGCTATGGTGACGTGGCAGACCACGTGGCTGTCGGGCTAACGCGGCACGGGCGGGCCCGCCGGTCAATGACCGCGGCGTGATTTATGCGTGTGCGCCAGCCACGTGGTGCCACGCGTGGCGTGAGAGGCGGCAGATGAAGCGGCTGCCTCTGACAAGTGGGACCCACAGCTCGGCCGGACCCGCATGTCAGCGGCTAGGGCTGGATCTGGCACGGGTGAGAAAACGGGGCGGCGCCGGCATCAGCGGCGGGTCCCACGGGACACGTGGCTCTATGGGATTGGGCGGCGGAGACGGAACGGTCCGGGGCGCTGACAGCGGCGGGTCCCACGAGACACGTGTCACTACAGGATTGGCCGAAGGTGGCGGCGCGGTCGGTAACGAACGCACGCGGTAGGTGGGTCCCACTCCGACACGCGTCGGCGCGTGATTTGCGCCATCGCCGGCGCGGTCCCACCGGGACACGGTTTGCGGGCCCCGCCACGACGCGCGTCACGCTGCGACTGGCGCGGTGCGGTGTGCAACGGCGCTGGGGGCGACATGGCGGCTGCGGATTCGCTCCGAATTTCCCGCCGGCGACGCGAACGCCGAGGATCGCCGGCGACCGCGGTGAAGGCTAACTACGGCGAGCTCTACCGTGTGGAAAACACCACCGATTTGGGCTATTCGCATATGCATTTTGACCGTCTCGTAATAACTTCGTATAGCATACATTATACGAAGTTATACGACCAAGATCAAGCACACCGGTGCAAGAAAGGGGGAAGATTTTGGATATCAAGCAAGGATTTGGGCAGGCAAAACAAATTGATGGATTGGGGAGGGGGATGAATTCTTTTCTCTCTTCCTCTTTTGTTGCAATATATTTTGCAGGAGTGAGAATCTTCCTACTACTTATAGCCGGGTGGAAGGGGAGGTCAGCGAAGGCCACGGCAGGATTGGCCAGATTGCTTACAGGGTGGGCGACATTTCAGGCTGTATAGCCGTATCAGGGGGCAAGTTGATATGTGGTTGCTCCTTTTAGCCTTTTGGGCACCGTGGGTGGGATCTTTGGCTGTGGCTATCAGCGCCAAAGATAGGTTGCTTTTCTCCATTCCATTTCTTCCTCTCTCTCTCTCTGTCTTTTTTCTGCTCTTGCAACTTTTAGTTTCTGTTTTTCTTTTCTTGTTGGAACTTTTTCTTAAATTTATTGTTTTGTTAAGTTTATTTCAAAATTTTTTAGGTTTTTACTGAAATCAATTTAAATGTTACGAATGTCGTGTTGATTAAATGTATGTTGTTATGTTTTTTATTATGTTACCATCGAATAATATACGTCGACATAGCTTTTAAATAATGTTTAAAGATTAAAATTGAATTTTGAAAAGCTAAATATTTAAATTTTTATCGGATGAGGTTATCGATTAGTGTACTAAGCCGTATATAAATTTGAACTTATTAATGAAAAGAAGTTAAATTCAAACGCATCTTTAGTGATCATTGAAACGCATGGAATAACAAACGTTTACCCCAAATGTTTCGGAAAGCTTCCATTTATAAAGGAGTTACTGCACGGTGAGCTTTAATAATTTTGATTTTTTTTGTATGTGTGTAAATTTACGTACGAAACAGCTTGCAATGGTTGGATATTTGAAAATAGTTTATTTTAATTTTTTAAAATTGAAATAGAGTGGTTTGACTGATTAAGCCCTGTGGGGTTGCTGCCCTCGAGACTAACAGATCTCTCGACGGCCCTAAGTCAAGCCGTCGAGAAAGAGCTGTTACATCGACGGTGGCCAACCAATCCCGTCGGTTCAGCTATTATCGACTGCTTTTGTCATGGCCGTCGATACTATCTTCCCCGACGACTGTATATCGACGGCCCAATGTAGACCGTCGATAATCTCGTGCTGATGGCAGTGTCGACGGTCTCACTTTAGCCGTCGATACTGCTCGACCGTGCCACGTCACCGCAAACCTGCCCACAGGTGGGACCCACATTATTAGTATCGACGGCTATATTCGGCCGTCGATACTAGGTCGCCCGGACGGGAGACGCCGTCTTGGCTACATGTCTCGACTGCTACAGCGTTAGCCGTCGATACTGCTACTCTCTCTCGACGACGTTGCCTCGACGGCTAGGTTTCGACGGCTGGCCATCGATACTAATGTATCTCGACGGTTTTTATAATTTTATCGACGGCTTAAACCGTCGAGAGTGTTGCAGTCTCCTGTAGTGTATACTTGGTGGATCAGTAGTTAGTGACACTTAAGCCCGATTGACACCCTATGACCCTAGTAAAAGTTCAGGCGCATTTGATACGTTTAAAATCAAATATACACAAAAATCTGTCTGTAAGAATAACCCCTACAGTGAACCTACCTGGTAAATGGGTATGCAACTGATATGGAAATTCATAGCATATTGATCCCATAATTTGCATACTTTTCTTTCGAGTAAATTGCACCGTTTGTTCAGCGGTTTCACTTAGGTTCATAACTTTTAAAACCGAGCATTTTAGGAGCTGTTTGGTTGCCTTCTCTCCCAAGTCCGACCCATCCCGACTCAGCCAGGTTGGTCGGATACGGGATGTGCAGATGCATAGACGGTGATTGGTTGAGTGCTTAGTAGGCAAATATTTTGAAATTTATATAGCGAGTGTAATATAGTTTTGTTCAAAAAATATCAAGAACTCATTTTTAAAATCGGTTCGGTAATCGAAAATGCTAATAAAAAGATATAAACAAAAAAAGAAAAAACTTACCTGGCACGTAACAGCGCATGCATGGCTTGATATGGTGGCTGACTGTGGCCCCTTGCGCAGAACATGAGGCCGCCATGCGCTGCATCTAGAGAAGCGCCCATTTTCTATGTTTTCCATCAGCCTGCTGCTACTGTGATTTTGCATCTGTGGAGCCTTGCTACAACAAGTTTCCAGCCGTCCAAACAAGTTGAGGCTGCACAAGTGGGTCAGACTAAGGCATTTGCACGCAACCAAACAGCTCTTTAGAAGACAAAGTTGTGATTCCATTTCACAACCGATTTAATGGTGTTTTTCCCATCCCACATTACCGCACACATGGTAGAATTTTTCCAAAAAAAAAAAATCACCTCTCTCCTATCCTCTCCATACTTTCTTTCCACCTC
Source organism: Raddia distichophylla (assembly GCA_005191435.1). Classification (NCBI taxonomy): domain Eukaryota; kingdom Viridiplantae; phylum Streptophyta; class Magnoliopsida; order Poales; family Poaceae; genus Raddia; species Raddia distichophylla. Next base: position 675,721 of record SPJY01036992.1, on the reverse strand, counting down.
TCTTCTTAATTACTTGTCACGGTAAAGCGGTATAGAGCAAATCGAAAGACGGAGCAACTTGGCCGCCACGGGCACACCTTAGCCGTGGTGCGTAAACATTGCCCACGACCGCTCTCGTGCAAGTGCACCACAATGCGCACCATGTTGCACCCGTTCTATACGTGGTTGAGCGTGGTGCTACACCATGCGCCACACCATGCGTCTCACCATATCTAGGTCATGTCCTAGGATGTACGCACCACACGACGATGCGAGCACCTTCGCACCAACGCACGTGTAGCGCCACAATCTGACCTCCTCCTCCGCCCTTTCGGACCATGGGTCCGAGCCTCCAAATCCATGTCCAAGGCAGGGAGCCTCCAACTGATGGGGAGGGGAGACGGGCTAATGGGTCAAGTGATCACTGTGTCCTAGGTGGAGGATGCAGGCGGTATACTCTGACTCCTATTCTCCCCATCCCATCCTCTGAAGGAGGGTCATGGTGGCACTGGAGGGGAATCTCCACTCAACTCACTCACTGCCTCCTCCTTTAGTCATCACTGCTCACCATGCTCCGGTTAACGTCTTTGCCCAGAGCTTCAGTCCTCCGTTGCTCGCCTTTAGGCCTCATTTGGAAGCCAAGGGAAAAATGACCCTGGGGAACAATCCCATAGGCGGATTTTGATGGTCCGATGAAATCCCCAGGAAAAATGAACTCAAGGGCATCTTTGCAGAGCTGGCGAGTTGCAATGTCCATCATGTTCATCCCCGCGCCGTCAGTCTCGTCGATGCAAGCGTAGTCCCCAATCAACACCAACGCCATGAACGAGCTCACAAGCGGGATCCTCTCGATGTTGTTGTAGACATGCTTGATACATCCTCCAGATCTACGGGCCGGTGCACCACTCGTGCGCTCGGCACCCAATCGCGGCGGCAAGCGCGAGGGCGCCGCCCAGGGCCACCTCAACCTCCCAGCACTGCGCCGCCGTGCTGCTGACCATCTACACGGGAAACTACGGTGGGGACACAACGTGGTCGGGCTCGGCGAGGTCCCAAGGACGCCGCCTCGAGCGCCATAGTGCGGCAGGTCGGAGTCGAAGTGGAGGGAGGAGGAGGAGGAGGCGGCGGCGACAGGGAGGTGGAGGGGGAGGCCGCTGGCAGGCGGAGGGGGCCGGAGGCGGGGGTGAAGGGGGCGGAGGCCGGAGGCGGGGGCGAAGGGGGCAGCGGCCGGAGGCGGGAGTGGGGTTGGAGGCCGGAGGCGGAGGGAGCAGATAGGGAGGCTGCAAAGGCAGGGAGGTGGAGGGGGGCGAAGGATGAGGCGGCAGTAGGAATCAGCCGGAGGCGGCGCCAACGACGGCATAGAGGCGAGGCGAAGAACGCTCGAGGGGACGGGGAGATTATCCACACGTCGGGAGGAGGGGCGGGTTTCCTCGGGGAAAAAGGGGGAAAGGGGCCCAATAATCCCTATTAGATGGGCTTCCAAATGGATCCAAAAAATTCCCAGGGAAATTTATCATGCTGGGATTCCCTCCCCGGGTTTGGGCCGGGATCCGGGTTCCCAAATGGGCCCTTAGTGTCAACGGTTGGGATATCGGTCCCAAGTCAACTAAAGTTCTTGAGAAAGGGAGATAGAAGACCTGCCGAGCAAGGCAAACAGCAATCAACGAGCGACAGGGAGACATAAGGTTTTTATCCTGGTTCAGGCCTCTTCGGGGGAGATAATAGCCCTACGTCCAATGCTTCTTTATGTAAAAGAGGATTACAAAGAGGAAGCTCGATGAGACGAACAAGTCTCGGCGAGATTATGGGTGTACAAGAAGTGATATTCTATCTTGCGCTCAGGTCGTCCGATGATCTCGTGCCCTCTACGCGTTGTAGGGGCTTTGTTTATATAGTGCTGAACAACTGACCTACCGAGGGATAATCGGGCCGGGCTGACCACGAGATCGTAGCGAACTCGATACATGCCAAATACATCCCGAGGTAGATAAGACAAACTCCAATTCTTGGGAATCACGACGTCTGTTCCAATCCGGGAAACCACGTCCGGGTCTTCACGTAGCCGTGCAGAACTCTTGCTCGAGTCGGACTCGAACATGAATCCTAAGCCGTTACGCACCGTGCCAGCCAAGAAGCTGTTCGGCAGGATGCACATGGGCCTGATAGAGCCCTCTAGGGAGCCAGGCCCTATGAGGCTGCTCGATTGGGCCGTCGGGGTGTGGGCCATGGCAATGGGCCGTAATTTTATCCCCGACACTTAGAGTTTATGCCTTGACCTAGCCTCGACAAGCTTTTCCTTGCACCATCCTTGGTCTCTGCTGAGCCCCTCTCTCATATCTGATAGGCCCACTTTGGGAGGTCGACTGCAATGGCGGAGGTGGATGACTGGACTCTAGAGAGGTGTCGAGTGGGGAAGACCAAGTAGGGGCGTTGGAAAGGGGTTGACTCATTGTACATAACGACCTGCTCAGATTGGGGCCAAGCCAGAGCTTCGGTGGAAAGGAGCAAGGGCTGGGGCTGGGGCAACGCGACTTGGATCAGAGCTTCGATGGCAGGGAGCAGAGGCATGGGCAACGCATCTGAGGCCATGGGGCTAGAGCTTAACTGGTGGGGAGCGGAGACCAAGGAGGCGGCGTAAGAGGTCAATGGGGGAAAGAGGAGGCAGGTGAGAGATTGAAGTGTGAAAGAAAAGGAGGTGGAGAGAGACTACATAGATGATAGGATTGAGGAAGGGTCTTTTGCAAAAATTCTACAACATGTGCGGTGATGTGGTGTGGAAATACCACCTTTGGACCTACTATGGAACAGAAGCATAACTTCATGTACTAGAATGTTCATTTTTGAAAGTTATATACCTAAGTGAAATCGCCGAACAATTTCTTGTACCTACAGTGCAATTTACTCTTAATTCTTTTAGTGGAAAGAGTGATAGTTTTGATAAAAGGAGCAAGTTTTTATATGAAACCTAAAGGCTGGCCTAATGAGCCAAGGGATGAAGGGACATGGCTACATGCATCTTGTTTGCCAGGACTACATTGTGAGTCGAAAGATGCATTTGTTCCTTTCCTTTTAAATATTTCAGATAGTACTGATAATGATATCATTAAAATCCTTCCTTTAACATAAAAAGAAGGTGCTAAGAGCGTGAGGCCACCAGCAAACAAACCAGTCATTGCAAAAGGAACCACCCCCAAGGATGAGATGCCATACTTGGGGTCCTAGAAGCACTGTTGTGGTCCACCATCTCGCTAGTCTATGAACAGAGAGCGGCAAAAGTGGTTATGTAGCCAACATTTTCATGCTAAAATGTCGGTCCTTGGAATGCATGGGACCATGCTCAGGCGCCTATGCGAATAAATTAATTGCACTTATGCTTCATGTTGACTTTTCAAACAAGTTCCAATAGAGGAGATGATGTTTCCCTTAAACTACGTGAGGTGTATCAAGCAAGAGGAGTAGTCCTCCGCTAGCCATTTTTGTCAAACAATATCATGAGGACGATCAAGACCAAGCATAATTAAACCTCCCTATGCCCAAAGAAGAACAAGCTCCTAGAGATGTTGAGTGGTAATGACGTGGCTGATTATGAGACTAATTGTTGTCTTTCATATGATGCTAGCTGGATTACTCTTTTCTAGCTACGACTAAGTTAGAGGCTTGGCGTGGTGTGCCAAAGAGTGCAAGAACCTAGCCATCAGTCTAGGCGCTTGTGTTTTTCCCTCTTCATGGATGGCCAGCGTGTATGCCTTGAAAAAAGCTTTGTGAGCGTATCATGCATTAAAGAGTGGTGGTAGCCCATAGTTTATTAGGATACCATAGCCAATGAAGCCGAAGGATATCACCAAAATTAGGGAGCGATCGATATTCTCAAGTCTGTCGAGGGCCGGGCAATAAATTGTAGGTCAATTTACCATAAAATGTCCCTGTTTTGTCAATCTTGTGGCAAGCGAAAGTGAGGGCAGATAAGCATGTTTTTTATGTAATAAGTCAAAAGAGTAAAATGAGCCACATCTTCTTTGCCTAGTGACACATCTAAGTCAAAGGAGTCTCTTTCCAAGGTTGCTTATATACTGGCGTCTGTGGCTGTGACAAAAACTTGCGACCATGCTGCATGCATCATCAGACGAATTTCTCCCTCGCACGGCTAAGCTAGTTGAAGTGAAATCTAAGCTGAAGGAAAGACAAGAAGATAAGCACAGGTGAGTACGCGTTGGCGCTGAAGCCCATCCCTCAACAAGAACAATGACCAAAAGAAAAGCAAAAAAAACCCAAAAATCTCAAGAAGATCGATTCGATGGTGTCTACCAGAAACTGTCGATCTACTCGTCACTCGCATGAAAATGATAGCCCCAACGCTAGTGCTGCCTCGGCACGTCGACGATCGGGTACACGGCGGCTGATTGATTGATTGATTTGATTTGTTAGGTCTTAGGTAAGTGTTCGCTGCATCCGGTTCCTGGCTTAAACAAAGGCAAAGCGACGACGTGTCTCGCCGGTAAAGAGCCGTCATTTTCCGGATTTTGTCCTCCCCCTTTCAAATTAGGGCCCTGCATGTACTAAACTACTAATTAATGGGGGTGTGATGTGTGCGATCGATCGATGACAAAAAGTAAACGATTCGGTCTGCGTAATTACTACGTAATCCTTGAGCTAGCTGTTTCTTGACATGTTCTTGCTTGGATAGAAGAAGGCCACGAATTAGCGACGGATTTAGCAAGCACAGTTAACAGTTGGTCGCACTGTGGCTGTGTGTGTCAAGAATCCAGATGAGTAATATGCTTTGTTTAAGGCTGCTGAAGCTCATGCAGTCGTTGACAATGATCTGTCACCTACTGTACGGGTTTACTCTCTTTCCCTCGGCTAGTTCGTAGCACGTTAAAACCAAATAACATGAATAGTACGCAACTACGTTTCGCATTCTCGATTGTGTTGATTTCTTTTTTTTTTTTAGCAAAGGGTAGGAGAGCTGTCATCTATTGATCAAAAGGAAGAAGTTGTACAGGGTGGGGGGATTACCCCTCCCTCCGGGGGAAACATGAGAGAAAGCTACGCTTAATTACACATAAACTAAAGTTGGCATCAGTTGCCTCCTAGAGGTGCAGCTCGTCGATCAGCTACTGGAGGAAGAGGAGGTGAGGTTTCTCTTCCGATCAGAAGATGCGGTTGTTTCGCTCGATCCAAATGCCGAATGGTGCCAGAGATGATCGAGAGGACACCCTTATGGGACCTGGATCGCAGGGTAATGTGTTCCCACCAAGCGTTGAGGCAGACCTCCCTCCACGTGGCCGGATTGAGCACGGGGGTGCTGAAGAGGGCATCGAGCCTACTCCAAATGAAGGTGCTGAAGTCGCAGTCCAGAAAAAGATGCTCCAGAGTCTCCAAGTTCCTTCGGCAAAGGGGGCGGAAAAAGAGTTGGGGAGTTGCCGTTGCTGTAGAGCATCCGCGGTCAGGATTCGATTCTGCAAAAGAAGCCATAGGAAGAACTTGCATTTGGACGGTGCCTAGAGCTTCCAGACACTAAGCAGCGGGGGAGGGGGCGGGGCGGGGCAACGCCCAGAGAACTGCAACCGGTAGGCTGAGCGCATGGAGAAAGAACCGTCTTGCGAGAACAGCCAAGCGTGTTGGTCCGGCTCGCCCTCGGAGAGGGTGACGCGGGATAATCTGGCGAGTAGCAAAAAGAGCTCGGGGCCTTCTATGGCAGCATGTTTCTTCCAACGTCGAGTAGCCAGTTGTTGTTCGAAAGAGCGTCTCGGACTGATCTGGTTCTCTTGGTCGTGGCTGCGAAGAGCTGTGGAGCTAAATCCTTGGGGGCGCAACCGGAGAGCCAGCGATCCTCCCAAAAGGACAGGGATGAGCCACTGCGCAGGGCTATAGAGGAGCCCAAACGTAGGTGGTTCGAGTTCGACTGGGGAGGAGGGGGTAGAAAATCAGCCCAGGGGACTGGGGCGGGAGTCTTGCCCAACCATAGTCAGCGAGTTCGGAGCGCTCTGGCAAAAAGGCTAAGGTTGAGGACCCCGAGGCCCCCAAAGGAGGTGGGGGAGTAGACAATGCTCTAGTTAACTCGACAGTGACCCCCAGTCACGGAGTTGGAGCCCCGCCAGAGCCAAGCTCTCATGGTGTGATCAATCTTCTGGATGACGGTCTTTGGTGCACGGAGGACGGATAGAATGTAGGAAGGCATGACCGAGAGAACTGCCTTGAGCATATTTAGTCTACCACCTTTGGACATGAGATGGCCACGCCAACCGGCCAGCCGATTATGGATCTTGTCCAGGAGCAGTTGGAAATGCACGCCGCGAAGACGTTTGACGGATAGGGGAAAACCAAGATACTTGATGGGGAAGGAGGCCCTTTCAGCCTAGAAATCTTCGAGGATGTCGTTGAGATCGACGTTTGCACAACGGATTGGGGCGACCCGGCTTTTAGAGAAGTTAGTGTTTCGTCCAGTGATCTTGCCGAATACTTTCAGGATGATGGAGAGGCTAGACACGCCCTCTTTTGTGGGGTTGAGGAGGATAGCCGTGTCATCCGCAAACAAGGATACGCGAAGGTGGGCAGGCGAACCCCAAACAGGTGAGAGCGCACCAACCTCCGTGGCTCGCTGAAGGAGGATGCAGAGGGGTTCAATGGCTAGGTTGAATAACAAGGGCGAGAGAGAATCCCCTTGATGTAGGGCCCTGGAATGGTAGATGATCGCTGTGGGGTGGCCATTAAGAAGCTCACGGGACGAGGAGGAGGCGAGCGACAAGGAAATCCAGTTGCGCCAACTGGTTCCAAATCCACGGGCCTAGAGGTTGTCGAGGAGGTAGGGCCAGGCAACGGAATCGAATGCCTTTTCAAGATCTAGCTTTATAAGGAGGGCTGGGTTTCGTTTTTGGTGGAGATATTTGGTAGTGCCTTGAACAAACAGGAAGTTAGCTTGGATGTGACGTTTTTTGATGAAGGCGCTCTGGCAGGGCGAGATGAGGTCGTGTATGAAGGGGGCCAGCCTGAGGGAGAGGATCTTTGTGAAAAGCTTCCCTAAACTATGAATGAGGCTGATCGGACGGTAGTTGGCTGGAGTAGAATGGTTGTCTTTCTTGGGGAGAAGCACAATGGGGGCACGATTAAGGACCTCAAAGCCACGGCCGTCGAGATTGAAGAGGCATTGCAAGGCTACTAGAAAGTCGTCGGGGATGAAATCTTAGCAGGCCTTGTAGAAATCCCAGGTGAAGCCGTCGAGACCAGGGGCCTTCTCGCTGGGCAGGCTGAAAATCACCCGCCTAAGCTCTTCAAAAGACAGGTCCACTTCCAAAGGGAAGAGGTTGGGGAGGGGAGATCCAGGAAGTCCCAGTTGAAGGAGCGTGCCGACGGGTTGAGGGGTGAGGTAGCGGCCGTTTCCCCGAAGATGGAATTGAAATGGCAATGGAGAATATCAGCTTTGTCATGGTGTTCCGTGTGGGAACCAGCGGGTGAAACCAGGGAGTGAATGAAGCTCTTGTGATGACAACCGCTTGCCCGCAGGTGAAAGAACTTGGTGTTGGCATCCCCAAGCGTTAGCCAGGAGATGCGTGATCATTGCTTCCACTTTATGCGCTCTATGACAGAAAGGCCGAGAACGCGAAGCTTGAGCTGGTGCCGCAGGTCGAGTTCGTGAGCAGAGAGCCTGCGCAACTCAGGTGAAAGAATGGAAATCGTGTTGATTTCCACCAAACATGAATAGTATGCAAGTGCGCTTCGTATAGGACGATTTATAAAATGGAGTGGCTGCATGGAAGACGATTGTCAGCGGCGTCTTGAGTGGCCCAGTCGTCAGCAAACGCGCGGTGAGACGCATTTGCCTGCCAGTGCCAACAAGCAAACCCGTCTACAAAATGTGAGCTATATTTTGAATGTTGACGTCCCATTTTTTTATTTTTTTTAAAATGATGAGAAAAACATTCAGTTTTTACACCAACTAGGATGGATAAGAACATAATTCTATATTTTTTAAGTTAAGAACAGACCCTCTATTCAAAATTAACCGGGAGGTGACGGAAAAAACATAGATCAAAGGACCTTTGGTGTAAAAACACAGGTACAAAGAATTTATATATTACATTAACAAAAATTGCTCTTGCTCTCTCCACAGGCACAAGTTTTTCGGAAGGTGATTGAGAAAGACATGGATAAAAAGCTCGGGCTCGACGAGCCACTCGAAATCAGATTGAGCTCGCTCGAGCTGCTCGGTTTCAGCTCCAATGCTCGAATAGCTATTCTTCAAGTCTCAAACGGCCTAGCTGATAATACTATGTGTTCACTGATAATTGTTTTAGCAATATACTTTTATGCATTTATGACTATGATTATGTAACATTATTCGATGTTAACTGTATTATTTTATTGGCTTAATATTTATCCTTGAGATAGTTATATTGTCAATGCAAAATCATAAAATATGAGATATTTAATGATTTTCAAGCCAAACCGAGTCGATCTTGAGCTTAACCGAGCCAAACCGATCTCGAGTTCGAGATTTACATCGAACTCGATATACATTCGAGCTGAGCTCGAACCGATCTTGAGCCAAAACAAGTTCAAGCCTGGACATGCTCAGCTCACTTAAGATCGGCTCCAATCCACCCTAGAGCTCACCAAAGATTTTAGGGTTACACTCCGCTCCAGCCACAAGTTTCAAAGCACTGCCAAAACGACTGTGCTAACTCCCACTCGAAGGCTGTTTGAAAGGGAACAGACTTATGTCAATTGACCAAGAGAGAGAAGTCATGGCTAAATGCCTCCAATTTTCTACGGAAATGACGTTGACTGTTGAGCCTCACCTGTCTTTTTCATAGCCATGCTAATATAGAGGACCAGGTTTTAATCCACCCGAAAGAACAAAAGTACTCAATACCGTACAAGCTGGTAGGGTAAATTGCTACGCCTGTTGACAAAAAAGCGAAAGAATAACGAGCTAGCCCTTATTATTTGTCCCGAGCATGTTATTGGCCTGAAACTATAGTTTGACAGTTTAAACTGGTGGTTTCGAAATGTTTTAATTGACTATCGAAGTTAGATTTGAATATATTTATCTTGTGACTTCAAGATATTTAAAATATACTGGTAGAGTACTGCCCGAGCGCTGCTACGGGTCATAAAATTAAATTTTCATTACATGAGTCATTAGCAAAAAGTAAAACATGACTTTTAAAGTTAATGGACACAATGTTCTACATAAACACTGACATAGGGAGTTATCCATTACATCACATTAAGACAAATATTACAATCCAAAATAGATAATGTCAACATTATCGTCCACAAAATAACATTGACACTTATTTGTGTCATAAGTCTCATAGTATAACGTTATACGTCAAATTAGACAAAATATCACTAACACTTACAGTAATCTAGAAAGCAAAAGGACACTTCATCTCCTTTCAATTTGATAACTCCGAACATAGACACACATTGCAAACACTTGATACTATTATCTAGAAAGCAAAAGGACACTTCTTCATCTTCTTCCAATTTGATAACTTCAAATAATCAATTTAGCTCATTATTAATCCTACATAAAGTGTAAATAAGAAATGGCTAACAACATGTCAAAAAATTGACCAAACTGATTGGCAAGAGTAAAATGGAAGAACAATGCAGCTAAATAAAATACAAAGAGAAATGCCAGCATGCTCTGATGGAGCATAGAACCAATGAACTGAAACCCCCTAAACCCAGATTTCTGCGGTGAACCCTATGTGCAGAGGTGAGATTAAATAAATGATCATGTATCTTTTCTTGGTGGCAATCACTATAGATAATATAGGTAATATTAATGCCAAAGGATCATAAGGGAGCTCAAGAAGGATAATGTAAGTAAAATTTTAATATATCCAAGAGTTATCACTTAATTAGTGCCATAAGTGGACCAAGTTTGGAGCAGTTCAAACACAATGGGCACCTGAAGAGGTTACAACAATATGTACTAACCAAAGAAAAATGTTATAGCATATTTGTTTCTCAGAAGGCAATGTATTAGAAAATTAGGCTGGCACGAATTTTCAACTCACCGTGATTGGCTCCTCCACTTCCAGCATATCAATGTTGTTGACCAGCATCTCACCATATTCACCAATGCAGTAGACAGCTACCCTAACTAAACTTCTCTAAAAAGTTCAGTGTACGAGAAATTCAGTCACATCATATAGATATAGGAATAGGACACAATTCAACAATACGTATGATACATTACAAATAATACTAATTATTTGTTCATACCTGTTAACCGCATGCTTGCAATGCCTTGTATGATGATCTGATCATGATCTACATAAATCTAGCTGAATTTTATGCACCAAATAAAATTTAAATTTGTTCACATATTGCTTGAAAGTTGAGTTCAGATGTAAATAGTGCACAACATTATCTAAAATATCAATAAACGTCAATATGACCAATGATAAACCTTTTTAGATCGGTGAGTATTTAAAACAATGTGTCTGCTTTCCTAAGGTCAAGTGTGGAAAATCATTATAGAAATTGAAATAAGCATAGCTGATCTCGTAATTGAGCATTGCCATCTATTTAGCTACAGATATAACCCCTACTCCTCAAATGGCATTAGTTGGTGCAGGCATCCATCTATACTAATTTTAACCCCTACTCCTCAAATTGCATTAGTTGGTGAAGGCATCCACTTCACAAACAACCAAAACTATTGTCATACACAGACTCATGAACCAACAAGCAGTTTGTTACACAATTTAAAAAGTGTATAATCACATAGGTTTTATGAATCCATGTCAGATACTTCTGTTTAAAAAGTGCATCACATAGCTGCAACCAGAACACGAAACAAAGATGTTGCTATTCATTTATTTGCAATAACAAAATAAAGTTAACATTATTCGATAAGTAGTTTTGCAATATGAAGGTTAAAATAACACAGTTTAGTAAATATTTCAATATAAGATGATTTTTTACGGTCTGAGGGACTACTAATAAAAATGTTTACATTCTTTCATGGAAGACCCAAGAGTTTGTTAACAAAAATTTGCTCCAAGGGAGGATATATGTATGAGCAGTATGGCTAATACCCCTCTATAATGAATTTATGATTTGACTGAGCTATATTTAAATTCAGAAGTTTAGAGAACATTACTTTTTTCTTACAAAGAGTGCATCTCAGCTTGCATACTGTGCACAAGAATTTCATGATGTTTACAAAGTTGTATCCTCGCAGATCAAATCAAATGCCCCTTCTGTAGGAATAGGAATGTATCTTCCATGCTTTGTGCTTGGGCTCCTACTGAAAATTATACAAAAAATATCTATTCAAATCATGCAATACTTTTAAACATCACAAAAACTTTACTTTTCAACCATTGCATACTTGTTGCGTAACAAATATAAATTCGTGAATGATTGAACCAAATTGGTATTGCTCATCATCACGTCAGAAAAGAGAGAGAAAAGGAAGGAACACGAGGTTATATAATCTATGCCTTCCTAATAAGGCTGCAAGACAATGCCACCTTTTTTTAAAAAAAGAGAGGGGGCTTTCCCCCCCATTTTCCATTGCATCAAACAAGATACAACGAAAACCATGTCTAAGAGAAATAAAACCAGATCTCGACACATACAAGAAGAACATCCATCTTAGAAACAAACAAGTTTTTAAGAAAATTCCAACACATATAGCAGACTATCAATTATAGCCATCTTAGAAACAGAAATTAACCCTTCAATTGGGATCCAGAAGTTAGGAGTTATTAGCGCTTGGGGCAGTAGGCCTGAATGCTAGTAGCAACCCTTGCAAGCATTGAAGCACCTGGAACCAAAGTTTGTTTCGAATCACCTTCAAATAAATCTTCTCAGTGCCTTAACATCACACATATGGAATGGACTATTTGAAAAGGATAAGTAAAAAATTTCTTATCAAAGCACCATTTGTTTCTGGTAGTCCAAACACACCACAAAACGGCTGCAATACAAGTACAGAAAAATTTTCTTCCTAGTGGCCAAATAGATTCTATCCATTAGAAGTATCCAAAAAATGGAAGGTTTTGTAGCAACACCAAAAGTACAAGCAATAATAAACCAAATCGAGGATGCTATAGAACAGTTAAAAAACAGATGTTGAATACTTTTAGATTCCCCACAAAAAAAACATAGGGGGCTTCCTAGCCAACCTTTTGTTTCTAAGCACATCTTTCGTTAAAACTTCTCCTCTACACACCAACCAGAGAAAAATTTTGATTTTGAGAGGAATAGCTGCTTTCCAAATGAAATTGAACAACACCACTTACCAATATCAGAGATCAGATGATAAGCAGATTTTATAGTAACCTTGTTACTAAGTTTGTTCTTCCAAATAGCTTCATCTTTCTTATTACCTTCATAGAAGTCAATCAAGGCTCCTCTAAAACTATTCCAATCCATTTTTGATTTGCTGTCAAGCGCTCTTCTAAAAGAAATATTTAAGCCCTTATCTACATCATGTAACACAAAATTTTTTTGATCAAAGCAAACATCATAAACCATTGGGAACAGAGAATGAATTATCTTGTTCTCCCACCAAGTATCACTCCAAAAATCAATTTTTCCCCATTTCCCAGTTTGAAAACTCTATTTCTCAAATAATACTTTCTAACCTTAACGAGCTGATACCAGAAAGGGGAATCAGAAGTTTTGGGCTTAACAAGGTAGAGAGGACTATTCCTCAAGTATTTTGCATGAATCAAAGAGAGGAATAGCTGCTTTCCAAACGAAATTGAACTCCACCACATTACCAATATAAATGATCAGCTGATAAGCAGATTTTACAGTAAACTTGTTACTAAGTTTGTTCTTCCAAATAGCTTCATCTTTCTTATTACCTTCATAGAAGTCAAGCAAGGCTCCTCTAAAACTATTCCAATCCATTTTTTATTTGTTGTCAAGCTCTCTTCTAAAAGAAAAATTTAAGCCCTTATCTATAACATATAACACAAAAATTTCTTGATAAAAGCAAACATCATACACCATTGGGAACAGAGAACGAATTGTCTTGTTCTCCCTCCAAGTATCACACCAAAAATCATTTTTTTCCCATTTCCCAGTTTGAAAACTCTATTTCTCAAATAATACTTTTTAACCTTAAGGAGCTGAGACCAGCAAGACAATGCCATCTGTAAACTATCTTCTTGCAATTAAAAAATACATTATGAATCCTCTAAATGCATATAAATCTATTCACTTCTTAAGTTTTAGTACTTTACATATTTCTAATTTAAACTGAACTAAGTTGTAAATGGACTGTGGAGCAAATTATAGAATTCCACCAAGGGCATAATAGAAGCAAGCTTGTATCACTACCAGTGCAACCCCAACCGACACAATACAATTTTTTAGGACCCCAATTCGATACAATTTGACAAAGAAAAACACCTAAAAAGGCATCCAGAATTCACCAACGGGGATACACCTGAAAAGGCATATATAAAATTCACCATCGGGAAGAGCTCATGCTCCATGTTCCACCAGGCTGCAGAGTATTACATTATCATGGAACAAAACAAATTGGCATGAAAAAGCATTCATGACCTATTGCTTCCAGGTCTACAAAAATCTGAAAGAGAAAGAGAATGAAAACCCAAAGGTGGAAAGGAGGCATATGTACCTTGGTGGTGGCGGGATCATGACAGTAGCAGTCACCGAGAATGTCATATGCCCGAAGCCAGAAGGCTCATGGATGGATAGATCCTGCCCTGCCGCCACGTACAGGGGGACGGGCTAGAGAACAGAAGCGCGATGCAGATCGAGATCAGGAGGGACTCTTCGCCCCCAAAAAAAATCAGAATCCATAACCCTAGCTCAACCAAATCACTACTCAATCATAATCAGCAGCCAAACAAAACCATAACCCTAGCTCAAGAACGCGCACAAGGGTAGGGAAACCCTAGAACGGGAAGAGAGGAGGAGGTTAGGAACCGGGTGCTGACCTGAACGGGAAGAGAGGAGGCAGGGGAGTTCACTGAAGTCGTCACGCAGGTCCGGGGGGAAGAGGGAGTCACCGTAGCTTGACGTCCATGGTCGGCAGGCGAAGACGGAGACAGGTGGCCTGCGGTGACGTCCTAGGGAGGAGCAGAGGTTGTGGGGATCGGAGGGAGGTCAGCCATGGTGGCGGCTAGAGAGACATACACAGAGAGAGAGAGAGAGAGAGAGAGAGAGAGAGAGAGAGAGAGAGAGAGAGAAGAGAGACCGGGAAGGAGGAGGGAGAGGAAGACCAGAAGGGGAGGGAGATCGGCGGCAAAGTAGCTGGGTGTGTGGCGGAGGGCGGTGGAGGGCAAGCATGCGGGGTTGGTAGGCGGCTGTGTTGGGACATGGGAGGCGGTTGGGAGTGGGGAGGGTACGTTCCTGTGAATCGTTGATTGTGGATTGGAAGGCCTAGATGATTAGTTGGTGAAAATCACCACCACCACCATAAGCTGCTTTATAGTAGTAGAGATTGTAAGTTCAAGTACACCTTCTGTGATTTTGGTGATTAATGACAAACACACTTAATGACAATGCTTAGTTTAGTGATTTATTATATTGCTATGAGACTAACATGTATATTGCCAAGTTGAACATTAGTCTCATCTATTTAGAGGAGAATCAAATATAACAAGTGGACACGCTCTCCATTCTAGAAAGGTATCCTCATGTTTTATGTTGAGACTAACATGCTTGAGTATAGATTTCCTTTAGTCTCATATATGGAAAAAGGATGGATGACTAATTGAGGTATGCAATCTCGGTATGCTTGATCTACATTTGTTATTGCATTTCTCATATGTAAGTGCTCTTTATCTTATCTAGAATTAAACTTCATATTGCTATAAATGGAATTGGTGCATGCATGCCTTGTTTGTATAAATTCTCATGCATCTCATTTAGTGAAATTTAATATAGTTTAGTCCACATCTTCACTCTTACTCTAAATGTTGTTCGCACATATACAATTCTTGTATATCCTTTCATGTGCTTCATTTAAGTGAAGATTGTGTTCTTTGCCATGATTTAATTGTTTCATCATGTTGGCAATCACCTCTCTAGTGCATATAGATTAATTATATATGTCATGATGCACTTAATAAATAATATTGTGTCAAGTGTTTTTATTCATATTGTGTCTCCTTGTATGAAACACTTGACGCGCTTAATTGCTCACGAACATAACCTTATTCATATGTATTGAGCTTTCGGGACTAATGGATTTAATGAGTGATTTGGAAAGAATTAGGTCCCGTGCATGTGTGTGATGACTAAGGTATGTCAAGAGGATGACGGCTAAGCCGTAGTCAACAAGACGACGGTGTCACCAAGAGTTGAGGAACAAGTCGAGATCGATTTGACGTGGAGATCGTCGGGGGATGATCAAGTCAAAGTCGATAAGACAAGAGTCTCATGAGGTGAACCAAGTCAAGGTTGGCAAGGTGAAGACGTCATCAATCATTTGGTGAAGGTCATCATGCACATTGCTTCAAGTTTGCGACGGCATCAAGAAAAGAAGACGGCAAGTGCTTTTCCTAGACTTGTACTATCTTGCTTTCATTTGAGTCTAAGGATTGCCGTACTATTAAGGGGGATGCCATGGAGAATGGTTTTGATATGTCTCAGGTGCTCAATTGATCAATCCTTGTGAGGAGACAAAGAGAAGTGATTGGTGGGGGTTAGAGAGTGCAAAGGTGTGGTGTTGCCTTGGTTTTCCTTGATCTATGCATCACTCACTTGGGTTTGAGGTGGTGATACCTTGTGGATTAGATAGCCCTTGTTCTCAGCTTTCCGTAGAGCCCAAGATCACCTAAAACGGAGTTCGGAGTAAAAAGTTATCCATGTTTTAGTCGAGGCTGTGTTGCAGTCTCGGACTGTCCGAGGTCTGGCACGGACTGTCCGAAGGTTCGGACTGTCCGAGGTACCCTCCAGTTGAGCTCTCTGTCTTGATTTATCTGATTTACCGGACTGTCCGAATAAAGCTCCGGACTGTCCGAAGTCTGCGAGCTCTGAACTCCAACGGCTAGTTTTCCAAGCCATCTATTTAAAGCCCCTCACTCCCCACTTGCACATAACGGCTAGATCACAAGTTTATTGACCTATCCTCTTGTTCTTGAGCCTCCCACACCTCCTAAACCCTAGATCTTAGTGATCCTCTTTGAAAGAAGAGTTGGGAAGGGATTAGGGTTAAATCTTAGTGATTCCCCTTGTGAGGAGTGTTGGGAAGAAGGATTGAATCTTTGTGATTCATCTAGTGGGAGAGAAGATTGGTGAAGAAAGTGTGAATCCAAGCAAGCAAGATTTGATTGTTGAGCACTTGAGTACATCTCCGAGTTCGTTCTTCGTTGAGCATCTATTACCCTTGGAGGTTGAGGACTCCTAGACGGCTAGGCGTCACCGGTGAGCCACCGACGAGGTGTGGTTGGCCACCGCAAGTTTGTGAAGGTACGATTCCGCCTCCGCAAGGGAAGGAATCAAGAAGCAAAGTCGGTGCGTGCGTTGGCACAAATCCGAGAGGAAAAGAGTCAAGTGGGACTCGGGCTCAAAGGTGTTAGAGCCTACCTCAACGAAGAGTAGGATCCCCTCAAGGATCCGAACTTCGGAAAACAAATCTCTAAGCCTCCATCTTTTTACCGGTTTTATCTACTCTCACTCTCAAGCTTGATTTACTTGATTATTGAGCAATTGGCTTGATTGTCTTATCTTGTGAGATACTATTGCACACATACTTGCTTGTGGTATTCTTGTGGTGCAGGACGCTTCCGTAGATTTGGGGACAAAATCTTCTCAATTGACCTCGGACTGTCCGAGGGGTGTCACGGACAGTCCGAACCTACTTCCGCAGCGCAGCTGAAGATTGAATTTGGTGTCACGTCTATTCACCCCCTCTAGGCGTCATCTCGGTCCTTTCAATTGGTATCAGAGCCTAACCTCTCAAATTAAGCTTAACCGCTTGGAGTGTTTTGGTTGTCGCTAGACGGGATGGATGAACTAGGAACTATTATTTCGCTTGATCCTACTAATGTGCTTGGTCCTCATGCGTTTGCTAGTATTCGTATTGCCTCCGGTTGGGCACCTTATTTTAATGGTCATTACTATGGTCCATGGAAGAACAAAATGAAGATTTTCTTCAAAGCGTACCATCGTTCTATTTAGCCTATTGTTGAAAATGGCTATAGTGTGAAAGATGAAGATAACCTCACCACCGAAGAGGAAGAAAATGAGCACAAGAACACTCAAGCGTTGGATATTCTACTTAGTGTTTTGAGCACGGATGAGCGAAAGAAGGTATGCCATCTCAAGTATGCTCATGATGTGTGGATGCTCATTCAAACAAATTATGAGAAGTCCAAAGTTGATCAAGTGGATAATTCACAAGTATGCACTTCAAGTGATGATTACTCCACACCAAGCTCCATTGATGATAACTCTCTTACACCTCCCACTTCACCTCATTGCTTCATGGCTCAAGGTAATCATGAGGTAAATGACAATGAGCCATCTCGTGATCAATTGAAGTGCTTGCTTATAAAGTTTCATCATCATCTTGAGAAGGAGATTAGAAAATCATATGATTTGATCCAAAAGTATGATTTACTTCAAAATTCATATGATGCTTTAAAGATAGAACATAAAAATCTCCTTTCCAAGAATATTACTTCTAGTAAGGTAGATGTTGGATTAACTTGTGATATTCTTGATGATGTGCCATGCTTAGATTCAATTTCTTACATGTCATCTAGAATTATAAATCCCACTCCTTGCAACGAAGTTCTTGACATGCCTATTTGCTCTAATGCAAATGCTCCTATTTCTATCATGTCTTGCAGTGATAAAAATGATGTGCCTAGTTGCTCAAATACAATTGCTTCTATTTCCTCTAGTGCTTGCATTACTAACAATCTTGTAGAGCAAAACAAAGAGCTAAAGGCACAAGTGGAGAAATTGAAAAGGATTTGGAGAAGTGCTTTAAAGGGAAAGCCACCCTAAACGGCACCTTGGGCAAACAAAGATCCATCAAGAAGAAGAAGAAGGGAATTGGCTACATCCCCAGGAAGACAACATACAAGACAAGACTCTCCATGTCAATCAAGAACCAAGAAAGTAAGCTCAAGTGCAATTCAAAGCACCAAACCGAAAAGATGAACACTATCAAATGCTTTGGATGCAATAAGTTAGGGCACTTTGCCTCTAAGTGTGCTAACATAGTGAATACCAAGACTATATTTATCATGAGGCAAACCGACAAGGAGCAAGTCAAAAAGAAGATACGCTCAAAGCCCACTTGCTACAATTGTCGGGAAAAGGGACATATCGGTAAGGATTGTCCCAAGGGTAACACTCCTAAGCCTTGTCTTGTTCATGAACACTATATGCTTAGAAAAAATAAAAATAGCAATTTGTTTGCTAAAAGTGTTGCCCCATCTAAATCAATGGCTAATTCTTCTCTTGTTAGATGCCCAATGATAAAATCTAATAGTACTAAGTCTTATTGTTCTCATGCTTATTCAAGCAACAAGTCATCTACTAGTGCACCAAAATGGTTTGTGACTAACTCTCCTAGACCCAACAAGATTTGGTTACCAAAACTTGCTTGAAGTGTTTAATAGGACTCGAAGAGGCATTGAAGGCTTGGCATATGCATGAAGAGGTGTATTCCTTCATCAAATTACTTAAGGCAAAGTAAGAAGATATTCAAGTCACCATCATGAACCAATGCCGCTTCGGTAACAATTTAATTTCAAGCACCTTGCCTTGTGTAGGCAATTGCATTGCATTGCGTAAAAAAAAATTATTTTAGTCAATCATCTTGCTCTTGTTCAAATCTCTAATGTTGATTTATGAGCTTGATGAGTGTTGTGGCACATTTAGAGTAAGTGCTAATTCATATACATGTGTATCACATTTCCTAAGTGTGCCACAATTTTAAGTGCTAGTGTTAAATTTTAAAATGAGCCTTTTTAGCCAAAATGTGGATTTCATTAAAAATTTAAAAATTTATTTGGAAAATATTACAAAATGTTTCTCAAATCTTTCCAAATTGTTTTGACCAACGAAAAATATACTTTCCTCAAAAACAAGTTTCCAACCAAAATTCTAGTCACTAGAATCTTGTTTTTGTCACTTTTTGTATTTTCTATAGAATTAATTCTAAACCGAATTTGTGAAAAGTTTTAATACCGAAAACATATAGTTGGTCATTACAAACATTTTTCGTATACAAACTATTTTCAAATGACCAACATATCTCAAGCTATGAGGTTTTGAAACTCACCGAAAAACATGATTTGACCAAATGCCAATACCTAGCACATAAGTGAGTTTTGCCACATGAGTCAAATTCTTCCATGAAAATTGGTTCAAAATGGTACTAGAGACTCATATAGATCATTTGGAAACCAAAATATCATTTCTCAAGTTCATTTAGCAAAATTTTAGATTTATGAAAATTGGATTTATCTTTTAAATAAAAAGGGATTTTTTTTTAAAAAAAAATCTATTTTTCAATGCTTGTGTTTTACCTCTCCTAGTTGGGAATGCTCCAAATAAGATTTCTTCTTGGATTTTATTGAAATATTTAGAGTCATGAACAACTTCTCTAGATATCACTTTGTGTCTCTTTTGCTAAATACCACTATAACCCTTCTCTATCTAAATTCTTTACGTGGTATTTTCTCTTAAGGTGATATTTTTTTTTAGCTACCTCATCTCACTTGTTTAATGCCATTTGTTTATGTACAATTGGTATCTTTAAGGTAGCCTATGTCTTGATCTTGATCTCGACATGTGGTCCCTCGAATCTAATTCTTCCAACCAACCTAAGGCCTTGTTACTCCTTATTTGTTTCTTGCTCTAATTGGTATCTTATCTCCACGCTTATCTCAAAATCCATGGAGAAGAAGATTGGACTTAAAAGAAGCTTTCAAGAAAGAGTAATCAAGATTAAGGCTCTTAGGCAAATAATTCGAGGAGTGATCGTTAGAGGACCATTTGTGTAAGGGGGAGCTCATAATATGAAATAATTTAGCTCTATATGTAAAATGCTTTGGTTCTTTATTTGATATTTCAAGTTGGTATCATTTTCTTTGAAATCTCCCGTTTGATCCTATTTGACATATCTTTGGATAGAGTTGGATTCTTGCAACTTAAATGGATTTAAATATGCAAATCGGCTTATAAACATTTCTCCAACATATATGAAGCCATAAAAGTGCATCACCATTGGAAATCCATTTGGTTGCATTTTGAGGATTTGGTGAAAATCTTATGTGTTCTTTATATCTAATGCCTATTCACCATATCTCTCAAAAATAAAAATTGTCTTGTTGAAAATTCCTTTTTTTTAAAAAATAAAAATAAAAATAAAACTTTTCTTGCATCATAAGTTCTGATAAGGAATTGTTTCAAATTTATTTGAACTTATGTGCAAAATTGTTAACTTTGCTTGACTTTGTGTCTAAGCTTCACCTCCAATGCTCCTATTGATCTAAAATCTATTTGGAGTGTGATATTTGAGAAATTCAACTTGGATTAATTCCTTGGATGTCCATGGAATGTTTGTGAAAAATTTCATAATATATGGACTCCATTTGATTAAGGTTTGACCCATATTCGAAATGTGCAGCTTGCTGAAATTCTCAGTTTTAGGCAGATTTCGGGCCGATTTGTGATTTTTGTATCTTGATAAGGGTTTCTAATCTGAGCAAGACATAATAATGAGTTTTGATACTATATAGTTGGTATACAATGAACGAGAGGACACCCTTATGGGACCTGGATCGCAGGGTAATGTGTTCCCACCAAGCGTTGAGGCAGACCTCCCTCCACGTGGCCGGATTGAGCACGGGGGTGCTGAAGAGGGCATCGAGCCTACTCCAAATGAAGGTGCTGAAGTCGCAGTCCAGAAAAAGATGCTCCAGAGTCTCCAAGTTCCTTCGGCAAAGGGGGCGGAAAAAGAGTTGGGGAGTTGCCGTTGCTGTAGAGCATCCGCGGTCAGGATTCGATTCTGCAAAAGAAGCCATAGGAAGAACTTGCATTTGGACGGTGCCTAGAGCTTCCAGACACTAAGCAGCGGGGGAGGGGGCGGGGCGGGGCAACGCCCAGAGAACTGCAACCGGTAGGCTGAGCGCATGGAGAAAGAACCGTCTTGCGAGAACAGCCAAGCGTGTTGGTCCGGCTCGCCCTCGGAGAGGGTGACGCGGGATAATCTGGCGAGTAGCAAAAAGAGCTCGGGGCCTTCTATGGCAGCATGTTTCTTCCAACGTCGAGTAGCCAGTTGTTGTTCGAAAGAGCGTCTCGGACTGATCTGGTTCTCTTGGTCGTGGCTGCGAAGAGCTGTGGAGCTAAATCCTTGGGGGCGCAACCGGAGAGCCAGCGATCCTCCCAAAAGGACAGGGATGAGCCACTGCGCAGGGCTATAGAGGAGCCCAAACGTAGGTGGTTCGAGTTCGACTGGGGAGGAGGGGGTAGAAAATCAGCCCAGGGGACTGGGGCGGGAGTCTTGCCCAACCATAGTCAGCGAGTTCGGAGCGCTCTGGCAAAAAGGCTAAGGTTGAGGACCCCGAGGCCCCCAAAGGAGGTGGGGGAGTAGACAATGCTCTAGTTAACTCGACAGTGACCCCCAGTCACGGAGTTGGAGCCCCGCCAGAGCCAAGCTCTCATGGTGTGATCAATCTTCTGGATGACGGTCTTTGGTGCACGGAGGACGGATAGAATGTAGGAAGGCATGACCGAGAGAACTGCCTTGAGCATATTTAGTCTACCACCTTTGGACATGAGATGGCCACGCCAACCGGCCAGCCGATTATGGATCTTGTCCAGGAGCAGTTGGAAATGCACGCCGCGAAGACGTTTGACGGATAGGGGAAAACCAAGATACTTGATGGGGAAGGAGGCCCTTTCAGCCTAGAAATCTTCGAGGATGTCGTTGAGATCGACGTTTGCACAACGGATTGGGGCGACCCGGCTTTTAGAGAAGTTAGTGTTTCGTCCAGTGATCTTGCCGAATACTTTCAGGATGATGGAGAGGCTAGACACGCCCTCTTTTGTGGGGTTGAGGAGGATAGCCGTGTCATCCGCAAACAAGGATACGCGAAGGTGGGCAGGCGAACCCCAAACAGGTGAGAGCGCACCAACCTCCGTGGCTCGCTGAAGGAGGATGCAGAGGGGTTCAATGGCTAGGTTGAATAACAAGGGCGAGAGAGAATCCCCTTGATGTAGGGCCCTGGAATGGTAGATGATCGCTGTGGGGTGGCCATTAAGAAGCTCACGGGACGAGGAGGAGGCGAGCGACAAGGAAATCCAGTTGCGCCAACTGGTTCCAAATCCACGGGCCTAGAGGTTGTCGAGGAGGTAGGGCCAGGCAACGGAATCGAATGCCTTTTCAAGATCTAGCTTTATAAGGAGGGCTGGGTTTCGTTTTTGGTGGAGATATTTGGTAGTGCCTTGAACAAACAGGAAGTTAGCTTGGATGTGACGTTTTTTGATGAAGGCGCTCTGGCAGGGCGAGATGAGGTCGTGTATGAAGGGGGCCAGCCTGAGGGAGAGGATCTTTGTGAAAAGCTTCCCTAAACTATGAATGAGGCTGATCGGACGGTAGTTGGCTGGAGTAGAATGGTTGTCTTTCTTGGGGAGAAGCACAATGGGGGCACGATTAAGGACCTCAAAGCCACGGCCGTCGAGATTGAAGAGGCATTGCAAGGCTACTAGAAAGTCGTCGGGGATGAAATCTTAGCAGGCCTTGTAGAAATCCCAGGTGAAGCCGTCGAGACCAGGGGCCTTCTCGCTGGGCAGGCTGAAAATCACCCGCCTAAGCTCTTCAAAAGACAGGTCCACTTCCAAAGGGAAGAGGTTGGGGAGGGGAGATCCAGGAAGTCCCAGTTGAAGGAGCGTGCCGACGGGTTGAGGGGTGAGGTAGCGGCCGTTTCCCCGAAGATGGAATTGAAATGGCAATGGAGAATATCAGCTTTGTCATGGTGTTCCGTGTGGGAACCAGCGGGTGAAACCAGGGAGTGAATGAAGCTCTTGTGATGACAACCGCTTGCCCGCAGGTGAAAGAACTTGGTGTTGGCATCCCCAAGCGTTAGCCAGGAGATGCGTGATCATTGCTTCCACTTTATGCGCTCTATGACAGAAAGGCCGAGAACGCGAAGCTTGAGCTGGTGCCGCAGGTCGAGTTCGTGAGCAGAGAGCCTGCGCAACTCAGGTGAAAGAATGGAAATCGTGTTGATTTCCACCAAACATGAATAGTATGCAAGTGCGCTTCGTATAGGACGATTTATAAAATGGAGTGGCTGCATGGAAGACGATTGTCAGCGGCGTCTTGAGTGGCCCAGTCGTCAGCAAACGCGCGGTGAGACGCATTTGCCTGCCAGTGCCAACAAGCAAACCCGTCTACAAAATGTGAGCTATATTTTGAATGTTGACGTCCCATTTTTTTATTTTTTTTAAAATGATGAGAAAAACATTCAGTTTTTACACCAACTAGGATGGATAAGAACATAATTCTATATTTTTTAAGTTAAGTACATGAGAGTTACCCTCTATTCAAAATTAACCAGGAGGTGCTGGAAAAAACATAGATCAAAGGACCTCTGGTGTAAAAACACAGGGTACAAAGAATTTATATACTACATTAACAAAAATTGCTCTTGCTCTCTCCACAGGCACAAGTTTTTCGGAAGGTGATTGAGAAAGACATGGATAAAAAGCTCGGGCTCGACGAGCCACTCGAAATCAGATTGAGCTCGCTCGAGCTGCTCGGTTTCAGCTCCAATGCTCGAATAGCTATTCTTCAAGTCTCAAACGGCCTAGCTGATAATACTATGTGTTCACTGATAATTGTTTTAGCAATATACTTTTATGCATTTATGACTATGATTATGTAACATTATTCGATGTTAACTGTATTATTTTATTGGCTTAATATTTATCCTTGAGATAGTTATATTGTCAATGCAAAATCATAAAATATGAGATATTTAATGATTTTCAAGCCAAACCGAGTCGATCTTGAGCTTAACCGAGCCAAACCGATCTCGAGTTCGAGATTTACATCGAACTCGATATACATTCGAGCTGAGCTCGAACCGATCTTGAGCCAAACCGAGTTCAAGCCTGAACATGCTCAGCTTACTTAAGATCAGCTCCAATCCACCCCTAGAGCTCACCGAAGATTTTAGGGTTTCACTCCGCTCCAGCCACAAGTTTCAAAGCACTACCAAAACGACTGTGCTAACTCCCACTCGAAGGCTGTTTGAAAGGGGACAGACATATGTCAATTGACCAGGAGAGAGAAGTCAAGGCCAAATGCCTCCAATTTTCTACGGAAATGATGTTGACTGTTGAGCCGCACCTGTCTTTTTCAGAACCATGCTAATATAGAGGACCAGGTTTTAATCCACCCGAAAGAACAAAAGTACTCAATACTGACAAAAAAGCGAAACAATAACAAGCTAGCCCTTATTATTTGTCCCGAGCATGTTATCGGGCTGAAACTACAGTTTGACAGTTTAAACTGGTGGTTTCGAAATGTTTTAATTGATTATCGAAGTTAGGTTTGAAAATATTTATCTCGTGACTTCAAGATATTTAAGAAATACTAGTAGAGTGCCCAAGCGCTGCTACCGGTCATAAAATTAAGTTTTCATTACATGAGTCATTAGCAAAAAGTAAAACATGACTTTTAAAGTTAATGGACACAACGTTCTACATAAACACTGACATAGGGAGTTATTCATTACATCACATTAAGACAAATATTACAATCCAAAATAGATAATGTCAACATTATCGTCCACAAAATAACATTGACACTTATTTGTGTCATAAGTCATAGTACAACGTTATACATCAGAATAGACAAAATATCACTAACACTTACACAATTATCTAGAAAGTAAAATGACACTTCATCTCCTTTCAATATGATAACTCCGAACATAGACACATTGAAAACACTTGATACTATTATCTAGAAAGCAAAAGGACACTTCTTCATCTTCTTCCAATTTGATAACTTCAAATAATCAGTTTAGCTCATTATTAATCCTACATAAAGTGTAAATAAGAAATCACTAATAACATGTCCAAAAATTGACCAAACTGATTGGCAAGAGTAAAATGGAAAAACAATGCAGCTAAATAAAATACAGAGAGAAATGCCAGCATGCTCTCATGGAGCATAGAACCAATGAACTGAAACCCTCTAAACCCAAATTTTTGCCGTGAACCCTATGTGCAGAGGTGAGATTAAATAAATGATCATGTATCTTTTCTTGGTGGCAATCACTACATATAATATAGGTAATATTAATGCTAAAGGATTATAAAGGAGCTCGGGAAGAATAATGTAAGTAAAATTTAATATATCCAAGAGTTATCACTTAGTCAGTGCCATAAGTGGGCCAAGTTTGGAGCAGTTCAAACATAATGGGCGCCTGAAGAGGTTACAACAATATGTACTAACCAAAGAAAAATGTTATAGCATATTTGTTTCTAAGAAGGCAATGTATTAGCAAATTAGGCTGGCACGAATTTTCAACTCACCGTGATTGGCTCCTCCACTTCCAGCATATCAATGTTGTTGACCAGCATCTCACCATATTCACCAATGCAGCGGTCAGCTACCCTAACTAAACTTCTCTAAAAAGTTCAGTGTACAAGAGATTCAGTCACATCATATAGATATAGGAATAGGACACAATTCAACAATACGTATGATACATTACAAATAATACTAATTATTTGTTTATACCAGTTCACTGTATGCTTGCAATGCCTTGTATGATGATCTGATCATGATCTACATAAATCTAGCTGAATTTTATGCACCAAATAAAATTTAAATTTGTTCACATATTGCTTGAAAGTTCAGTTCAGAGGTAAATAGTGCACAATATTATCTGAAATATCAATAAACGTCAATATGACCAATGATAAACCTTTTTACATCGGTGAGTATTTAAAACAATGTGTCTGCTTTCCTAAGGTCAAGTGTGGAAAACATTATAAAAAATGAAATAGGCATAGCTGATCTCGTAATTGAGCATTGGCACCTATTTAGCTACAGATATAACCCCTACTCCTCAAATTGCATTAGTTGGTGCAGGCATCCAACTATATTGATTTTAACCCTACTCCACAAATTGCGTTAGTTGGTGAAGGCATCCATTACACAAACAACCAAAACTATTGTCATACACAGATTCATGAACCAACAAGCAGTTTGTTACACAATTAAAAAAGTGTATAATCACATAGGTTTTATGAATCCATGTCAGGTACTTCTGTTAAAAAAGTGCATCACATAGCTGCAACAAGAACACAAAACAAAGATGTTGTTATTCATTTATTTGCAATAACAAAATAAAGTTAACATTATTCGATAAGTATTTTCGCAATATGAAGGTTAAAATAACATAGTTTAGTTAATATTCAAATATAAGATGATTTTTTATGGTCTGAGGGACTACTAATAAAAATGTTTACATTCTTTCATGGAAGACCCAAGAGTTTGTTAACAAAAATGTTGCTCCAAGGGAGGATATATGTATGAGCAGTATGGCTAATACCCCTCTATAATGAATTTATGATTTGAATGAGCTATATTTAAATTCAGAAGTTTAGAGAACAATACTTTTTTCTTACAAATAGTGCATCTCAGCTTGCATACTGTGCACAAGAATTTCATGATGTTTACAAAGATGTATCCTCTCAGATCAAATCAAATGCCTCTTCTGTAGGAATAGGAATGTTATCTTCCATGCTTTGTGCTTGGGCTCCTACTGAAAATTATACAAAAAATATCTATTCAAATCATGCAATACTTTTAAACATCACAAAAACTTTACTTTTCAACCATTGCATACTTGTTGCGTAACAAATATAAATTCGTGAATGATTGAACCAAATTGGTATTGCTCATCATCACGTCAGAAAAGAGAGAGAAAAGGAAGGAACACGAGGTTATATAATCTATGCCTTCCTAATAAGGCTGCAAGACAATGCCACCTTTTTTTAAAAAAAGAGAGGGGGCTTTCCCCCCCATTTTCCATTGCATCAAACAAGATACAACGAAAACCATATCTAAGAGAAATAAAACCAGATCTCGACACATACAGGAAGAACATCCATCTTAGAAACGAACAAGTTCTTAAGAAAATTCCAACACATATAGCAGACTATCAATTACAGCCATCTTAGAAACAGAAGTTAACCCTTCAATTGGGATCCAGAAGTTAGGAGTTGTTGGCGCTTGGGGCAGTAGGCCTGAATGCTAGTAGCAACCCTTGCAAGCATTGAAGCACCTTGAACCAAAGTTTGTTTCGAATCACCTTCAAATAAATCTGCCCAGTGCCTTAACATCACACATGTGGAATGGACTATTTGAAAAGGATAAGTAAAAAAAATTCTTATCAAAGCACTATTTGTTTTTGATAGTCCAAACACACCGCAAAACGGCCGCAATACAAGTACAGAAAAATTTTATTTCTAGTGGCCAAACAGATTTTATCCATTGGAAGTATCCAAAAAAACTGGAAGGCTTTGTAGCAACACCAAAAGTACAAGCAATAATACACCAAATCGAGGAAGCTATAGAATAGTTAAAAAACAGATGTTGAATACTTTTAGATTCCCCACAAAAAAAACATAGGGGGCTTCCTAGCCAACCTTTTGTTTCTAAGCACATCTTTCGTTAAAACTTCTCCTCTACACACCAACCAGAGAAAAATTTTGATTTTGAGAGGAATAGCTGCTTTCCAAATGAAATTGAACACCACCACATTACCAATATCAGAGATCAGATGATAAGCAGATTTTACAGTAAACTTGTTACTAAGTTTGTTCTTCCAAATAGCTTCATCTTTCCTATTACCTTCATAGAAGTCAAGCAAGGCTCCTCTAAAACTATTTCAATGCATTTTTGATTTATTGTCAAGCTCTCTTCTAAAAGAAAAATTTAAGCCCTTATCTACAGCATGTAACACAGAAATTTTTTGAACAAAGCAAACATCATACACCTTTGGGAACAGAGAACGAATTATCTTGTTCTCCCACCAAGTATCACACCAAAAATCAATTTTTCCCCATTTCCCAGTATGAAAACTCTATTTCTCAAATAATACTTTCTAACCTTAAGGAGCTGAGACCAGCAAGGGGAATCAGAAGTTTTGGGCTTCACAAGGTATAGAGGACTATTCCTGAAGTGTGAATCAAAAAGAGGAATAGTTGCTTTTCAAATGAAAATGAACTCCGCCACATTACCAATATCAAAGATCTGCTGATAAGCAGATTTTTCAGTAAACTTGTTACTAAGTTTGTTCTTCCAAATAGTTTCATC
Source organism: Raddia distichophylla (assembly GCA_005191435.1). NCBI lineage: Eukaryota > Viridiplantae > Streptophyta > Magnoliopsida > Poales > Poaceae > Raddia > Raddia distichophylla. The sequence continues at coordinate 647,424 of SPJY01036992.1, read as the reverse complement.
TTTCTTATTACCTTCATAGAAGTCAAGCAAGGCTCCTCTAAAACTATTCCAATCCATTTTTTATTTGCTGTCAAGCTCTCTTCTAAAAGAAAAATTTAAGCCCTTATCTACAGCATATAACACAGAAATTTCTTGATCAAAGCAAACATCATACACCATTGGGAACAGAGAACGAATTGTCTTGTTCTCCCACCAAGTATCACACCAAAAATCAATTTTTTCCCATTTCCCAGTTTGAAAACTCTATTTCTCAAATAATACTTTCTAACCTTGAGGAGCTGAGACCAGCAAGACAATGTCATCTGTAAACTATCTTCTTGCAATTAAAAAATACATTATGAATCCTCTAACCGCATATAAATATATTCACTTCATAAGTTTTAGTACTTTACATCTTTATTGTAACACCCCGACCTCCCTGAGGCCCAAGATGCTACCAAACCCCTCTTAAAAGAAAAAATTGGCAGAACTTCCCCTAAAATCGAAACATTCAAACAGGGAAATTCATAGCAGAAGTAAAGCAATTACCAACAGTTCATCCAAGAGTTACGATCCAAAACCATCACTTGCCATAATCGAAACTACCAACATAATAATAGCCATCGGTTTTCAAAGACATCAACCATCTAGTTCAAGCACACTTTAACAAGCCAGGTTACCCACACTAACAAACTGACATACAAACTCTAAGACGATTCGTTATGATAGTTAGATATTAGGTTGATTTGCTTGAGTGATGAGCAGACATGTGAACTAAGCCCTTTCCCGCAAATGTTGCTTCAATCATCACCTAAAAACAACAAAAGAACAAGTGTGAGTGCAGGATTCAGCAAAGTACATAACAACGAGGTTTAGGTATAAACATAAGCATCATCAACATAACCATCAATCACTTCTCCATTCTATCAACACATGTGCAATACAATGCAATGCTATGCATTATGATCTTTGACATTGCGCGCACTGGTATTTGAGCGTACACCCGTCGATGTAAGGCCCTAACTCCATCCCGTGGAGGTGCTCACCGAAGTGAGTCTTTCCCGCCATCCCGTGGCGGGTGCCTACCTCTGTAGGTCTTATCAAGAGCACGCCGGATTAGTCTTATAGCTTTTTCATCGACCGGGCCCATGGCTCACCGGACTAACTAGCTATAAGACTTTCTCACCGCCCTGGCTCGAATGCATGCTTTTATGAATGTGTGCAACATAAACCAAGGTTAACCATCATTTCTCGCCATCATTCCATCATCTCTACCCCTGTTCATCCACACATTCACTAACCCATCTTTGTTATTCATTCATTCAGCACTAAGAATATCATCACTAATAAAAACATGAGGCACAATAGGAATCAAGCTATATATCACCAGCATCCTCACAACCATTCATCGACACAATACCATCAATACTTAAAACAGACATAAAAGTCACTGCCATCAATCAAGCACACATTATCATAGTCATCGCAGCATGTACTTGCCTTAGTTACCAGGCGGGGCGGAAGGACGGGATGTCGGTGTCACCCTCAAAGTGTCACCTACACATTCAAGGATGGCAATCAACCGAATTGATACCTTTGTTAAGCAATATTTACATTTAGTATTTCATCTAGCTCTTATCCTTTCCAACCAACACATTAGGCTCCCAAATTTTACCACAACCCTCCTCCATTAACTTATCAAGTGGCTGAACAAATAGGTTACTAGTTTAACAAAAACCTTGTCGCGGCCTACACCGGACAGCAACGTTCCGGAGCCCATAACTTCTAAACCGCTAGGCCAAATTACGCGTTCTTGGGCTCGTTGGAAAGCTAGAAAGATAAACTAGGTTTTTCTCAATATGGCCCAGCCCTAATTCTTGGCCGAAACAGCATGTTTCCACTGGTGAAGTCACTGCACTTACATACCATCAACTACCCCTGAAATCCAAGTCTAGGATTTGCAACTCTTCCCAAATCCTACCCTAAACCAACCCATACAAGTGCAGAAAACAGAAATTTACCTCAATTTTCCCAACATTCACTTAGGCTTTGGGTGAAACCCTAGACCTCCTCCTCCTCTTCTTCTTCCTTCTCCAGGCCGGCTCCATTTCTTCTCCTCTACCTCCTCCCCGCCTCCCCTTGCCACCCCGCCTTCCCTTGGGGCTACCACAGCGAGGGAAGGGCAAAGCAGCACGAGCAGGGAGGGACAGGGGAGAGGGCGGCGTGGAGGGACCAGACAGGCGGCCCTTGGGGGCAACGGGCGGCCCTCGGCGGCTACGGCGACCGACGGCGCTAGGGAGACGCACGCACGGGAGAGAGGGAGAGTCGAGAGAGATCTGAGAGAGATCGAGGGCAGGGAGAGAGAGACCGAGAGAGGAAGTGAGGGCAGGGAGAGAGAAGAGAGATTAATTAGGCCCAGTTCTTTCCAGCTTAACAGCTTAACATCTTAACAGCTTAACGACTTATCTACGTTTTAAAAACACATATGCTTTGAGTTTTTTTAGTCCATTTTTTCGCTGTTTTGAAGGTGGATTCTAACGCTTTAAAAAGAAAATTAAACAAAATGTATACGAATCTCGAGACTACCTCTTAAAAAGCTCTTGAAATTCAGTCATTTCAACCGTTCAGCCGTTCAGATCAGCTCAAAAGAATAGGGCCTAACTCCCCTGCCTTATACCCACGATGGTCAAGTCGGTGATGGGCTGGATAGCCCATCGGCCCACAAGTTTTCTTCTCTTATGGTATTACATTTCTAATTTAAACTGAACTAAGTTGTAAATGGACTATGGAGCAAGTTATAGAATTCCACCAAGGGCATAAAAGAAGCAAGCTTGTATCACTGCCAGTGCAACCCCAACCGACACAATACAATTTTTTAGGACCCCAATTCGATACAATTTGACAAAAAAAAAAAAGCACCTAAAAATGCATACATAATTCACCAACGGGGATACACATGAAAAGGCATATATAAAATTCACCATCGGGCAGAGCTCATGCTCCATGTTCCACCAGGCTGCAAAGTATTACATTATCATGGAACAAAACAAATTGGCATGAAAAAGCATTCATGACCTATTGCTTCCAGGTCGACAAAAATCTGAAAGAGAAAGAGAATGAAAACCCAAAGGTGGAAAGGAGACATATGTACCTTGGTGGTGGCGGGATCATGACAGTAGCAGTCACCAAGAATGTCATATGTCGAAGCCAAAAGGCTCACGGATGGATAGATCCTGCCCTGCCATCACTGACAGGGGGACGGGCTAGAGAACAGAAACGCGACGCAGATCGAGGGACTCCCTGCCGCCGAAAAAAATCAGAATCCATAACCTTAGCTCAACCAAATCACTACTCAATCAATCAGTAGCCAAACAAAACCATAACCCTAGCTCAAGAATGCGCACAAGGGTAGGGGAAACCCTAGAACGGGGAGAGAGAGGAGGAGGAGGTTAGGGGTCGGGTGCTAATCTGAACGAGAAGAGAGGAGGCAGGGGAGTTCGCCGAAGTCGTCACGTAGGTCCAGGGGGAAGAGGGAATCATTGTAGCTTGACATCCGTGGTTGGCAGGCGAAGACGGCGACAGGTGGCCTGCAGTGACGTCCTGGGGAGGAGCAGAGGTGGTGGGGATCGGAGGGAGGTTAGCCAGGGTGGCGGTTGGGTGTGTGGCGGAGGCGGGCGGCTAGGTGTGGCGGAGGAGACACACACACACACACACACAGAGAGAGACCGGGAAGGAGGAGGGAGAGGAAGACCAGTAGGGGAGGGAGATCGGCGGCAAAGCGGCTGGGTGTGTGGCGGAGGGCGGCGGTGGAGGAGGAGGAGGAGGGCAAGCATGCGGGGTTGTTAGGTGGCTATGTTGGGACTTGGGAGGCGGTTGGGAGTGGGTAGGGTACGTTCCTTTGAATCGTTGATTGTGGACCGAAAGGCCTGGATTATTAGTTGGTTAAATCACCACCACCACCATAAGCTTCTTTATAATAGTAGAGATAAAAAATCAAATAGTTTGGGGGAAATAGTTAATTTAAGAAAAAACTACATGTAGAAGCACCTGCTTTTAGCTCTCACAGAAGCTGCATGTGTGTGCTTGCTCGTACTGGTATTTCAAACTTTTTATTCACGATGGTTTTCTATATATTCTTCCTCACACAGCCTGGGTTTGTAGCGTTTGTGGCCTCCTAAAGCTGAAAAGGAAAAATTAATTACTATATAGTGGAGCTGTTTGGTTGACACGCTAAATCTCGCCCCTCCATCATTTCAAATCTAGCGGCAAATTCAGAGGATCCACAAATTAATTCATGATTATTTTTTAATTCATGGTTCATGCTATCTCTGATTTTACTCCATTTCAATTTTAAATATGCATCGTACTAATTAAGTCACGTATTCAATCTCTGCGGCATATCTAGACTAGTATGTATATAACGGAACGGTTTGGTGACGCACTAAATCATGTCCGTCCATAACTATAGATCCAACAACCCAATTTTCTAATTTGATTCTTGCAGACCTAATTGTGTGATTAGTCCTTAACTCTAATTTTTCACCATTTAAATTTCCAATATCTGGCACAACAATTAAGATTTCGTGTGATTAATTCTTTGTATTTATTGCGGTTAATGATGTCCCTGAATTCACACGACTTAGAATTAATTCATTATTATTTTCGAATTCATGCATGTGCTATCTCTGATTTTTCTTGCATTTCAATTTCAAATATGTAATTTACTAATTAAATCACGTATTGATTTTTTATTAATGCCCTGTATTCAATTTGATTAATGTTCTTTGATTTCACACGCAGGGTTTTTTAAAAATTAATTCCCATTTCTATTCTGATTCATGGTGATGATTGCTATCTCCAATTTTCAAAATTAACTCTAAATATGCATCATACTAATTAAGTCACATATATAATGGAGTTGTTTGGTTGACACATTAAATCCTGTCCGTCCATCATTTCATATCGAACGGTCCAATTTTTTAATTGCATCCTGTCACATCTAATTGTGTAATTAATCCATCACTCCAATTTTCCTCCATTTCATTTTCAAATATCCAACACAATAATCAAGTCGTGTATTCAATGTGATTAATTCTTTGTATGTATTGCTGTTTTGATTTTGACGATCTAGAAATTAATTCTTGTTTTTAAAAAAATTCATGGTTCATGGTGTCACTAATTTCCCCCATTTTAATTTCAAATATGCAGCACACTAATTTAGTTACATATTCATTTTCAGGTTAATGCCATGTATTACATTATACGAAGTTATACGACGTTACGAATTATCACAACATATAAGCTATATAAAAATAATAAAATTTGCTACATTAATACGCAACGATACGATACGCTGAAAAGAACAAGGCCATAATAAAAATGCTCTCTCATTTCATAAGATGAATGTTTTCAATATATTAATTCTTGATTCTATCCTAATTCATGGTGATTGCTAATTTGCTATCTCCGGTTTTTCTACATTTCAACTAATTAAGTCACGTATTCATTTTGTGGTTAATGCCATGCATTTGATATGATTAATGCTCTCTGATTTCATACGCTGGATGTTTTCAATATATTAATTCTTGATTTTATTCGAATTCATGGTGATTGCTGGAGTATCTCCTATTTTCTAGGTTTAAACTTAATTTTTCAGACTTCTAAAAAAACTTAATTTTTTCAGCGTAGTCCCTCCGTCCCAAAAAAAATATTGTTTTAGCATTCAAACTGAGAGAATATTGCACAAGTAAAATGACGCATGTACCCCTGGTGCAGTAATTAACTCAGCGCATAACCCAAGTCCGAGGAGCATTTAAGCGCCAATTTCACAAGCAACCAGCCATAATCAGCCCGCCAAAACTCAACCCGCCATACTCAGCCCGCCATACATTACCGCCAAATCACAGCTAATAGATCTAAACTAGCCAGCCAAATCACAGCTCAAAAAAACTAACAGGAAAGAATGAGCCCGCCAATTACATTAGCACCAATTTCACAAGGCCAAAAATTACAAGTAATCAAAAATTGCATTCTGCCGCCAAACAACATCTAAACCAGCACTTCATATACTCCATTCAGGCTTCCTGTGATTCACATGCACAAGAAATCGATTAGCCATGGCCATAATAGATCTAAACCAGCCAACATTAGAGGAAGATGAAGCATTACCTGATATAAATGAAGCCCTTGCTAATGAAAAAGAAGAAGAAAGAAGTGAGCCTTGTCATGCACCTGAGGAATCAGAATATCAAGGTGAGTAAAAAAAACTTTCTATACCCTTATATGAAGAAGAAGCAGTAGTCTGTTATCATAGTATATATATCAACAATGACCTTTTTCTAGATGAAGTGCATAGAGGAGGCAACCAACACCCATATTATGATCTAAACCATGGTTCTCATGCGGAACAACACAACTTAGGTGAGATTGCATTTAGGACAATATAAAAATACTAATTAGGGTTATTGCAAACATAAAATTGCAAGTACTCTTATAAAAAACTTATTCAATGTTACCTTGCAGATGCAGGACATGATGATTTCTTAGCCATGGATGAGGAAATGCAGGACTATGGCGTCTATGCCTACCATGCGAACATAGTGTTCGACGAGGAGGAGTTGAACGACTCGGATGATGAAGTTACACATGCAAATGAGGGAAATCGGTCAAAAGATCTGACTGAACAGCAAAGGCAGGTCATATATGCAACATTGCTAGAAAGAACCAACCGTGGGAGATTAAAGAAAAACAGTACTACTATAGTTGCTGAGATGTTTCAGGTAAATATACGTTCAGTGCAGCGAGTATGGCAGAAAGTTAAGAAGTGTCGTCAACTAGAAATTCATGTGGATGTGAGTTCTAGTAAGCCTAAGAATTGCGGCCGAAAAAAAAATTGAAGTTGACTTGGCTCAAGTATCTAGTATTCCATTGCATAGAAGAAGCACTATACGTTCCCTCGCACTACAACTTGGAGTCAAGAAAAGCACATTGCACAGGTATTTCAAACAGGGGCTGCTACGTCGCCACTCCAACTCACTGAAACCTTCATTAAGGGAAGGAAACAGAAAAGAGAGACTACAATGGTGTGTTTCAATGTTAGATCCGAATTCTTTGACAAACCAACCCAAGTTCATTGAAATGGATAACATTGTCCATTTAGATGAGAAGTGGTTCAATGTAACAAAAAATGACAGGAATTTTTACATGTTACTGAATTAAGAGGATCCATACAGAAGTGTGCAAAACAAGAACTCCGTTGATAAAGTGATGTTTTTGTCAGCAGTTGCAAAGCCTAGGTTCGATGATGAAGGTAATTGTACTTTTGATGGCAAGATAGGCATGTGACCTTTTATCAGAAAGGTATCACAGTTGATAGAATAATATAAATTGTGTATTTCATATATGTGCATACACTGATCTCAATTTAAATTGTGTTATTCATAGAAACCAGCTCAAAGGAGAAGTCATAATAGAGAAAGGGGGACACTAGTAACCAAGACTATTAAGGTCGATAGAGATACTATAAGGTCTTATATGATTGCTAAAGTGCTACCAGCTATTGTATCATGTTGGCCACAAGAAGACCGTGGGAGAACTATATGGATTCAACAAGACAATGCACCATCACATGTGCCAACAAATGACGATCAGTTTGCATTTGTTGTGTCACAAACAGGGCTTGACATATGCCTCATATGCCTGCCTCCAAATTCCCCTGATATGAATGCGCTAGAACTTGGATTCTTTGCTTCTCTACAGTCCTTGGCATACAACAGAATCTCTAGAAACATGGATGAGCTTATAGAAAATATATGCAAAGAGTATGAAGATTACAACCCAAGTAAACTTAGCCGGGTGTTCTTGACACTACAAGGTTGCTTGCTTGAGGTAATGAAAGATGGCGGTGGAAACAGGTACAAGATCCCTCACATTAACAAGGACAGACTGCAAGCACTAGGTACTTTACCTAAAAGCCTGAATTGTGAGCGTAAGCTATATGAGAGTGTCATGGAGGCTTTAAGCAACTAATTGTAATCTTCACCTTTTGTAATGTTTTGCCTATCGAGGTGTTATGCCAAACCAATCTGGTAGTTTACTGTATGAAAGTGTCATGGAGGCCTAACTAATTCAATTTATTGCCAAACCAATTCTGCAAACATCAAACAAATGTCATGGCAAACAAACGGCAACACCAATTAATCTATTCTGCAAACAAACAATTTAACACCGTAACAATAGTAGATACCCCATATCAGTAGCAGATAATAAACTTAACACCATCATAGTAGCACCATAATAGTAGTAGATAATAAATTTAACACCATCATAGTAACACCATAATAGTAGTAGATAATAAACTTAGCACTATCATAGTAGCACCATATCAGTAGCACCATCATAGTAGCACCATCTCAGATAGTATAGAAATAGCTAGGAAGCATAACCTTGATCATGGTAAGCACGAAATCATGGTCGACTTGCTTCCGGGCCACCAGTTCATCCACCGCCGACGACGCCAGCTCTTCTGCGCCCGACGCCGCCACCTTTTCATCTACCGCTGTCAGCTTCTGGCGTCTCTTCCGCACCTCTTCAACGTCACTTCTTGCGAGTCCTCCGAGTCCGGGACGTACAAGACGGCATCTTGGTCCTCCGTGTCAGTGACGTAGAGGTCGCCGGCGGGGGACACTCGAAGGCGGCGCTCGTTGGTCCAGCCGTCCAACGAGCTCCTACCCCCGTGAATTTGGCGGCCCGGCCAAACCCTAGATATTGGCCGGCGACCCAGCCAAACCCTAGATATTGGCGACACGGTTGAGGAGGGAGGGAAGTACGGGAGCTGCTGTCTAATATGAAGTACGGGAGCTTCAGATCGCCGGCCACGCCGCCGGATTCGGTGGATATCCATGTGGGGGAGAGGGCGACGGGGGGAAAAGGGGACAGGACAGAGACGATGCGGGGAGAGGGGGGAGGACGGATCTAGGAGGCGATTCGAGGAGGGGATGTTGTGGGGAGAGGATGATGCGGAGGAGCCGATGCGGGGAGGAGGGTGATGCGGAGAAAGGGGAAAGGGGGAGGACGGAGGAGGCGATGCGGGGAGAGGGTGAGGAATGGTGGACGGAGAGAGCGGTGGGTGGGAGAAGTGGAGTATAATAATCTGATTTAATAAATGGAGCCAAAAACAGACATATGGTAGATAGGAATGCTTGTAAGACACGAATTAATAAGTACCAGCATGCCACCTTTGGACAGAGAATTACATTTAATCTTTTAAAAACTTTGTCCACCATAAAATTCAAATCACTAGCTTTATTTTTTTAAACTAACTGGAATACCCAGATAATTCATGGGGAGAGACCCCACAGAGCAATTGAATATGTCTGCATAGTCAGTTTCTATTTGGGGAGAACCATTTATAGCAAAGATTTCACTTTCTAGAAAATTAATTGTAAGACCAGCCATATTCTCATGAAGATACATTAGATACTTGAAGTTAATAGCCTTCTCTAAATTCTCATCTAAACAAATTACTGTATCATCAGCATATTGTAGAATGGGAACACCCCAGGAATCAGCTGAGAAGCAACACCACAAATACAACCAGACTGAACTGCAGTATAGACCATTTTAGACAAAGAGTCAGCCATCAAATTAAACAACAAAGGGGATAAGGGGGCCACCTTGCCTAACCCCTTTCTCACTAACAAAATAACCACTTTGAACACCATTTACAAGGACACTTAGGGTTCCATCTCTAACTATTTTTTTAATCCAACCACACCAGGATGGATCAAAACCTCTAATAGAAAGACACTCGTCCAGAAAAGACCAGCTTACCTTATCAAAGGCTTTCTCAAAGTCGAGTTTAAGAAAAATAGCACAATTACCACTTTTCTTAGATTCATGCATAAGTTCATGAAGAGCAAGGACACCATCCATTATATCTCTATTTTTTAAGAAAGCATTTTGAGAATTAGCAATAAGTCTATTTAGGACAGGCTCTATCCTATTAGTTAAAACTTTAGTGATTATCTTGTAAACCACATTCAATAAGCAAATGGGTCTAAAATGAGTGATAGAACTAGCTTCAGTTTTCTTAGGAATCAGAGTTATGATACCATAGTTAAGCCTTTTAACCTCAAGGCTACCATTATGCAAGTCAGCAAAAATTCTGAGGAGATCAAGCTTAATAATGTCTCAACAATGCTGAAAGAACTCAGCTGGGAAACCATCAGGACCAGCAGCCTTATCTTTTTTCATGGAAAAGATTGCAACTTTAATTTCATCTAAAGTGAATTCAGAGGTCAGAGCAATATTTTCTTCAGAGGTAACCATCTCCTCAGCATTCCAAATATTATTAAGTTTACAAAAGGATTTATCAGCCTGCGTTTTCTTAAAAAGCTTTTTGTAGTAGTTAGCAGCATGCTCAACCAAAGCATCTGTCCCTTTAATTTCATGAGAATCATCTTGCAAAGAATAAATGATGTTTTTCCTTTTTCTACCATTAGCACATCTATGAAAATAAGCAGTATTATTATCACCTTTTAACAACCACTACTGATGAGAAACAGCTGACCAATGCAATTCCTCTGGATCATAGGAGTCCATAATATCTTTTAAACAATTTATTTTTTCTGTAGCAAGACTAAAGGGCAAAGTGCCAATTTCTTCCAGAGCTTCAAGTTCTTTTTATCTGGAGACAACTTTATCCCTATTTTTCCTATTTACACCAAAGGTATCAGCACCCCAACCTTTAAGCTTCTTTCTAACTCTATGAAGTTTACAAAGGAAGACAGAGACTGCATCACCATTACAATCTCTGAAGTCCCAAATATTAGCTACCATATCCTTAAAATCAACTCTTTTAAGCCAGTCTATTAAACACAAAGAGCTTTTGAGATTTTTTAATAGGTGAAGGATAAGTAGAAATCACTAGAGGGTTATGATCAGAAAAGATCCTAGGCATCTTTAAAAGATGAACCGAAGAAAAAGCTATTCCTAGGAAGAATTGATGAACACCCTATCTAATTTTTCTAAAGTGGGATTTAGATGCATATTGGACCAAGTAAAATTACCACCAACTAAAGGTAAATCTCTGAGATCACAAACAGAAATGGTTGAATTAAAGAGGTCTACCACATGCCCTCCCACAGTACCAGTGTTTTTATCAGTTGCACTTCTCATAATATTAAAGTCGCCACCAACAATGAGTGGAATATTATCAGAAGAACAAAAGCAAGACAACTCAGTCAGGAAATTTAACTTCTCATTTGCATGAGGAGCACCATAATCTACTAAAACACTTCATTTTATTTTTTTCATTTTATCCCACACCACCACCTGCAGAATATAATCTCCTTTTTTAACACCCAAAACATCAAATTTATTTACAGAGGTGCCACACAAGATCCCACCAGATCTTTCCTTAGAAGGCAACCAACTCCAGAAAAAATCATGATTAGTATCAATTTTCCTAAAGAAGCTATTAGAATTCTACCTACTAATTGACCACATCGACAAGTTCAATAATGCATGCTTATCCTCTTTCTACTAATTTGTTAATTTTATCAGTTTAACGGCAGATTGTTTATCCATGATCTACTATGTAGTCCACCTAATTGGTTTCATAGTAGATTTATCATTTAATATAATCCGATAGTTTCATTACTTTTACATGTTTTGATGAGTCTCCTTGTGTTTCAAGTTTAATCTATTACAAATATAAGCAGTTATGTAAATCTAATTATGTCCTTTTTATCAATTGCAAAATTAAATCGGGTGGCACGTCTCAGGACATAATTTTTGGTTCTGGTCGGGGCTCTGAAACATTTACGGTGTGTTTGACCGATCCATTTTTCTGCACGCACAAGACAAAATTCACTTAAAAACGTGTCACGTGTGTCCACGTCCACGTGTTGCGCGTACAATCAATCTGACCGATCCATGTCCACATGTTGCACATCAAATCGCGGTCCTCTTTGGTTCATGGTTCGATACGATTTTCACAGACCATTCAATTTAACATTTTATAAATAATTTTCTAGTACTTTGTAAGGTTTATTCAAAGATTTCAATATTTGTTATCTTTAAAAAAATTAAAACCTTCAATGTTTATTAGGTTAACCACATGTAGCCGAACCCAGCGACGAGGAACGAAGGTGTCACCCCTCAAATTTACTTACCTTGAGGGTCGACGATCCCGTGCACTAGCCCCTGGATCAGTACGCTAGCGCGGAAGACCACATAGCCGATACAAGCATACATCGATAGAATAAAATCCCTGAATATTACATCATAGAGTTGCGCCTTAGGCGACTTTAGTAAGGCGGCCAATGCACGCCTTAACTTACAAAAGAATAGTTCAGAGTACAGCGGACACTCAAAAAGATCTACCCAAAAGAATCCCTATCGACTACAGTCCCAGCGACTAGAGAGGCCCCTATGACTCCTCGGGTCCACCATGATCCTGTCCGTCGTCTTCGAGACACGCGTAAGGGTCATCTTCAATGCCATCGTCTAAGAATATAAGTGGGCGAGGTCAGCGTCATCCAAACGCTGGCTAGTTAACACTTCCCTTAATGCATATAGTGTAGAAGGCTTTTATTTGAAGGAGAGGGTTATTTTACTTGCGTAAAGCCAAGTTTATAAGATTTTGGAAACAACCTAACTAGCATTAACTAACACTTGTATTGTTATAAATAAATCAGAGGTTTCCATCTTAATCATGCATCCAGAACCCAAATAACCAACCAATCACACCAATCGACCATAATCGACCAACTCTCATTCGAATACACGACCCAGCTTACACAATCACCTCAATCCATACCAGCTTATACTTAATTAACACACCATTGACTAATCCTCGATCATAACTCAACCAGCTTACACAATCACCAAACCAGCTTATTTGTTCCTCATGAACTTTCCTCCTGGTCGCTCCCACCAGACTTTTCTCCTGGTTGCCCCAACAATTCCTAGTTCTGCCATCATTCCAGGATTTGGCGAAATCCTGTTGCGGACCACACATGCCATGGCATGATCACCCCGGCCCAGTAGGGTTGCCGGCCCTCACTAGCCGACCGTCACCCTGGGGATGTGTGGCCATTATCACCCTCGGTGATGGCCCATTCCGGCCCCTATCGAGACTGGTCCCAGAGGGCCTCCGCAGAGCGCTCACTCCTGGCGATCCACGTCTGGTGCTCCGCGCGATGGCCACGCGTTGTGTTGGAACCAACCTGGGCAGCGATTTTCCGCTACGCGTGTTTATCCGCGCTCCTCCTGGGTAAGCCCTGGCTAAACCCAGCACTAGGCATCTCGTGCCTAAATCATCCATCAGGATGTCCAAATCCAACTAGGGGCAACCCACCATTCTTTCTCTACTTCCACGGTCATCGACCACACCATAGCACACACTTGGACCTTCCCAACCGACCGACCCGACCGACCAAGTACCCCCGTATTCATACCCACAAACACAATCAGCCCAACATGCACCTACCAACCCTAACTGTCATATGTCATATCATATTAAATGAGACTAATGAATGTCCGGTGAATATCGGTTCACCGTTC
>SPJY01036992.1:573582-633292 GCA_005191435.1 Raddia distichophylla | reverse complement strand
ATATTTTCTAGAGATTATTTGGGATCTGAGCCATTAATTTAATAAACAGCAATTACCCTAAATTCACTTAATCATTTCTATATAAGCAACTTCTAATTTCAATGTACAGTGCGAAATTTTCCTATACAGTGAAGGCTTTTAATATTTTTATAAAATCAAATATTATATCTAATATTTATCTAAATTTTTCTAGAATTTTTGGGAGTGATTAGCTAATTTTAGAAATTCAGAAACTATATTCGGCATTTAGCTAATTGGCAAATCGCTGGAAAATCATTTAATTCGAGTCGGGCCGAGCCAACCGACGGATGGCCCAGCGCGACGATACGGCCCACGGCCCATTTGCGCTCGCGCGCCTGCACGGCCGAAGGGGAGACGTCGAAGGCGGGTTTTGCCTAGGCGCAACCGCGTGAGGGCCACGCCCCGCTTTCGGTGGCGTCTCCACTTAACCCGACCGGTGGGCCAAGGACCCACTGTCAGCGGCCCATCGATCGCCGGTCGGCTGCGCTTGCGTGAAGCGGTAACTGGCAGCTGGGGCCTGCATGTCAGCGACACATCGTCTACGGGTCCGCACGAATCTTGGCGCACATCCTACGGTTCGCCGTCGTCGTCTTCCTCCAGACGGGCGACGTGGCTGGCGGCGACAGCTCGCGACGCGGCGGCACTACAGGGCCGCTCCGGCCAAGTGCGTTAGCGCCCAAGCATCTACGGGCCCAAGGGACCCTAGCAGTGCCGGCATCGAGGCCAATGGTGGCCGGACGCGGCGGCGCGGCGGCAGCGACCGAGAGGGGGTTTCGGCCCTCGTGAGTGTGCTGGAGGCATGTGGGGAGGTTGAGGGTGCTTACGGAGCCTTGATACGGGCACGAGGATGGACGGCGACGGTGGTCAGCGGAGCACGCGGCGGCGGCCGAAACAGAGCAACGACGGCACGCCGGCTCCGAGGTCCTTGCCTGAAATTGGAAGAGGGGAACGGTCAAGGAGGACTCCGAGACGCTCTGGGTGAGAGGAATCGACGGATGGCTTACGGACTCGTCGATTTCCCGAGCGCGCCGGCGAGATACGGATTTGGGGGAAAATGGCAGGGCGGCGCCGAGAGGGGGTTTCGGCCCTCGTTTAAGGGGGCGGAAGAGAGGGGAGTGGATGCCGGAGCGGGGTCCTGCGTCGGGGACTGTTAAGGTGACGCGGCGGGAGCTGGCCACGCACGGCAGGCTTGGCGGTACGGCGCGGCGGGGCAGGGCACGGTGCCCGGGCTAGGAGAGGCGTAGCCTTATGAAAAATTGAGCCGAGTGACGAAGGCGGTGGCAGGGAGATCACGCGCGGGATCCTTCTTTGACGGACCGACGAGCTCCGTCGTTTACCCGACGGTCCGAAGCGGCGGACCGGACTTCCAGCGAGGCGCGCGGCGGCGAGTCCGAGGCCGGCCAACCGGGGGTCGACACGGCGAGCACGCGCGCGGGGAGGCGAGCTCAGCCACGACGCGATGGCGGCGTGCTCCCAGCACGGCGTCAGCGAGCGTACGGCGGGACAGTGAGAGGGAGAGAGAGAGAGAAAGAGAGGGAGAGAGGGGCCACAGTGGCTAACAGCGGGGCCCACGTGTTAGAGGATTCAAAATTTTATACGAAATTTGAATTCACGCAAATTTTAAATTCATTCCCAATTTGGGGTGTTACAGAAGTCTCGTCAACATATGAAGTTTCTGGATTGAAAATGCAGGGAAAGTAATGGTTGTTTGACGCGCAAAAAATTCGGCTGCCGTCACATCAACGGCTGGCCGGTTGACCATAGCCAACTGTGCGGGCGTCGGCCGTCGCTGCTGCCTGTGCGCTGCTCTGGCACAACACCTTCCCCGTTTGCTCTCCATTGTAAAACAGTCGTCGCACATGCGCAAATACAATCACAATAACAGGAGACACAGATCTAGAGAGAGAAAAGCCAGACACAATAATCTTTATTGATTCATCTCTCTTGTATACAATGGGTTATATATATAACCCAACCTACATTTGGTTTTACCCATAACACCAATAGGGTTTGGGATGGGCTTCCGATCCATAAATCACCTAGGGTTATAACACTCTCCCTTGGGCTAAACCGCGATATGACAATGCCTCATCAAAAACTCCATCCAAAAACCCAGTGGAAAAAAAGATTAGAGAAAAGAGTACAATGCACACGCATGTTGTATTGCGATATTGCCTCATTAAAAAACTTGTTATGAGAAAACCCAATGGGAAAAACTCATATAAGAAAAAAAAATACAATATATAACCTTCAGGGCCTGATCTTCAGGATCAATATGGTCTACTGGACCTTTGAGTTATAAATCTTCTGGATCTATGTTGTGGTGTGGTAAGATACTTTAACTGATCGTCATATCAACATACTGGGTTAGACAAAGTGAAATCTTCAGGGTTTCATATGAACCGAATCAATATTTAACTCATGCTCCCCCTCAAGACGACATCCCGGATGCCTTCCGACGCTCGATATCTTCCGGACATCCATCACACTATGCTTCTGAAAAATATGAATAAAATAATTTGATAACAATATAGCTTAATCTTCAAGTAGCACTATCCACTCCTGCAATACAAGCAACATTATCCTAATAGATAAATATGGGGTATGGATGGTACTCATGCCGCATAACTCCTGGATGCGGTCACTATCCTTTCTAGCCAAACACACACGTGAGGCTTCATACAAAGCATTAATCTCAAAGCACAATCTAAGATTTAGCGATATGCAGATTACACATGAATCTCGCATACATATAACCCAACATGACCCTCGTTTAACAAACAACCAAAGGCCCTGCATACCCTGCAGGTCCCTAAAGAAAATTTTAGTACCGGTCCAAACTTCTGGTTGCTGCCGCACTAAGTGCTTACAGAGGCAAGAAACTTCTGGTCCTATAACCTCATATTGTCTTAGTTTTAAGTAAGTATATTTCACTTCGGGGGATCACACTAACATGTGGGTAAAGTTGATTGCACTATTATATATCTTCTGGATATAACCTGTTAGACCTACTAGGTCTCAATATTGCAATTATTCCCAAGTGGCTCAACTACAATCGATTTGCCTATTCAACAGGTCTTACACATATGGTTGTATCACTATAACCAGTCTTACCTTGACATTTTAGGGGATCAATCAATTCGAAATTATCACCAATATACATCATACCTTCAAGGTAATAAAGAACACCACTACTCTCCTAACTACTGGCAGGAGATACACATCACTAGTGCTCACGTGGTGAACTTTCAGTATTGGGTATCAATGGGTCATCGTCTACTATGGGGGACCATTGGTGTATATCAAATATAGACTGGTAATTAATTTTCATTCAAGGAATGTGCATACGTTCCTACAGGGAACTCATCTTTCTTCACGAAAGAACCCTTACTTCTTGAAAGGATTATTAGGTATGAGATTCATTAATGTGTCGTAATTTTATCATCTTCTATCACAAGGAATAATGAGTCCTACTGGGATCTCAACAAGGATTTTCATAATCCATAAACTGCATATTTATTCATATCATTTGCCAGAGTTACTATTTAGCGGAACAGTAATTACATATGGGAGAGTACGGGTCACTTCAGAGACCTTTGAACCAAGGCTTTCACCGCCTCATTATTTATAATGACCCAAAGTTAGAGCTACTGACTCTCAAACTTGATTAACCTCATGATTCATCCTCAGTTGCCTATCATATAACCCGATACAGGCGTTACAGGCGCCATGTCATGCACTTAGTTCAGGATCCTTATTAGCAACTTAAGAGAAACAATATGTGTCGATAATTTTTTCTTCATGTATCATAAATGAGCACTTTCAAATATTAAACAGAATTTCATTATTTCCCAAAACAAAAATTCTTGATCGTTCCGCATTTCCAGCACTATAACATACGCGCATTAACTTGCTGGGTATTCATCTTTATGATGATCCTCTTCACGAGGCTTATTACCATCAGGGTAATTTCTCTTTAGAAGAATTTCAGGAGTGATGAGAAATTGTTTGACGAGTGTCATTGGATCTAAGACCCGCAGGAGTCCCCGCAGACTTTAGATTAAGACTCAACAAGTCAATTTTCGCAAAGGTGGATATACTATTCAACCCGCGGTATTCCACTCTTAGCGACTTATTTGTTACAGGTAAATGATTTCCAACTCGTTTAAACATCTGACAGTCTCCTCGCTTCTAGCGTACATGAGCACTCCTCGCTACTAGCACACAGGAGTATTAACTAGTGCGTGAATCTTTCAATCAAAATCTCATAGGCATTTAACACGAAATATGGGCATTTCTCTCCCCTAATGCCGAGATCCGATTTTTACACAGCATACTTACACAATCCCCTTTTATGGGCACAAGATTAATGGAACTACAAGCCCAAAGTCCCCAACTACAGGTGGGAGATCAAAAGTGTATGCTTGGTGGTGATAATATTTAGAAAATATCTTGATTCCACGCGTTACCATTTGGGGGCTAACACTATATGCGGTGAGCTTAGACTTATATTTTATTTTCCACGCGCTTACTCTGGGCTATCATATGCCCGCGCTAGATGGCATGCTCGTGTTACGTTGCCGCACATCCTACTGGGGCGGCACACTAGTGCGGGGTCACTGATCATCCCAACAAATTGTGAGTTACAAAGTCTAGCTTCTTTATTATTGTCCAATTACTCATACTATATATCTAGTTAAACTTCAGGATTAATATAAATGTGACAATATCAATAATTTGAATGAAATCTTTATTATTCTGTCACAATAAATACGACATGTATGCCAAATAACAGTCAACTTCATGTAACAATAACTTTACGGAGGTGTGATTATATTTCAATAATGCATGGTTTCAAGCATGTTGTAGCGACTTCAGACGCTAGCGACGATATAGATGCAGTACGACCACAATCACTTATTCAAATATACCATTATCTCGTATTTGAGATTATTCTGCTTCAGACAAACCAATATGACTTTTAGTCATAATGCAATTGCAAAACTATTATGACTACTGATCATAATTTGCATGCTTACGACGGATTGCTCACGTCCGTCGGAGCCAAATATGTTCTAAATTAACCATATATAAAGATTCACAATCTCTCCGCTACAAGGACAAATTAATGTCCATTGGCCATTTAATCTATCACAATTTACAATCACCAACCTATCCGTTCGCACTTCTAGTGCATAATCTAATCTTCACTTCTGGTGCACAAACTTACCTTTACATTCACAAACTCATTTCTCTCCCCCTTTTCACGTCAATAAAAAACTTACGAGTGATAGCAAGTGCTACAGGCATTTGCTTAAATCACCATTATACTGCTACAGGAGTATACTTTTTTGTTGTCGTGAAATCAATATATAATTTGTAACTTCAAGTTACACCTTAGACACCTTAAACAACCGGTTGGTAACACCACACTGGAGGAGACTGTAGACTGCTGGTCTAGGCTAAGTTAATTCTTTGGGATGGACATATGGACATAAAATTTTCTCTAGCGCAAATAAGGAAAAACATTTGTCTCCAGGACATATGCGAACTATTCATGTCTGCAGGACATATTTCCATAATTCATATCTTCAGGACATCTATGCACTTGAGACAGTGTTGAGTAGGAACACTCCTCACCATGGCAAGTAATTATATATCTAATTTTGGCATACATTAATCTAATTTTATTCCATGCAAGGTTGCTTACGACAGATAAGGCATATTCTTCAGACATCATGTTCTATTTAGCATTTACTCAGATAATTAACTCAACTACAAGAGAGAAGATAGAAATAAAATTACTCAGACTATTATTATGGCATAAGGGAAATAAACATCTAATGCGAAACAATCAAGTAAAAGATGTAAACTACTCAGCATGAGCAAAACCCAAACTCTACAGTGGTCATTAAATTTTCCCATGAATTTTCAAGTAATATCAGAAGTTTCTAATAATTTAGGGACTGCAGGTTAATAAATTATACTCCAAACATACCGTGCCAGGAAAACAAGCCATAAAGAACATAATGGTGCACACAAAGTTTCTAACATTTTTATGAATTTGTGCTAATTATTTCTGGTCTACTGGACATATTATTATTATAACAATGCAGAAAAACAATAACAACTCTTTGCTAGAAAATAAACCCATTAATATGCAGCTTCCCAAGGTGGGCTAGGTATAAAATTTTGTATAATATGAAAGCTCAAATACTAGAATCCAAATCTAAAGGAGAGAGGATTACGGTGGTTACCTGGAATTGTAAGGATTGTAAGGGAAAATATGTTATGAGAACCACTCGTGCAAATATTGTGTCCTTCGGGGACTAAAATATAGTTTCTGTACTCCTTGCTCTACGCCAAACTTCAGGGGCACAGTGCAGGGTTGCTATCAATCAACTTTTCCAAGAACCATGTCATGATGGATCACCGGGTCCATCCGAAGCATTAGTGTATCAGGCCTAGTTTTGCTGCCGTCTACATGACATGCGCAAGGAAAACGCTATGCCGTTACAGGTTACGTGCCCAATATATTTACTTCAGAAAATATACTATGCACAATGCACCAAATTGCAAGACTACTGGTCATAGTTTACGAGATATTTGCTTTGGGCAAATTTCAGAGTCTACAAGATGTCTTCAAATCTCTATTCGGCCTAGCCGATCATTCCTTTCCTAATCCGTCCTAGAGGGCCGGCCGGCCGGCTCAAAGTCCACTATGCCCTCACATTCTGCGCGGGTTGGAAGACGACGGCGGCGACGCCTACGGGGCGGCAAAGCCGAACACGGCAGTGGCGTGACCACGTCCATGGGACGAAGGCACCGGAGTGCTGGCGTCGTGACGGCGTGGCGATGCGGGGTGTTACGGGCACAGGGGCGCGGAGCGGCGCGCTACAGGGTGCAGCGGATACTGCAGGCGCAACATGGCACTGGTGCGAGGCGGGGCAACATCGCGCGGAAAGGCGTGGGAGGCACGGCCGGCGTGGGGCCGTGGGGCGGGGGACGGGCGCGGCATAGCACGGCGGCGTGGTCGGCAGCACGGCAACAAGCGTAGGGCGACCAGCGCAACGGCGGGCATGGCGGCGCTACACGGGGGCAGCCAGCGCAACGGCGGGCACGGTGCGGCCGGCGCCGCGCATGTGGCGACGCGGCACAATCGGCGCGGGGTACGAGGAGGCGGCGGCGGCGGCGCGGCACGGCCAACGCGGGCGCACGGTGCAGTGTTCTTCAGGGCGCACAGCACTCAGTTATAGATCAAAATCAATCTATTAATTATGAAAGACTTATAGATTGAAACAGACAATAGCAATCTACTAGATCGAAAAACGAAAACAGTAGATCGAAGATAATAGATCTGTTGCGGGTAGCGACATACCGTTGATCACAAACCTGAGAGCGATTCGTGTTGGTGTTATCGCACACACGCAAACACAATCACAATAAGAGGAGACACAAATCTAGAGAGAGAAAAGCCAGGCATAATAATCTTTATTGATTCATCTCTCTTATGTACAAAGGGTTTCACATATATATATATAGCATAGTCTACATTTGGTTTTTGTCCATAATACCCCTAGGGTTTGGGATGGACTTCTAGCCCATAAATCACCTAGGGTTATAACACTCCCAACAATCCCGGAAGCGGATACACGTCCTGTATTGGAAAACGAACTCAGAAATTCCTGGGTTTTCTTTTATGTGTGTTGGTACCTGACATTTGGACCTATGGGTTTCCACTTTCCAGATAGGTAGAACCGTGGAGTCGTTGTGTAGCTTCGACATTGATGCGTGCTCCACATGCTCCACATCCTCTCTCTTGGGTTTCAACGAAAACGAGAAAGGTGACATGCGCGTTTGCGCGGGTAGATTTATGTTAAGATATAGATAATATATCAGATTAGATTTAGAGTTTATCTCTAATATATAGATGAGCTTCAGTAGTTTAATATTGACAGCTAGATTTACATAATAATATCCATATTTAACGACGTAAGTATTTTCTTTTTTCTATGAATAGATAATATATTAGATTAGAATTAGAATTTATCTCTAATATATAGATCAGCTTTAGTAGTTTGTTATAGAGGTTAATATTGACTGCTATAATTACATAATAATATTCATATTTAACGATGTAGATTTTTTTCTTTTTTCTATGATTAACGAGAGAATTTCTACTATTTTTTATTAACATGGAATTTTCTAGGATTTTAGGATTAATGTGACGGCTCCGTTTAACTCTGCTTTATATAGATAGTAGATAGATAGATAGATAGATAGATAGATAGATAGATAGATAGATAATCAATCCTCTCTCTTGTGTTTCAATAAAAATAATCAATTTTGTCTTAGAAGAAATACATCACTTCATTCTTTCGGTTGTCGGGCCTATTATCGACTATTAAGTTACATGCACTATTTCCATAGATTCATCCCTGCTCCACATGCTGCACACCCTCTCTCTTCTGTTGTAAAAAAATTCATAATTTCTGTCTCAAATAAGTACATCCTTTCATTCTTCCGGTTGTCAGGCCCGATGTCAACTATTAGGCTCCATGCATCGACCGATTCATACAAAAGCTTAAGCTGATGGACAAGAGTGAGCAATTCACTTATATATACTTTCCAACACTCCTCATAATTTAAACTCGACACCTCTGGGTTTCATACCATATTAAGTTGTATGCACCGATCAATTCACATAAAAGCTTAATCTGATGAGAAAGGGTGGACAATTCACTTATGCTTTCCAACTTCGACGACCTCTCCTGCCACTAACCAACGAAACGGTCACCATGTAGACGCCATGCCTAAAATAAAAAGCCCGCGCACGCTAGTGGTGCACGGCCCGACCACCCTATCATGTGTCACACCCCCGCCCTGATCTAAATCTATTTAGAGCTCGACCCATCAAAGAGACTAGCGAACACTTCCATAACATTGATCATGAGCTTTTAGTCTCGTTTTGCCAGAAGGGTTAACCTGGAATTCTTTGTTTAGACCTATATGATATTAGATACTAGCGGGGCCGTTTGTGGGGGAGGGCGAGAGGGGTGACCGCCCTAGGCCTCTGAACAACAGGGGCCTCCAAATTCGATTCATGTAGCTTATATATGTATTTATATATGCATAAGAAATAAAAAATATCGCTATTCATTCATTATTTCATTTGTCTTCTCATGTTTTTGTTTCTTTATCAACTCCAAGTATACCGATGGCTAGACTCCTTAAAACCTCTTGTAGTTGTTGTTCAAAGAAATCTGTAATACCTATTTCTGCAACAACATCGTAATTTTGTAATGATATGATTAGTAGGGCCTAAATTGTATGAATGGAGCAATGTACGATACAACGTGCCATCAATTTAGACTCTAGCTTTAGTTTCAATAATTTAACTTAATGTTCTGTCTTGTTGTCCTTTGACTTCCCATAAACACTAATCCACACTAGCAATGAGTCCCAACATTTTCAACTTCATTACACATATGAATGAGGACGAGCACAATGAGCTAATTCAAGATACCATTCTAACCATACTAGGCCGCATCCTTCCACCGGCACTCGATCATCAAAATTAATCTACTTTCTCCTCACCTTTTAGAGTGTAGATGACATATTTAATTTTAAGGGTGATTTATAATCAGTGGCAATGTTTGTAGTGCCATGCATCTAATGAAATAAAAAAGATCGTATATGTATTACTGACATAAGGGCCCCTATTTTTATTTTGCCCCGGCCCCCAAATTGCCAGGAATAACCCTATATAGTAGTGCAACTCTCTGTACACTAGCAAGATGGTACTATTTAACCACATCCAATTCAAAGAACCATGTAGAACCCACATAATGAGTCAAGGTATTACACTACCACATCATGTTACAGTGAAGGTGCTCAGAGGTGATATAAGCGAGGCTCAACGACAATAGCAAGTGACGTGATGGTCAGAGTTTTGACTGCCATGCTCGGTGCAGGAACGAGATCGTCCAAAAAGCACTCCATGAATCGATCGACGTCAGCGTCGGCGGCCAGAGCCGCCGACCCAGGCCTGAATGCCGCCGACACTAGTCTGTGTCGGCAGCCGGCCACCATCCTTGCTCCGTCGATGCAGCTCCGACGACACAAGACTTTCTGTCATCGGCCTCGACGACAATTCCACTTCCAGGGGGAGCCGCCTGGGTTAGGTCTATGTCGACGGCTCACGCGGCCGTCAACACATGTACCCCTCACGACACAGCGACGTAGACCTCGCTCTGACAGCGTGGACCCCGCAGAATAAAGAAAGGAGCGACACGTGGTGGAGAAATGTCGGCGGCCTTTGCTTATGCCGCCGACACAGATGGAGCGCATGTACCCAAATTGTGCATCAGAATATACTTATGTCGGCGGCTTGGGCTCGGGCCACCGACACAGCCTCTATCTATGCCAGCGGCCCTTTCGCAAACCGCCCACATAGCCACCATCTTTGTCTGTGGCCATAACAGTGTTGCCGACAATTATATTGTTTCCAGCAACTGGAAAATGCTGGAATTTCATTAAAATCTCAATTTAAACCTGCAAAAAACCCTAATCACAGCACATATATAATCCCCTGTTCCCCAACCATAACCACACATATTTATGTGGTCGGCACCACAATTTGGACCACACATACATCCAAATCATTGCAAAACAACATACAAATGGTTTAGGCCACATTGAACTTTGAACCGGTACTTTGCACAATTTAGAAGCATTAACACAGTTTGGTACCATCAAACACACAACAAAATATAAATGGCAATAAAACAGTACAAAGCACATAAGTTTAGAACGAAAGGAAGCAACAAATACGGAGGGGGTTTCTAATGGTTCTGCGAACCATCCAAGGTACTATCAGGATCGCCGAGGACCTCGTCGGTGAACTGCTCTCCGGACATTCCAAAGCCGCTTGCACTTGCGGAGTCCCCTCCCTGTTGTAGAGTTGCTGCAAAGGCTGGCGTGGCCAAGATGGAGACCTAAATAACAAAAGAACACATCTTAGGTTCTTGCATTTGAGTTGAAAGAGGAAAACGAAGGTTTCGATGTCTTACCCCTGGAGAATGCGCCGGTGCAGAGCCGAACTGTCCGAAGGCAGGAGCAACGAAGGGCGAGAGAGTTCCATGCTGCGTCATCGGGGCACCTGGTGTCTGTGTGAAGACGAACGGCAGCACAGCTGGCATCTGTGGCACACCGGAGCTCCCCGCCCCTGCCAGAACGCCTGTGGATACACCTGCGATACGAGATGCAAATTAGCGTATGAATCAGAAAGGATAACATATACAAGATGTTAATTACCTGTTGCATGAACCGCATCATGAAGGCGTTCTGTTCCTCCACGACACGCACCCGCCTGTCGTTCACCTCTTGCTGCGCCCTCATAAAGGCGTTCTGTTGTTGAAGCTCTGCGATAAACTTGTTTTTAGCTTCAAATTGGGCACGGACGGAAGAGGAGGCCTGCTGACAACGTGCCCTTACCTCGGCCCTCTAAGAATGTGGCGGCACCACAGAGTCCATCGTGTCGTACCTGCTGTGACCCCTCCCACCGAACTCGTCGTAGATCATGATAGGATCGGCCGGCATGTCCTCAGGGTCACTGTGAGCACCATACATGTTCTTCATGGCAGCGGTGTATGTATCTTGCGCACAAATAAGATATGAAGCGGGTTAGTTCGAAAACGGTCAAAAACGCGTGGTTGTAGAGATTGAAAAGAGTCGGTCAATTACAAGAACACCCTAGGCAGCCAGCGCCATCGGTGGCTGTGTGCCGTCTGGCAAGGCAGGAGGCGTGTGTGCAATCCTCCACAAGGTGAGAGGGGTGGGCTCAAGTCTGGACTCCATCTCTTTCGTGAAATCAAAAGTTATTAAGTTAAGTTGTGAAATAAAGTTTATTGTAAATAGAAAAATTTAGTGTATTTACGATATCCCGCACAATGTGACCCATGTCATAGCCTCCCATGTAGGTGGTGCACATCTCGGGGTTGGCTTCCCTATTTGCCTTGTTACGTTTGGACTTCTCGATCCACTCCTCACTTGCCCACATGCGGCACAGGTCCCTCCATGCATTTTTGAAGTTGTCAAACCAGTCTAGACGGTAGTCCATGTACTTGTTTGCCGTGAGGTAGTGTTGAGCTGCCTCTGTCCTCAACATCCCCCCGCCGAAGTGCATCCACACGGGATAGCCTGATGGTGTCCCTCACCTTCTTAGTCACCATGTGGTCGAGCGTGCGGAGGCAAGCCTCGTAGTCCTTGTGGGTTGCGCCATGTGCAAGCCAATACCTTGCCTAAAATAGCAGAAATTAATATTATTAAATGATACCTGCATTTAGAAAAGAAGAAATAAAGAAGAAATAAAATTTATAGAGTTACCCAGAACTCATCGATGACGGCATCGGCGATAGTTCCTCCCTCCTCGTCACAGGCGAGCGAGTAGTCTCTCCAGTTCACGGCAGGGCGTCGCTCACCTCGCCTTCCCACTCGCCCGAGGTAGAAGTGCCTGAGGAGCACCCCCAGCAAGCTTCCCGACTCCTGTTGGCCCCTGACCTTGTTGATTTAGGCCATGCCATGGCACGTAGAATTCAGAACAATTGTCATCAAGTTTTATCAAGTTTGTGACTAGAAAGAAATAATAACCAAATGAAAACAAGAGATAAGAACATACTTCTCCCTGGGGGAAACCTGCATCACTATCCTCTCAGATGGATCTAGAGGGGCGGCGCAACTTGTTCCATTCCTGACGTTTAATCTTGGAGCTTGCGGACTTGGCTCCAGAGGACGAGTGCCCTGGCTCCCACTCCTCGTCCCCCTCCACCTCCAACTGGGACCCGGAATACATAAATCTCCTCCAGTCCACATCCTCGTAGACCTCATCACCTCCCTCATAATCCTCATCGCTCACCTCCACCTCAAACTCCTCATATCCCTCCTACACATCAGCAGTGGGGTGCAGTTCCTCCCCCTCCTCCTCCACAATCTCCCTCCCCCTCCTCCTACTAGGTCGGCCCTCAACCTCCTCTCTTTCCTCCACAGCTATTTGCACGCTGTGGTCCACGTCGGCGGCCCCCAGATCCTCATCCTCCGCCAACTGGGGGTGGGACCCCCAACTCCTCGTCCTCCCCCAACTGGGGGTCGAAGATCGCCAGCTCCTCATCCTCCCCCAACTGGGGATCGGCGTCCTCGTCCACCTCGCTCCTGCTGCCCCCTTCCAAAAGAATTTTCGTTGAGTCTTCTGCACCAACTTCTTCAAAGATCTTGTCATCCTGCACAGATAAAAGCAAACGTGAAAATTTGATTGATATGAATTAAATGAAAGTAAATAACACAAATCTAAACATGTAACTAAAATATGAAAGTAATGACAAAATATTACTGCTATAAAATTAGATGACTTATCGACTTCCTCCTCTTCGACCTCATCCACCTCTTCATCCTCCTCCTCTTGCTCGTCTTCTTCCTCACTACGTTCATATTCCTCTTCGCCTTCCTCTTACTTGTCCTCTAAGTTCTCTTCTTCCTCTTGCTCTTCCTCTGGCACAATACCAATGTCGACGTGAAGCTCTCCCGTTAAATCTTGTTCTTGGAATGGAGTCGCAACCTGGCAAGGCCGTCCGTATTCTAACCCATACACCCCCGTGGCCACGACCGTCGTATCCAAACGGGCATCCGTGGGCTGTCCAAAATGTGGACAGCTAAGAAGCATGACATCTTTCGTAATGGAACATAATGAATCACCATCCGAGTTCCTTACAAAAATGTGTCGCGCCTCCGAACGGGTTTTGACTCTGGCTTCGTTTACGTTAGAAAAGACTAATTACATCGCATAACTAATTAATCATCACTACTAATCTCGTCGGTTCACAAAACACCGACGACACAACTACCACATACCAAAAAAATAGGGCGCTAGCGAAAGAGAATTACCTCCGATGACGACGACGGCGCAACGGAAGAGGCGGCAGCTCCGGCTCGGTGGCAGGCCGACGCCGTCTCGAGGACAGGGACGGCGTCGGCTCAAGGTCAGGGCCGTGCCCGGCCGTAAAACAGTGGCGACGCCGATCGGGAGCAAGCCCCTTTGCCGCCTCGGTGGCGGAGGGAAGTCGACGCCGGCTCGGAGGCGGCGGAGAGGGCGGCGGCTCGGGGCCACGGGAGGCGTGGGAGGCGGCGGGGGCATTGCGGAGGAGAAGGGGAAGGGAGGCAGCAATGCGGCGGAGGAGGGGATGGCGCGCGGCGGTGGCAGCGCGGCGGACGAGGAGGGGACGCGAGGAGGAGGGGAGGCGGCGGCGCTGCAGAGGAGGGGAGGGGGCAGCGTGGCACAGGCAGAGGGGGCACGGTAGTGGCGGAGTGGTGCGAGTGCGGCGCGGTAGTGGTGGCGCGGCGGAGGAGGAGGGGAGGCGGCGGCGCTGCAGAGGAGGGGAGGGTGCGCAGCGGTGCGGCGCGGCGCGGCCAAGTGCGGCGGTGGAGGCTCGGTGCGAGTGCGGCGGTGGGGGCCCAGGCGCTAGGTCCGAGATCTTAGCGCACGGGCCCCCTTTTTTTAACACATTTGAGCTGTGTCGGCGGCCACCGACACAGGCCTCTCGACCGACAACACAACCTGCGTCAGCGACACAAAGAAACAGCATGGCCCACATGTCAGCAGTACAAACCTGTGTCGGCGGCACAACAAGGACCGACGACAAATAGACATCTATGTCGGCGGCATCTTCTAAGACCATCGACACTGATGGTGCTATGAGCACCCTAATCTACGGGGCCCACACGTCAGTGATAGAACTTGTGTCACCGGTCCTTACTGTACCGCCAACACGTATGCCTCTTTGTCGGCGGCCTCTAGCTAGTCCGCCGACAACGACACCACCCCCTCAAGGGCCGCCGCCTTTCCGGTCCGCCCACGGCCAACTGGCACTATCCTTTGTGTAATGTAAGCTTCTAGGACATGCACTAGACATAAGCACTCATTCCACCGAGAAGTATCGACCTCCGTTGAAACTCTAATAAAAGTTCCTTTGAAACCTAACATCGTTGCGGCCCGAAAGCTGATACGATGTTACGGTTTCAATGGAACTTGTAGTAGAGTTCCAACCGAGGTCAACACTCCTCCTTGGAATGAGTCCTTATGTCTACTGCACACCCTACTAGCTAACACTGCACAAAGGATATTGCCACTGGGGTCGAGGATGGGTAGGAAAGACGGCGACCCTTGAGGGGGGGAGGGCTCTGTGTCGGCGGCATCACCAAGGGCCGCCGACATTGATGGTGCTATGAGCACCCTAATCTGTGGGGCCACACGTCAGCCACGGAACCTGTGTCGGTGGTCTGTATAGTACCGCCAACACATATTACCCTCAAGCCTAGCGCTAGTAGCCGGCGTTATTTGCCGTTAGACGTTGGGCAGGCTCGAAAATTTGAATTTTGGGTCGCGGCAGTGGAATGGAGCTGACATGTGTCATCGGCAGGAACATGGCCGTCGACATACCTTGCTGTAGAGGGCTAGTATATTTGAATTTTGGTTCGCGGGCGGAAGGGGTGCCGAAGTTTTGTCGGCGGCTCAGTTTGGGCCGCCGACGTAGATTGTCTTTGTCAGCGGTTTCTCAAGGACCGCCGACATTAATCTGTCGTCTGCTTTATAGCCACCGAGGTAGATTTTCCGGCCGCCGACAAAGAGGAAGATTCCTGTAGTGAAGAAAGAACAAACATGAAAAACTTTGCGCAAGAATATGATGGGGAGGGGCATTTTCAAAAATTTGACTATTCAAATTTGATTTTTCAAAATTTTCCATCTCAAACTTTCAGAATTTTGAGACTAAAATTTTGAATTTGACGTATCACAATTTTTAGTTTTTAGACTAAAATTTTAAATTTGAAGCATCACAATTTAAATATTCAGTTTTGAAGATTCAAAAGGTTTAAAATTTGAATTTTTACATGTTTCAAAATTTGAAACATTTGTTCAAATTTGGAATATTTCAAATTTGCATTTTCTTCAAAAATCCATTTTTTTGAATTTTGGGTTTTCAAAAAGATTGAATTTTTACCTACAAAAAAAAATTGGTTGAAATTCTGGATTTTTTTTGTAAGTGATTTTTATCAAAGAGAGGGATGGAGGGAGAGAGTGGCATGGATGCCATGTTATTTTTTTTTAAAAAAAAAAGGTACACGTGACAACTACATAATTATTTAATGGAAAATTAATAGCCGCCCCTGTATTTAATGGCACATCTGACCATTTTAAAGCTATGGTGCAAATGAAAATAAGTTTGAGGTGTTGGATGGTAAATATTAAGTCCAGGTATTCACTACCTTTTAAAAAAATGATAATTACCTTAAAAAAGGTCCACCGGAGAATGCAAGTAGAGCACGGATGTCTGAAGGAGATTCAATGGCAGATAACTCGTATGGAACCGCAACCATATGCTAGAAAATTCATTGGGTTGTTTCTTTCGCCATTTGGCATTGTCCTAAGAGATGTCGTGTTGGAGTGGTAGATCCAACCATACTACTAAACGGTTTTCCGTGGTGACGAGTGATGGTCTCATCTAATTTGTTTTCCTTCCCTTGGTTGTCTAGTTTTGTATCTTTCGTGGTGGATGATGATGAGTGATAGGTCATAGGCTCATAAGATATTTATGTTGACTTTACCCTTGTTTTTTTTTAAAAAAAAAAATTTGCCATATGCATTTGGAAATGTTAGATCTTATTTAATTGTTGTCTCCAATGAAAGTTGGACGGTGACCTATGGTGACGAGTCTTGCAACGAAAATGTGTGGTTAAAAGGTGTTGAAGTCCCAATCTTAAATAAAATCTCCTTTTATGGCCTTTTTGTCAAGATATAACGACGGCGACGCTCATGACTCATGAGCATCGTTATCTTGCTACAGGCGCCGTTTAGGGGCATGGTTCTTCCTACTGGATTGCACATTGGTTCGTTGATTTATTGGATGACTTTGCGATGAAGCTTGAATTATTACATTTGGTGTTTCAACTGGTCAACATTGCTCTTGTAGACTAGTTGTTTCCGCTATTGTTCAATTTCTCATTAAATCACTTTGGATGCACCGAGAAGATTTTGAACTTGGCTGCTCTTATGAAAATGCAGAAGAATGTCTTGAAGGTCAATGATCATGTTCTATGTGAAGATGTTCAAAATTATAGTCGTGAAGATGTTTGTCTCGCCTAGTCATTATGAGATAGAAACTTTTTTTTTTCTTTTTTCTTCTCGTTGCTTGTCTTAATGTGACATTTGTTTGTCATTGTACTTTAATTTTAAGCTTTTAATAAGTGTTTGTAATGATTGTATACGTCTCTAGTAAGACTGAAAGTTCCATTAATCCTTTTTTTGGTTCTACTAAGTTCAACGATCGCTTTTTTCTAGCAAAACTTTTCCTTTGTTCTTGAGTTGGATGTCTCTCTCTTCTCAAGGGTCGCCTTCCAGCGCGATACCGTTCTTTGATGTTTTAGTCAAAGTAGGAGTATTTATCTACACCAAAATAGTAGTGCTAAGGTCTCATTCTCTTTGTGTCATCTAACTTTACTTATCTAAAGATAAGGCGAAGAGAATGATACCCAATATCATCTCCAACCATGTCTAACTTAAGTGAATCATACACTATTCAATCACTATTCATACATTATTTTTACTATTCATCATATTTTTTCTCTTTTATATTTTATTTATAACAATACTAGACAAGTCTAACCTAATTACCTAAAGTCCCTATCGGGCATGCCCTCGACCGGGCAGGGCAGCTGGGCTGAGGGCAAGCATTGACCGGCACGGACCCAAGTGCTCCTGGGAGTCCATCGAGCAATGGGCCTCTCTCCCACGTTTTCTTCTGTTCTATGCCTTCCCTTCAGCGCGAGATGATGCATGGGTCCTGCAGGCTGCTGCAGCCTGTCTCTGCATGGTTGATTCTTGCTCTGAACTTTGCACGGTTCGGTGGACTTGATTGACAGGACGCACTGCAGGCAGTTGTGTACTTGCGTTGCTTTATCTGCAAAGCAGGACGACCGGGGCCTGTGATGATGATCATGGTTGAATAATGAAGCACTGCATCATGCTGAATGCAGCAAAACATGAGACCAGTGTGTTGTGTGGTTGGATTTGCGGTGTGTTAAACTTTTTGTTAGTCGCTCTGCTCACACTTTTGTTAGAGAAAATTCCATCCATGGCACTGCAAAATTTCAAATTCTCTCTCTTTCTCTTACTCAGAATTTTGTCTTTCCTCCCATACCACTAGCTCATATCTTTGCTTCCCTTATTACCAATCAAACATTAAACGGTTATAACAGAGTTACATAAAGACGGTTATACCTCTATTTTTAATAGGTTGCAAAATAGAAAAATGAAATAAAATATAAAATTCATAAAACATGAGAAAAGTTTCTATAGGTTCAAAAAATATGTGTAGTCAAATTTAAAAGTGAAATTAAATTTTTTTGCATGTACATTTGATTTAAAAATTAATCTTACCTGGCATGTCTCACTAAAAAAAGAGAGAAAATAGTAGAAAACAACAGATGTTTGAACAACAAGCAGACCTTGATGTTACATAAATTTAGAATTTTTTATCAATCAATTTGAAATGAAAATATAGGATATACAATTTTTTAGTTTTAAATATAGAAATTATGAAAGGAGCATTTTAGCTATTAATGAACTTATGTAATGATTCAACCTAATGGACCTAAGTACCTAACACAGTCATCGGAAGGAGCGAAAATTTGGACTAGTGATATGAAAAGAAAGAGAGAATTCTAAGTGACGGATAAGAAATTTCAAACTTTCGCACTAGCATAAGAAAATTCTCTCCATTATATATGGTCGTTATGTTGACTACAACTTTTACTATACTAGTCATGTTTTGTATTACGTTCAGCGCTCATCTTCATCTAAGAGTATGATTCTCGACGGTCCTCGTCTAAGAGCAAATCTAGGTGACCCTCTATAATACTATAGCAGATATAGAGGGTTTGCTGGAGGGAAGAAATCTTTTAAAAGGTAGTGTAATTTGTGAAGAAATTTTAGAGGGATGGATAGAGGGGACGCTAATAGTGTTTTGGTTGTCTCCAACAAACTTTTCTAAAGTGTCCTCTACTCAAAATAGGGGATAGATTCTTTCCCTATGTGCCCCAACAACATTCCCTATTCCGTTCCTTAAAATAGAGAATTTCTCTCCATCTCCTTATACATAGGATTCTCTCTCCTTCTCTTATACAATTCTTCATGTAGGGAACACTGTTGAAGATGAAAGAAATATTAGGCCGTCTTCAACAGACTCCCATAAAGCGCCCTCTACTCGAAAATAGGAGATATATTTTCCCCTACGTGCTCCAACAATATTCCCTATTCCGTTCCCTAAAATAGATATTTTCTCTTCATTCCCTTATATGTAGGGGTTTCTTTCCTTTTTTTATACAATTCTGCATATAGGGAACGCAGTTGGAAATGGGAGAATTATAGGGAGAGATTTTTTTTTTAAAGGAAGCATGTATATGAGGCTATAGAGTATCAAATTTAGGGATTCCTGTTGGAGAGAGCTAAGGAGAGAATATTTTTAAAGGAAACATGTATATAAGACTATAGGAGACCGAATTTAGGGGGTTACTGTTGGAGACAGCCTTAGAAAGAGACATAGAGGAGTTGGAGTTGCTCTTACTCCCTCCGTTCCAAAATATAAGACGTATTTTGACCAAAGAAAAGTCAAACTTAGTAAATTTTGACCATAAATAAATCAAATAATATGCATCGTTAGTATACCAAAGTTGTACCAGTTTGTTCATATTTCATAGTGCTTTTTGATACAATATCATATTGTAACAATCCATAATATATAATAGAGAAATCTAACCGTCAAACTCTACCTTTAAAGACTTTTGTGCACTCAAAATATGCCTTATATTTTGGAACGGAGGGGTAACATCTTGGTAAACCCGGCGCTCAGGATCATGATCATAGATGGGCCGTCGATCACATCAAGTAAGAAAAGGAGGACCACGCATTGCATGGCATGCCGTGAATGGATGCATGGTGGCCATATATGGTGCGACTTGTGCCTGCTATATACGCACACGATTCACCGATGGTTTCCCATTTCCTCGACTTTTGCCGGCCGGTCGCCTGTTAAATCAAGATCAAAGTCAGCACGTCGTGTTCCAGGCATATAATATACGCCGTGGTCCAGGCAGGCACGACCGACTCTGCCCCTGTGCCAGTGCGGCGTGTGGAAAACTAAAGATGGGGAGCCACGCGCCCGCGAAATTCCTCGGCGCGTCGCCCTCGCGAAAGCGAAGCGCGCGAAGCGAGGGCTCTTCCTGGGGCTGTTTGGTCCCTGCCGCCCGCACTGTGCACATCGATCCTCCTCGGCGGGGAGTCGGGGACCGGTGACCCCGTCGGTCGTCTCCGCCTTGAGCGAACACCTATACGCTTTAATTTGTCGCCACGGGGATTTTGCTCGGTTCGTGATTGTCCTCGTCCGCTTCAGGCTCTGTGGTCAAACATAGCAGTAGCTCACAGATAATATCGTCGTCGCATTCTGTTTTACTTTTAGAACATCTCGGAGAGTGGAACTATGAGGATTTCCATATTGAATTTAGGTTTTTTTTAAAAAAAAAGAAAAAACACTTCTCGAGACGTCCTATCATAAGAAAATCTTTTTAAAAAATAGGCCTCTAAATAAAGTACTCATATTTAGATTCATATTTACATATTTTATTTTTCTCCTCGACATCAAATGAATATGCATGAAATATAGGCCCGACTCCAGGCGTTGGACGTAGCAAGGGTTTCGATCGGACGTCTACACAAGCCTTCTAAGAGCATGTATATATAGCAATTGTATCTAAGAGCATGTATAGCAATTGTATCTAATTATTGCCATGTCACATAGAAACAACACTACAGATAGCATATACAATTATAGAGATGGTTGCACAATTTTATATGTAATTTGCTCACATACAAAGTTTCTTAATTCTCGTGTAATGTAGACTCTTGCTTTAGAGACGGCTAAAATATCTATGCATGTTCCTTCTCCTCCACATCATCACATATCCTACATGACAGACTTTAGAGATTAGAGACTACTGAGGTGTGTTGTTATACATGCTCTAATGCTGCTGGTATGCATGTGTATTAATGCTTGGATCGATGGTCTCCTTGTGCTTGTGCTAACTAAATATACGGGGTTGCTGTTGTATTATTATTACTTGTGCTAACTAATCCAGCTTGTACAATCCTAAGCTGCGTATTAGTACAATTGTAAGCAAGTATAAACTAAAGCAGTACTTTAAATCGGATGTATGACATTAACGTGGGACTTTCAAAAAATAATTACGAAATCTTAAAAACATGTCGATGATACTTAACAAATATGCATATGAAACATTGACGAAATTTGACGAAACTAGGAAAAAAAATTGATAAAACATTAAAAAAAACTACTGAAACTTTAGTAAGTGATGATGAACCTTAAGAGTGCTAGTAAAACTTGGCTAACTACTAATAAAATTTAGAAAAAGTACTGGTGAAACTTGTATAATGTACCGATGAAACTTAATTATGACTGGAGCTTTTTCCATTAGACCTCCTGATGCAAATAAGAAAGTTCCACGAAAAAAGCACAAAATTCAATAGACAAAAAACTAAGTTTTGGATGTCCATTTTTGAGATTACATATGAAAATGAGAGATGCAAATAAAAAAGATACATGAGAACAAATAGAAAGTTCAATAGGCAATAAACTAAGTTTCGCATATGTATTTCTAAGATTACATTGGAAAAATATGGGGGTTGACCTCCTCCTACTCCTAGCTCTCTTCTTTTCTGGATCCAGCCAGTCACCATGTTGTGCTCATCTAATCCGGTAGGCAAGCTCGTCTATAGTGTTCAGTAGGGTGGATGGCGGAATGTGTGCAGTGAGAGAGGAAGAGATATTGAGATCTATGAGAGAGAAGCGCGCACGAGCGAGACATATATAGACAAGGAGTGACAGCATCGGCAAGCAACGAAAGCAGCAGCTGAGATCGATGGCGGACGAGCTAGTGCTCATGGCAGCTCGATCAGCGGAAGAGTAAGCTAGCGAGCTAGGGCTCTGGTGACAATGTGGACGTAAAAATTCAAACGAAATAGGCTAGTGAGCCTCGTTGCGTCCGTATGCGTGTGGCAGACTTAGATGGGCCTCAATGACCATGGGCCGAGCCGCTCAAGTAGCGTCCGATTTGATCGGATGTATGCTCGGTAGTGTTTCCATGCATATAAGACCGGGGCTCGTTGTTGGAGTTAACGCGTATTTGCAGACCATGCATATATACTTATCTTTCAAAATAAAAAACTATATTTACTAATACAATTTTTCTTTTTAAAAGATTCGTCTAAAAGCTTTAAAACACAAGCCAAACGAAAAGAATCCGACTCTAACTCACGAAGCTATCAAGGTTAGGAAATAAGTTAGATAAGATGAGAAGAATAGAACAACAACAAGGTTGCACCTCCCCATTTCCTTAGCTACCAACGCGGTAGGAAATGAAAATGATGTGCCATCCTCTCCACAACCTCGCCTACACCCCGCCTTCTTTCTTTGGTTATGGTTTGGGTTCAAGTTAGTGGTGGGTTCACATTGTGCCTTGAGCTTAGGGGGTCGAAAAGGTGGATGCTTCGGCATTGGGGGAGGGGATGCCGCCACCATCGGAGCCACAAGAACTATTAAAGACGGTGGGGCAGTGACGACTGGAGATCAGCACATGGCGACTGGAGTTGGTGTGATTAGGACCGGCATGGCAATGGGGTGGGTGAGGAGGAGTGTAAAATAGCCCAGTAAAAAGGAGCGCAGAAGGAATGGAGGGAATTGATCATGAGAAAGATGTATCATGCGTGGCAAAATGCCTACACTAGTATACATAGGTTAGGCATTTTATGCACTTTCTGAACGGCATGTATTTTCTTGACAAAAATAAATTTCGAACATCTTAAAAGCTTCTTTACCATTCATCTCATATTTTATTTTGTCAACCTATAGCCCGGTCTCACCGTACCTCAACAACCTTTTGAAAACCACAATAAGCTCTAGCTTCTAGAACAATGATCGGATAACAAAACTAGTCTTGGACCAAATCAAAACTCGCATCATGGAGGAGAATAATCCCAATACAAAACTTTAAAGTGATCTTATTGTCATACTTTTTTGCGCCATCATTAACGCCACCACTAGGATGCAAACGACAAAAACCCTAACTCTAAAAATATAGATCTAACAAAACTCTCAAAGCAAGAAGAGGAAACGGTCCTCTTGACCCTCCCACCTCTGGCGGGATGGATACAGAGGATTCAGGGCTAGCTTATTTTCTGATTGAGGTAAACGATTAATAGAAATGAACGGTGATCTTCAGTTGTGCGGTAGGTTCGAACGGTATAGCTGGTAACATGAATGCACACTGTGGGCCGGTCTAATGGGCTTACGCACTGGGTCGTGAAAGGTTACAGAAGGAGATCGTCTCAACACTGATACACAGTAAACAGACTCGTTAGCTAGGCGGCAGTGGACATAGTTTGGGCTTGAACTGTTTAGCCCAGCTAACACAGGCACAAACATTGATGCCTATTTGCGATTAGCCAGTCTGCAGGTTCTTTGTGATTAATCCTGCTGCAGATTATAAAGGCATCTCCAATGGTGTCATGTCAGTTGGCTATAAGGTCTTCATCTTATCTTTTTGCCTATGTGACGGAGAGAAGAAGAGAAGAGAGATAAAAGCTGGCTGTTAACTAATAGCCAGTCTATAGCCGCATTGCATCTATTACACATGGACCCATATTAAATTTAATAGCCAATGTTATAGCTAATCCATTGAAGATGTTGTCTACAAGCCATCTATAGATGACATGAAGCTTTCTTATAGCCAATAGTTGGCTATACCATTGAAGATGCCCAGCCATGTCAGCTGAATATAAGGAGTACACCTCACATTTTTTGCAGAAGAGGAGAGGAGAGAGATAAAGACTGATTGTTAACTAATAGCCTATCTATAGCAGATTACAAGGTGCATTGCATCTATTACATATGGGTCCATATTAAATTTAATTACCAATGCTATAGCTAATTCATTGAAGATGTTGCCTACAAGCTATTTATAAATGACATGGAGCTTTCTTATAGCTAGTAGTTGGCAATACCATTGAAGATGCCCTAAGAGCATGTACAATGGTTGAGACAGTAGCTGTCTATAACTATTATCATGTCACCTAGGGTTAACATTAAAGATAACATATATAATGGTAGGGATGACTACATGTTTTTATAGGTATTTTAGCCTGTGGTGTGATTAGGACCGGCATGGCAATGGGGTGAGTGAGGAGGTGTGTAAAGTAGCCCGGTGAAGAGGAGCACAGAAGGAATGGAGGGAATTGATCATGAGAAAGATGTATCATGCGTGGCAAAATGCCTACACTAGTATACATAGGTTAGGCATTTTATGCACTTTCTGAACGGCATGTATTTTCTTGACAAAAATAAATTTCG
Source organism: Raddia distichophylla (assembly GCA_005191435.1). Classification (NCBI taxonomy): domain Eukaryota; kingdom Viridiplantae; phylum Streptophyta; class Magnoliopsida; order Poales; family Poaceae; genus Raddia; species Raddia distichophylla. Next base: position 608,747 of record SPJY01036992.1, on the reverse strand, counting down.
AACATCTTAAAAGCTTCTTTACCATTCATCTCATATTTTATTTTGTCAACCTATAGCCCGGTCTCACCGTACCTCAACAACCTTTTGAAAACCACAATAAGTTCTAGCTTCTAGAACAATGATTGGATAGCAAAACTAGTCTTGGACCAAATCAAAACTCGCATCATGGGGGAGAATAATCCCAGTACAAAACTTTAAAGTGATCTTATTGTCATACCTTGTTGCGCCATCATTAACGCTACCACTAGGACGCAAACGACAAAAACCCTAACTCTAAAAATAAAGATCTAACAAAACTCTGATTGAATTAAACGATTAATAGAAATGAACGGTGATCTTTAGGTTCGAACGGTATAGCTGGTAACATGAAAGCACACTGTGGGCCGGTCTAGTGGGCTTATGGCACACGCACTAAGTCGTGAAAGGTTACAGAAGGAGATGGTCTCAACACTGATACACAGTATATAGACTCATTAGCTAGGCGGCAATGGACATAGTTTGGGCTTTAACGGTTTAGCCCAGCTAACACAGGCACAAACATTGATGCCTATTTGCGATTAGCCAGCCTGGTTCTTTGTGATTAATCCTGCTGCAGATTACAAGGGCATCTCCAATACAGCCATGTCAGCTGAATATAAGAAGTACACATCACATTTTTGTCTATGTGCAGAAGAGGAGAGGAGAGAGATAAAGACTGATTGTTAACTAATAGCCTGTATATAGCGGATTACAAGGTGCATTGCATCTATTGCATATGGGTCCATATTAAATTTAATAGCCAATGCTATAGCTAATTCATTGGAGGTATTGCCTACAAGCTATCTATAAGTGACATAGAGCTTTCTTATAACTAGTAGTTGGCTATACCGATTGAAGATGTCCTAAGAGCATGTACAATGGTTGAGACAGTTGCTGTCTATAACTATTACCATGCCACCTAGGGATAACATTAAAGATAACATATATAATGGTAGGAATGACTGCATGTTTTTATAGGTATTTTTCTCACACATAATGTTTCTTAGTTCTCGTGTAAAGTCGACTCTTGCATAAGAGACGGCTCATATATCTATGCACACTCTCTCCTCCACATCATCAATTAGCTAACATGGCACTTCTTAAAGATGGTTTAGAGACTACTGAGATAGGCTGTTGTACATGCTCGGAAAAACTATCATCCTACGAAAACAATTATAAGTCCTTGTAAAGTTTAAATTATATAAAAATATCAAAATTTCAACTATAGCTTTCTAATTTTAATTTGCGAAACGAACAAAATTGACCTAGTGATCGCAAATTCGTAGCAATCTGCATGTGTTAACCCAACACCGGTCTAGCCCAGCCCACGAATGGTTGGGACTTGGGACAGAGGTGGCTACCACGCAAGCAAAACCAAACATCATTCGTTAGCATTTTTTGAACCCTAGCTAGTGGGAAGCTTGACAGAACTGGCACGTCTTCCTGGATGAGCCATCACGGAAGCTGGCTGATGTATCTACCACGCGCTCCTCGAGGGGACAGACACGTGCGCACACGGGCACAGATCGAACGTGCAGCCCTCCGTGTGAGCGCTTGATTGATCGACCATGCATACTTTTTTTAAGGTGCCTACCCAATCATTTTGAAAGTAAAACGTACGGAAGGAATACAGCCTCTTCAAAACCGTCCAGTGCCCATACCTACACTCTGGATCAAGTACATGAAATTTACAAACAACTTCTAGAACTACCTCACCATCCGAAGAAACAACGAAAAGATCCTACCATACACTCTTTTAAAAAAATTTCATAGGGTATATATGATAATCCTGTCTTCATCCTTATGGCTACAGGGGCTCTAGAGATCATTCCACCAGTCTCGGTATGGTGAAAATGAGGATACAACGAACAACACACCTACATATACATAGCAAATGGGCACTGCCAAAGCAAGTGGACAACTGTCTCGTTCTCAACCCCGCAAAGCCGGCAGGTTTGGTCGTGTGGCCAGCCTTTGGCTACTAGCCTGCCTGTGGTGAAGATCTTGCTCTAGATGGTAATCCAAAAGAAGTGACACTTGGGTTCTGCGTGCGAGTGCCAAGTTTTCAAGCACTGGTGGTCCACCCTAGATCTGTCATACTGGATGAGGTATGCTGATCTAGCGGAGTAACACTCGTTGGGAGTGAGTGACCACGAGAAGAAGTCTTACTTGATCAAGTGTGGTGTTGAGGGTGATGCTCCATACATGAACGATCTCCTACATATGCTCTTTCATGGAGCTGTTACCTCGAAGTGACTTAATCCAAGAGCCCGAAAAAAAATAGCGTCATGGACCGAAGGACCACCGCCTCTCAGCAACTGAAAAGCAGTGAGGTATTAAGGACTTGAGCGACATCTCTTGATGCCAAGGGAAGTTCTAAAAGGAGCGCCGCCTGACATCCCCGAGGTGAACTAGATAGTTGCCACGCAAAAAAGTGCTTTATCAACACCATCAAAGAGAAGCTTCATCCCCTGCCAATGTCTCTAGGCTGGGGTCCAATCGTGCCAAAGTCAATGCAATCCGAGTGCCCTACCAAAACGCGATATATCATTGACCTACAGTCCTCTAAGTTCCTTAGGGCGACACACCTTCACCCAATTAATTGGACAGTGGCCTCCACTGTATCATGTTCTCCTTTCTAAAGAAAATTGTGCCTGATCCTGTAGATTCTTTTAACCACCCATTTATCCCGCCTAAACACCATTACGTATCAGGGTTGTCATCAACACGACATTGATTAGGGTGAGGCACACTGCCTAGAAAGCAGCTTTGCCTTCCAGAACGCAAGTTTTTGTTGGACCTAATCAGTAATTGGCGCGACGCCAAACTTCTTTAGCCTAGTCGGTCTAAGAGGCAACCAAAGATACCTGCACGGAAAACTTTGGCTCTAAACCGGTAACTCGTAAAAAAAACGGTCTGCCTCACCCACATCACACCTAACCAGAAAGCTTCACTTTTTCCCAATTAATTGCCAAACCTGAAGCCTCTTGGAAGATGGTGAGTAACTCCTTGATTACCTATAGATCCTAACTACTACGATTGGCCAAGATCATGACATCATCCACGTAGATCGAGATCCTCAGCTTGGCCTTGCTTTATGGAATGGGAGGCAAGCAACCCCAGCCACGAGTAGATGAAATAACTTAGACAGAGGATCCATCACCAACCTGGTGCCAGGAAGACCGGTGAGGAGGACTGTGGATGACGCAAATGAGAGAACAAAATAGATCCAAACCTGCCACCTCTATCCAAACCCCATATGCTCTAGAAGATCAAGGATGTATTCCCAACTAGTTGAGTCGAAGGCCTTCTTAATGTCAAGCTCGAGTAGTAGGGAAGGCACTTTTGTTTTGTGCAGACGCGTAATGACGTCTGAACAAAAGAAAGTTATCTTGAACACACCTGCTATCGATGCAAGGAACTAGGCCCCTCATCGATCTTATTGAGTTTACTGCGGTAAGCACATCCTTTCCTTTACAGGCTTGACATTCGGAATGATCAACACACAATACAAAGAGAGATAGATGTTTTTTTTTTACCCTGGCTCAGACCCTTCCTGAAGGAAGTAATAACCCTACGTCACCATCACCATCTCTGCCAAATCCGACCATGAACAACTCCTGAGGTTGATAGTTCATGGAGGGGTCATGGTGGCGTCAACACATGAATCAATGTCATCGGAGCAGTGGGGACATAATTTCGTATGTCAACCTTCTCCGCATCTCCGTGGTTACCATCGAAGGCAGCCCCGACTCCTGACTAACCCTGGGAAAGGATGAGAAGCATCTCTAGGATGTATTCCGGAACCGATCCCACATCATGGCCACTGTTGGGGGCAGAGACTTCGCGCATTAATCCATTTTAGATGTAGATTAATGCGCGATACAGGGACTCAAGGTCCTGAGGCCTCTCTATCGAGCTGATAGGGAACCAACCACACAAAATAGCTCCGAGGTAGGGTTATGGATCTCGAAGATCTGAACTGTCAAGGACCTTGAAACAGGTTCAAAGCTCTCTACAGGCTCAAAAGAATGCCTAGAGCCCGTTCCTACCACCACTTCAAGACCGAGGAGACTGGTCTCCTCAACGCTCAAGTGTGTGTTGGGGGGGGGGGTTGCGGGATGTCAATCTTGCAAATTCACCATCGTTGAGGATCGCCTCGGAAGAAGATCGTCGGTCCCCATAGTTGGCACCAATTGTCGATGTGAGTAACTAGGCCTCTCATTGATCTTATTTAGTTTATGGCGAGAACCACACCATTCCCTTCACAGGCTTGACGTTCATGATGATCCAACACACAAGACAAAAGGGTGATGATTTTTTTACCCTGGTTCAATTCCTTTTCGGAGGAAGTAAGAACACTACGTCCAACCTTCTTTTACTATGTTGAGGACAAGTACAAAGAAGGTTTTTGATATGAGCTCAAAGCAAGGTGTCAAGATTAAGACTGAATTATGTAGCTTACCTAGACTAGAGAAGATCTCATCGGATGTTAGGCGATGGATTGGTGGAATGGATTGTGATTGTGTTCGATTGATTATTACAAGGAGCAATACAGGGTGTATTTATAGTGTCTAACGTGCCGGCTAACAGACCTAGGTCGGTGTATTCCTTGTCCAATACATCTCATGCTTGATCTCCAAGGTGGCTTGAAACCTTGCATAAACGGAGCAACTTTGCCTTAGTCCTTATCGAATACGTTTGAGACTTGATCTCCAAGGTGGCTTGAAACCTTGCATAAACGGAGCAACTTTGCCTTGGACAACATGTCGGATCCAAAGATTACCTAGTACCCTGGATGAAAAATTAGATATTGTACAATTAGGAAATATCATCCGTCTGACGCGTTACCTTAGCTGAAATGCACAAGGCCCGGTTGGACCAACCCCCATACGGAATAACACCCCAAGCTAGAAATAGCCAAGGACTCTCAAGCCTACAAGCCAAAGATAACTTGGGCCAAGCAAAATTAAGCCCAATCACCCACGAGCAAGGCAACAACGGCTCCACCTATGCTTGAGCCAAAGGCAGCACTTTGGGTCCACGAGTGAAGTCGGATGATGTCAACAGAGCATAATCCAATCCCCAATAGTTGCATTTGATGAAAGCACTCTAGCTTGGAGAGATAAGCTCTCCAAGACGAAGGGAGAACCTGTAACACCCTGGCCCAAAATCGCTTAGAGCCTAGCCCACCTACGGGGCTGGCCCACGCATGTGTAGCACCCACTTGGACTTTTCGGCCTCGCTTCGTCCAAAAGGGTTAACCCGGGATGCTATATTTGGCTCCAACAGACATTATATAATACTATAACTCTTTCTCAACTAGCAACATGGGACTAATCCCACCATCACATCCACATGATCCACATGGGCCGGAGTATTACAGAACCTATTGACGAAACCACTCTGGCTCAAAAATATCTTCCCTACGTTGTACGAGAGGTTGTTTGGCCTATAATCTCGGAGCGGGTTGGGCCGTCCTGCTTGAGGTGGAGGTCCTACAGACTGGGCTACCAGCAAATTGCCCTTGATGATTTCCCAGCAACTCCTGTAGAATATGCCAATGAATCCATTCGACCTAGGATCTTTGTCTATATCGGGAGCTTGAGAATCACATTGTGCACCTCATCCTCTTGGAAGCGTAACTCTAGTTCATCTAGGACCACCCGCGGCAGATTGAGGACATTCCAATCAAAGGAATGCAATTTGTCGACATGGGAACTTAGAATTCACCTGAGGCAACACCTCATTCTCGAGCTCGTATGTGCCCAAGATTAGGAACCTGTCTGAATGGAGGGATGTAATCAAATTCTTCCTCGATCTAGAATTCACCCTGGCATGGAAAAATTTATTATTCGTGTCACCTTCCCTAATATGCCTGATACTAGCTTGCTACCTCAAGTGGACCCGGTGCACCAAGGCCAGCTCGAGGAACTTGTTCTTAAGCGCGTGTACGAGATCTTCCTCCGCTTGTGATAGAGGTCGGAGCTCCATGGCTAAGTCCAACCTCAGGATGATCTTTAAGGTGATAGTCAAATGCATCCTAACATTACTAATGATATTAGCACTCCAATGCTTTAGGGCCTTCGAACTGCACCACAACCTATTGTACAACCTGCTTAAGGTGATCATTAGTGGAAAAAAGTTGTCCTATGTGCAATGAACGATATGGTGGAATTTCGACAATTTAGGTTAGAAGCTTTCAAACCTAAAACTGAAGCGATGACGGGCATCACTTCCCAAGAGGATCAACATTATGGTTTGAAGATAGGGAAGGTAGTGGTACAAGCTCACGATGCGGGATGAGAAGGTCCCACTTCACAGTAGAGAAGAATATATCAATTCTTGTCATCATTACATCCTAGCCATTCCTACCACTTGCCCAGGGGAAGCCTGTGCCTTTAAGGGCAATCTCTCTAAGCTAAAGGGAATCCAAAGCCCTATTAAAATCACCCATCAAAGTGGGGCTTAGGTTTGCACCATTGCTCTTGTCTTCGGGCCACTGAATAAGGTTAAAATCACCAAGGAGGAGCCACTCGAGCAAAGACTAGGCTCGGATGTCCCGCAATTCCTATAGGAAAGCTGCTTATCGATGATCAATTGTGGCCCATAAACACCTACACAGCTCCAACATGAACCTAAGGAGGGAATGTTACTATCATAGGAGACTGAGTGATCAGATAACCTGATGAATACCTGGCCAGACAACCTGATGACAACCCGTTTTTGCTATATCCTTGCCATGTCACAATTTTGAATATCGGGCCCTTCGCCAGCATAGGAGTAGATCTGCACACGGAGTTCCTATGAATCGTAGCTTGAACTAGTCATTCAAACAACGATTATGCCCAATTTTAATAAAAGCATCTGTTTTGTTTCGAAACTAATGACGTAGGGTGTCCTTGTGCTCATTGGTGTAAATTCTCCACGGTAGCTCATATAAGTCCTTGTACACTTGTCACATGCTCTTGTGTTGCATGGTTTTCGGTGTACATCCATGTTTTGTCCATTATCAGCAAAATTTAACATATGATCAATTTCGTATATATGTCACTTGATCTCTAGATCTCACATACGTACTTCTAATTGAGTGATTCACATCTTTAGAATTTTCTATTTTTTCTCTTTTTCATGAGGCATGTTTGGTAATATTAATTTTCAGATAAATTGTACATCCGAAAAGTTATAATTTTCATTCCAAATTTGACGACACAATTTTATTTATTATGTAGAATTTTTTCTTATTTTTGTATGAATTTTATACCATTCCGACAAGTATACACGTATACGATATCCTCAAAGTGCGTGCTTGCAAAATATCATGATACCAAATATTAGATGCTCTCTCTCTTTCTCTCATACATCGATACCAATACAACAACAAATTAGAAAACATAGTAAGATATCAACCAAAAACAAGTTTGGTTTGAACATTAATTATATGTTCAACTTTAGATCTAGTTAAAATAGATTTAGCTAGCTAGCTTCGAACAACTAGAAACATATATAGTAAGAAAGGGAGAAATTCAAGAGAAGAGAGGTACCAATAACCTTTCAACCACTAAAATACTTCAAATTCTTGAGAAATGAGAAAAATTTGGGTGTGCTTTCTACCGTTTTTCCTCTCCTCCGTGGCTCCACCGCTACAGAACACCACAATGTCGAGAGATAGAAGATGATGAGCAGTAATAATGCATTCTTGGGCCAATTACTATGGTGTGCAAGACTATCACTAGCAAATCACTCGTGATAGGTTAGTATCCCTAGCGGTTCTTTGCCAAAACCTCTAGGAATAGTATCACTAGCTGTTCGTTTAAATACCCGCTAATGATACTCATACTATTACGGGTGGTTGTTACCGCTGATGGTTTTTTCATGGTCGGGCACAGGGCGGGGCTCATCACTAGTGATTTTTGCCTCCTCCGCTAGCGATAGAGAGACACAAATGGGCATTTCTGTAGCGGTGAATACTCCATCCATTATGAAATAGTAGCCGTTTTAGACTTGTCTTAAGTCAAAGTTTAAAACTTTATCCTAAAAAACTTTTAAACTATTTACATTGAGAACATAAAAATCATATAGATGGATTTGTCTTAAAAAGAACTTCCATAATATTATAAGTTTTAATGCATTATAAATAAAATTTTAAAAGTTTTTATGGTCAAATTAAGTTCTATTTTAAAGGTCATGTCAATGTTTCACAAAGTTCTAAAAAGCAAGTGAACAAAGTGTGCCGAACTTTTCAACCTATTTTGGAAAGTTTTGGACATTTAATTTATCAGCAAATAAGCACGTTAGTTATTATAGATAAGTCGCAAAAAACAGAGGTGAACCTTACAATTTCTCGAGACTAAACAGGCAATTCGCGATACTTATTTCTCGCTTCCCTGCTGAGCTCGCTTGCCATAGATTTTTTTTTAAAAAAAATGAAGAAAAAACGGCGACGATCGAAATCGCGTTGTTCAAACGAACAAATCACACTTAAAAACACCCATAAGCTAGGGGTAGCGTGCAAATGCGCTCCCGGCCTCTTCCCTTCCGAAAACGAAATCTTAACGCGGCACGTACGTACGGCGACTGAAGCAAGCGCAAAGTCTGATCGCGGAAAGTGTATGAATCACCGAACGTGCATGGTCGATGAAAACACAAGCAGTTTTTCAGATCAGTCATATATATCACATCGTCTTATATATAAACCCTCTCTGATTGAGTGATTGTCCTTCTTGGCGTCATGGCGTGCAGATCGTTGAGCACTCCGACCTAGCTGGACGTACAGATTGTTTAGTCCTCACACTTAACGGCACAGCAGAATATGGTTAGTTATTGGACCATATCTAATCCATGCATCACCTAACGGATCCATCTATGTTCATATACTTTGTTCCTTGTTAAACTATTCCGTGTGATTCTTTCTGTGCGACCATCTCTGAAGCAAGAAAGGAGGAGGAAACATGTGTATCGAATATCGATATTTTCAATATGCATGCATGCGGCGTGCCTCTACCTTCCCAAAACCGCATGAAATTTTTATAACCATCTGATCTCCAAAGTCATAGGATGTTTTTTCTTTATAACCATATAGTCTCCAAAGTATGGCGCTTGCGGTTCGCGCGCACACATTAAAGAATCAGAGGAGTAACATGGCTGGATGGAGGTCAACTTGCAGGTTAATTTCGCTGTCCTTGAAAGCTAGATGGAGATCGTTCGTTCGTTTGCTCAAAAGAGAGAGAGCTGGAGATCGAGCTCATGTGATTTCGTGTGCGATGTGTGGCTGCAGAACCTTGATTGTTATTTGTTAAGGATCATGAGCATGTTGTTTATGCTAAGCTCATGGAAGGTCTGCTCCGGTAGAATATAGTAAGATGGACAGGTCAGAGCCAGCAAGCGTAGCGCAGCAGAACACATGAGATGATGGCCATCTCCGTGTTTGTTCGGAAAATGGCAGCTTCAAATGCCAAATCATGGATTCAGAAACAATTCAGCTAGATGTGGTCTCCAAACAGTTACCGTTTGATCTACACGGTTAAATAATCAGTCAGTTCTTGTTTTTAAGCTAACCATTGTTTTCTCGGTTTCAGAGTTAGTTAGCATAGCACTCACTGCTGAATATTAAATTGGACTTCAAAATATTCTTCAAACCATTTTTTATAGCATCATCATCCGAAACTCTAAATGCACACTATATATTCACCGTACATTTTATCCATCTCTCTAATATTTCTTCACATTTACACCGCATTCTAAAGATATTATTTTTTAACAGACTGTCATACTTTATTTTTCATCTCTACTGTGAACATGGTCATTCCTGTGAGGTCACTGAGCGAAGGCGTCCGTGCAGGTGCCTCCTACTTCCGCAGCACTCCCAAGTCCCAATCTGCGTGAGCTACCTACCTAGCAGCAAGAGGCTTTTGTCCTGGTGGAGAAAGTGAGAGAAACAAACCAAGAATTAGGAAAAAGCCATACGTGTGGCTATCCTTTCGCAGCTAGCTTCCGTGATGGCCATGGCAGAGATCTTTTTCCATCGTCACTACCACGGCACTAAGGTTGAGTATATGTGGACATTTTCGGCAGGGAAAATTGACACCATGACCATCGGAAATCAGAAAACTGAAACAGATTCTGTGCCGTCACATCTCTTGCTCTGTACCAAAATAAGACTGCTGGGAAGTCCCTGTCTTTATCAAAATTCCGTCGAGAGACGGCTCCCGGTTTCTAGAAAGTAATAAAATAAGGCGAGCGCCAGTTCGACACCTGGCGCGCGGGCCGGACCAGCCTGGGCCGTTCGATCTCCGGCGCCGCGCGGATCCAACGCGCTTTTGTGCTCCCCGCATGCATGCTGTGCAAAGACTAGTTAGCTGTGCGCAGTTGATTAAATTTTCAATTAAAATTCTGATTTCTGTACAAAATTCAAACAGTGTTCAAAATGCGTGGAATAAATTTCATCTTCTAAAATCGAGAGCAACCCATTTTAAATACTTTTTTAAATTTTTTAATTTTTTTTTCACTTTTTCAAAAAAATTTGATGTGAAACTAGAAGAAGGCATTTATGAAACTTACATCTATACGAGCGAAACTTGGTCATGTGCTGATGAAATCTGTTAAAACTTGGATGAAACTTCGATGTAACCTAATGAAACTTGGATAAAACCTGTTGAAACTTGAGTTGACCTGATGAAACTTGAAGAAACTTGTATGAGACATGTTGAAACTTGATGAAACTTGCATTAAACCTGATGAAACTTGACAGTTCGGCAAGTTTAACGAATATGAAATCCAAGTTTCAGTAGGCGAAACCCAAGTTTCACCAGGTAAGTTTAAATAGTTATATGGCAACATATATCTTGTTTTGTTCGTAAAAATACGAGGAACACGTTGGTGCAAATGGTTTGTGGATTAGAGCACCCAGTCAAAAATTATGATCACCGAAAGAAAAAAAAAATGCCGTGGGCCCCACCTGCATGCCGGCACAGTGCATGTCCTTCGTGCGTTTCGCGCATGTGCCGCGAATCCGGCCACGTCGGACGTACGGCGACAAGCGTTTCCCATAAAATAAATATGTTGGCTGAGCTAAAATTTTAATCTGCATTTTCACATGTTCGAAATATGATTTTAAAAGCTGATTTAATTTATTTATATTATTTTTAGAGCTTATTAGAGGTGGTTACATATAATAGATAAAAGCTCACTCAGAGAAAAAGTGTTTAGCTTTTTATTTGTCTTAGGTTTAGTTGTTAAGTCTAAGTTTAAACTTAAATGAACATGTTGTAAACAAACATGCAATGCCAAATTAATAAGTAACTTTTATGAAAGCAATCTTTCAAAAAAAAAAAAGGTATGTAAAATGAACCATATTCAACGCGGAATTCAAAAGTAAAGTTCTCTGCCTTGATGCCGCTAAAAAACAATGCTTAAACTTAAAGGGATTGGTTATTCTCACAAAACCATAAATATTCTTCGGTATTCCTTTGGAGCCAATTCCCCTTACAGACGTGCTGGCTTCTTTCGTGGACTGCAACTGCAAATCGAGGAGATGGCTTCCCCCTCTCCAATCCCATGGTTGTACCGACGATTTCCTCTACCATGCATGGCTATCACAACAACGACTCTCCTCTACCACAATGGTACAGCCCAAGTTCTCCTTCCCTTATCTCCTTTTCTCTGGTCTGTGGTAAGTCGATCGATCTGACAAGTCGGGTCCAGAGTGGGGCGGATATTTGGGATCTCAGATCCAGATTGTATTAGGTTGAGGTTGAAAGTATTGTAGATTATAGAAAAGAATTTTTAAATATTTGCTTGAGATGCTAGAAAACATAAATATTGTGAGAGCAACGCCGGCACCAGTAGCTTTTTTTTTTTTTTTTTATCTTTTCCAACTAATGATAATTGAAATGGGACCATTAGCTGCATTTTTTCAACCAATTCTCCAGAATTCGAAAATACAGCGTCGTATTTCTTGAAAGAAAAACAAACTTACAGCGTAGAGTAGTCAATCTTACAGCGTATTAAAATGTAGTATTCATTAAAATATGCATGCATGTCATATTGTTGGATTAGTATTTAAAAGCATTTTCATATAATGTTAATTTTATAGTTATGATGATATATTATGAAAAAAGTAACGGTCAAAGTTTTACGTTGGAAACCGTGTAAAAAGCTTATAAGCCTTATATTTAATTTGGGATGGAGAGAGTACAAAACATATTTAAAATTCCTTCAAACTAAAACCAAGCCTAACTTGTAAAGATGGTGTTGTTACATAGATGTAGATTTGAATAGCACAATGATGTAACATTATTTCGTTCCTAAAGCGGATTAATATTAGAAGTATAGCAGTACGCTAAACCTTTTTATACAATACCAGTTGAAAATGCGATTGATGAACTACCCATGACTCAATATAGCAAAATGAAGACCCCTAAAGTAGGAATTACACTACCTTATTTGAATGTTTGAGTACAAATAAATATTACAATTAATCAAAATGAAAGGCGCACATGTTGGTACTTCTTTTCACAAGAAGCGAAGAAGATGTTTCCATGACTCCAATAGATACATGGAACTCTTGACAATTTTATAGTTAACGGTGGAGGGAAATTACAAAAAAAGTATAAGTCAATAAACAAATTTTTTATTATAAGATCTTCACTTATACTGTTTTACAACATGCGAGCATTCCCAACAGTCCCTCTATGGCTATTGGGATGCTCAACTATGTGAACTCTAGGCCTTGTTTTTTTAGCTTAAACTAAAATTAAAAGATAACGTTAAAAGTATTTCATTCTTGTATAAACCAGATGATATAATAATATGTAGTTATTATTTGGAGGTTTTAAATGGTTCTTCTTAGACTTTTAAAATATATTTTTATATTTTCTTGCTCTCAGGGGATCACAATTTTTTTCATATAAAATTTTTAGGTGAAAGAACAAGAGCTAAGTTTCGAATCCATTGAAACCCTCCTTTATCATTGTTTAAAACTAAGTATTTTGTTCCCCCAACCCCACAAAAAAACTCTAATCGATAATTGTATTATGGCCATCCTCGTTTTCCCTTTTCCACTAGGGATGGCAATCGGATGGGTATTACCGAGTACGCGTGAGCCATACCCATACCCGATACTTGAAGATATTACCCAAACCCGGACCCGGTTCTATCTACGGGTACACATGCATATCCATGGCAATTACTAAATATAGAATATTGAATAATACAGTAGCAGTTAGCCAAGTACATTTTCATTTAGGCACTGTTCTTTTGAGCTGATCTGAATTGCCGAACAGCTGAAATGAGTGAATTTCGAAAGTTTCTCTAGATAGTCTCGAGATTCGGATCCATTTCGTTTGACTTGTTTTATAAAGCATTAGGACCCACCTTCAGAACATCGAAAAAACGGACTAAAAAACTCAAAGCATTTATCTTTTCAGAACATAGATAAGTCGTTAAGCTGTTAAGTTAGAAAGAATAGAGCCTTAATACATGTGTTGCTAACATCTAGAGAGACATATATAAGCACACAAGCTATAAACTGAAAATTTGAAGTCACAGCTACTAATTACTAAATCATAGACTATAAACAACTATTTTCAATTATTCCGGGTATCCATTAGGTACCCATGGTACAAAACAATACTCGATCATTACTCGCTGATTTCAAAAAACCAATATCCGAAAACCCATGAATAAAAAATAACATCCATACCCAGACCCATCCGGTCGCCCGCGGATATTATTGCATCACTACTTTCCACACAGCAAAAATAAAAAAGTAAAAATAGTCCACCTGTAGTCCTGCTCGGAAGCGACCAAGCCTTCCCCCGCTCCCACTTGCACGTGGGACCCACAATGAATTCTCCTCCCCACATCCCACCCCTACTAAACGCGGCGGATACTTCTCGCCCTCCAGTCTCCACGCGTCCCGGCCGCCATTACTGCTCCTCCTCACTCTTCCCCCATCTCACTGCCGGCGACGCCCAGAGTATCCCCCTCCATTAACCGAGGGGGGTTGCTGGTTTGATCCGGGGGCGCAATAAATTCCTGCTTTTTTCCCGCGCCCGCGCGCAACGCGAGCGAGCGAGCGAATCCATGGCTGCCGCAACGAGGAGGGCCGCCGCCTCGCTCGCCTCCCGCTGCCTCCTCGCCAGGCCCGCGGCGGCGCCTGCTGTCCCCTCTGCGCTCCGCACGGCAGGTATTGATTGCTCCCTGCTCCCCCTGCACCCGCTGCTGTTGCTGATTCTACTGGGATCTCTACGTTTTGTTCCCGTTATTCTTTTTTTTGAAAAAATGTAATCTTGTTTGGTGCCGTGTTGGTACTGAGTTGGTCTCTTTTTATTTTTTTTCTTCTCCTCCTCTTGTCTCTGTTCTTGATTTGATTTTGGTTTCTTGGAATGGTTGTGGTTGGGATTTAGGAAAAAGGCTTCATTTTTGTATGTTCCCCCTCCCCTGCATCCAGGATTTGTGGTTACTGGTTAGTGGTTAGTGCTTTTGTGTTTTTTATTTTTGATATCTGCGCTTCTCTATATGGCTCAGTGCTTTAGATCTAGGCCGGCTCACCTGACGATCTGAATTCCAGTGTGTTTTGTGGAGAGGGGAGGCACCGTTGTGTAAAGGTGCCTGGTTTTTTTAAAGCCATCTTTTGTTGATTGTCATTATTGTTTAGTCCGTTCTTCTTTGTCTGTGCTGTCAATTTTATTACTATTGTTTTATGCATGACTCAGTGCTGATTGAAAGGATCAATCTTGGAGAACTCTCGACTCTTACGAGTAGTGTTACTTGGATTAGCTTTTCTTAAGTGATCAACTGATATTGATCTCTTGGTTACAACTGTTTTCTTGTGTTTCCGTCTATCTTCCTTCAACTATTCCGGGCGTTCACTGAGAGCTTCCTACCATGCACTTATCCGTTACGACTCAACATGTGCTGTTTTCTTGGCCTTTTTGGCGTCATCAGTGAATCATGGCATCATTGGTGAGTCATTGCGCGAGCGGCAGTTTGGACTTTTCTCATCGGTGTGCTCTGGAGATAAGATTTTTCTGACACGATAAGATATCGGTTTTTCCTTCGGTCTTTATCAGCGCCGTGGAAAAAGAATACCTGAGGTTTTGGGGGTTTTTTTACCGATTTTGTTTTCTACTATGCCACGGTACATTACTCTTAAGAGCTTAAGGTAAATAATATAATACTCCCGCTGTTTTTTTTACACATTTGACTTTTTGGCACACCTTATGATCTAATTATCATACTTATTTTTTTCATGTTTGTACTAAATTTTGAATAAGACGAATGGTTAAAGGCGCTTTCAAAAAGTCAAAGACGTTAAACATAAAAAACAGAGGGTTGTTTAGACTAACTGAGTAGTGTAATAATCTAGCTGTTAACCGGATAGCACTTTGGAGTGTTCCTGCACGGTAGGGGTGGGGAATCTGGTAACGGATAATCCGAATTATCCGGCTACTGTATTCGAAAAACTGCATATCCGTATCCGCGATATCCGTATTCGAATACAAAACAGATACGAATAGGGATATTATCCGGATTTTTTTACCGGATACGGTTTGCGAAATTTGACTGGATACGGATATGAATACGGATACTATCCGGATTTTTTACCGCATACGGATACCGGATATAGTTTGCAAAATTGGATCGGATACGGATACGGATTCTATCCAGATACAAAAATAATATCCAGATTATACATACTATTAGCGTTGTTAATTTTGTCATATATATTTTGATGATATCCATATATGTATTTTGTAAATTTATCAAGCCAAAATTTGCTGTTAAAGTTGAAGGATATCTGTATCCGATCCGACTTGGGTACATATCCGATTCGTATTCGTATTCGTTACACTATCTGATCCGTATTCGTATTTGACAGATATTCGGATTCAGATTCGTTAAAAAAATATGGATACGAATACGGTAAAGGCACTATCCGATCCGGTTCCATCCCTACTGCACGGTGATGGAGTGAATAGTCATGCTGTGCGTCTCTACATGGAATCGATGCTGTTTCCCGCACTACTGAGGAAATAATTTGTCAAATTTAATTCTCTTTTTTGTAATTAACTAACTAGACATTTATGCAGCCTCAAAATTGTTCAGATCATGAATGAAATGACGGATACTTCTGCCGCAGAGCCAGCAAATTTGTTGCTAATTTGTTTTCCAAAATTGTAGACTAATAGCATGTAAAAAAAGAGATGAATTTCAGTCATTATGAAATCTTGGTGAACGATGACATTCAGCAAAATGGTGTCGTTGTGAATACCAAACCTTACTCGGCCTGATAAAAAGTCTAGCCTCTCAACACCTTTGCGGCATAATTGTTTTGTTCTTGAAAAATTTTCATATCTCATGCCCCCTACTGAACAAATCCACCACATATTTAAATTTACGCTTTTGCTAGCAGGCAGTCGCCTACGCTTGCCTGCGGCCGGCACTGACGGCTGGGCTCGGGGCGTCCATGTTGGGGCAAACGATGTTTCACCATGTCATGTCCGAAGATATCTGCATTTTGTTTGGCCTAAGATTTGGCATTGTTCTTTTCACTTGAAACAAATAAAAAATTATAATCTGAAAAGGTTGTGATCCCTCAAAAGGCTATGAAGAGTTGAGAAATATTTTAGAATTTTTAAGAAAAAACACTTAATATCCCACAAAAATGACTACAAAGTATACATCGTTTGACTTGTAAAAAATGACAGATTTTCAGCGCTGGCTATTAATTTCAATTTAAGCCATAAAGAACAATACCTTTATGTAACCACAATAACATGCGGATTATGGTGACAGCTCCATTAATCCTTCTGTGGATCCAGACCTCACCGACATCCTGTTTTTATGAGATCGATCATTCCCTTTCTTGGCACATTCCCCACCAATGAGAAGAACTTATGTGTCTCCTACCATATCTGACTTTAATGCGCTAATTCTACCTGCAGATGGGACACGTGGACTGTTGCCGGGAGTCCTTCAGAGGTTCAGCACTGCAGCAGCAGTAGAGGAGCCCATCTCGCCCCCAGTACAAGTGAACTACACAAAGCTCCTCATCAATGGCAACTTCGTTGATTCTGCATCCGGTACATTTCTTCAGCACGACTACTAATGAGGCTTGATTCTAGTCCACCATTCACAATGTGTCTTTGTATCTCATCAGGCAAGACCTTCCCAACCCTGGACCCTCGTACCGGGGAGGTGATCGCCCATGTAGCTGAAGGCGATGCGGAGGACATCAACCGCGCGGTTGTTGCGGCCCGCAAGGCGTTTGATGAAGGGCCATGGCCGAAGATGACTGCCTATGTAAACACTCAAGCTTGGCGCTTCTGCTTCTGTTGCATTGTCATGTTCCCATGTCATGCTCATAGACAGCTGAATTCTACCTCTGCAGGAGAGATCCCGGGTTCTGTTGCGATTTGCGGACTTGATTGAGAAGCACAATGACGAGCTTGCTGCGTTGGAGACATGGGACAACGGGAAGCCATATGAACAAGCTGCCCACGTCGAGGTGCCCATGGTGGCCCGGCTCATGCGGTACTATGCTGGTGAGTGGCTTGCTTCTGACAAGATCAACCAGAGCTCGTCCAGGTTACCCATATACAGGACTGATACGGTTTATCTGCTGCTGAAATATTTTGCAGGCTGGGCTGACAAGATCCACGGGCTCATTGTGCCAGCTGATGGCCCACACCAGGTACAGGTGCTTCATGAGCCGATTGGCGTCGCGGGCCAAATCATCCCATGGAACTTTCCACTTCTGATGCTTGCCTGGAAAGTTGGCCCAGCCTTGGCGTGCGGGAACACCGTTGTGCTCAAGACCGCTGAACAAACCCCTCTGTCCGCTCTGTACATCTCTAAGCTGTTGCATGAGGTTGGTTCAATTCCACCTTATATGTTTCATTCATTCGAGGTGAATCAATTTATACATTCTTTATGTTATTTCAAAACTTGACATGGGGATCAACATGCGCCTCAAGTGCCTAACTACACCCGAATGAAGCAAAATGACCTAGAGACTACAATTTAATGCAATGGGTTCCTCCTATAGTTCCATGCAGTACATAAATGCACACCTGTCTGTAACCCTGCACTAGCATAAATGATTTGTCTTGTTTTTAATAGTCTGCAAGGACCAGTGTTTTTATGTTCCCTCCATGTTTTCTTCGAGTTTAGTAGAACTGATTATATATCCTCCTTACGTGATTAAATAGGCCGGACTCCCCGAGGGTGCCCTCAACGTGGTATCTGGCTTTGGTCCTACTGCTGGTGCTTCTCTTGCTAGCCACATGGATGTTGATAAGGTTAAAAAACATATGTTTCCTTTTAGTTCTTGTTTATTGAAAATTGCCAGAAAAATTCTGTATGCTCGTTTTCATTATCCTAAAATTTAATCCAACTTTACCCTCATAAACGTATTATCATCTCTGTGAAGCTTGCATTCACGGGATCAACCGATACTGGCAAAATTGTTCTTGAGTTGGCTGCAAGGAGCAATCTTAAGCCAGTTACACTGGAGCTAGGAGGCAAGTCTCCTTTCATCATCATGGATGATGCCGATGTTGACCATGCTGTCGAGCTTGCACATTTTGCTCTGTTCTTTAACCAGGTACTGATTGATAATTATTTCAAAATAAGCATGATTATTTGGCTGAGGTCAGTTTTTTACCTAAACGGTTTTCTCGTCTAATGAACTTGTTAGGGACAATGCTGCTGTGCTGGGTCTCGTACATTTGTACATGAGCGTGTCTACGACGAGTTTGTGGAGAAGGCCAAAGCACGTGCTTTGAAGCGTGTAGTTGGTGACCCATTCAAGAAAGGTGTTGAGCAGGGCCCTCAGGTACATATTTTTCCCTAATCATGGTGTTTGATCATTGTTTGCTGGCCAGCAATCACGACACAAACAGCTAGTGTAATAGAACTCATTCGAGTATCACATTTTTTAGTGTTAGCAATCACATAACTTAATAGAATCTTGTGAGCTTCACATTTTTCTTGTGTCAGAAGGTTAATATCACCATTGCAAGTTCCACATCTAGAAAAAAAATTCAATAGTGCATTAGGATGAACATTGATATATGACCATGCGAATTCTGTTTGCTTCTAGATTGATTATGAGCAATTCAACAAGATCCTGCGCTACATTAAGTCAGGTGTTGACAGTGGAGCCACCCTCGAGACAGGTGGTGAGAAGTTGGGCGACAAAGGTTTCTACATCCAGCCAACAATTTTCTCAGATGTGCAGGTGAGCTCTGACTGCATCATTGTATATCAGCACAAATTCTCCCTTCCAACTGCTGGAACATATTCTCAACATTCTTTCTATTGCTATCTCAGGATGGCATGAAGATTGCTCAAGAGGAAATATTTGGGCCTGTTCAGTCAATCCTCAAGTTCAAGTGAGTACCACATTCTTGTTGATATATCTTAAATCTGAAACTATGAAGTATGAACAGTACCCAAGTAACAAACAACATTGCAAAGCTTCAGGTAATAGCAGGATTATAACTAACTTGAGAAATTTTACGGTACACATAGATGAATACGAACAACTCATTTCTCTCGATCTAACGGCTCAGATTGTTCTTGATTTTTTACTACTACCGCGCTGTAGTATTTATACTACAATACTAGTATGTTTTTATGTTAAAAACCCTATCTAAATGGATGGTCATACTTGAATTATATGACCGCTCGCTCTATTGCATTTGCCAAATGCCAACGTATACCATAAAAGAGCTCTATTATAACTTTGGATGTTTCAACAGCGATGTCAAGGAGGTGATCAAGAGAGCGAACGCGAGCCGCTACGGGTTGGCTGCTGGTGTTTTCACCAACAACCTGGACACGGCCAACACCCTGACGCGCGCGCTCAGGGCCGGGACCGTCTGGGTGAACTGCTTCGACGTCTTCGACGCCGCGATCCCCTTCGGTGGCTACAAGATGAGTGGCATCGGGAGGGAGAAGGGCATTGACAGCCTCAAGAACTACCTGCAGATCAAGGCGGTCGTCACCCCGCTGAAGAACCCCGCATGGCTGTAAGCATGCATGCGATCATCTCTGGGCATGGAATTTTGGAGGAGGGCCATCCCTTCCTACACACCGGAAAACAATGTGAAATCGCGGTAAATTGGATGACAAGATGACGATGAAGAGCAACTCTAATAAGCCTTCTTAGCATGCATGCATGGGTCGTCGCTATATGCGTCTCCAATAAGCCTGATGGGTGCAGCTCTACCTTGTGTAATTTGGTTTCCTTTCTCGCATTGCGACCAGACTGTTTGTAGCAATGGATATGTTTATTAATTTGGATTTGCTAGATCTCAGTCGTTTGAAAGTTTGAAAAGCTCTCAGTCAATTTTCTCACGTACCCCCATCGCCGTCGTCTTCCTCCTCTCCGGCCATTGCCGTTGTCGTGCAAATTGGGGTGGGGTTCTCGGTGCCTGGGACTTAGAGGGAGATCGGGTGAGAGGCGGCATGGCGGTGTGGTTGAGCGAGAGCGAGGGCGGCGGCAAGGCAATGACGATGGCGTCAGAGCCGGGGGAGGGGGTGAATGTGGCTGGGGTGGTGGATGAGCGTGGATCGGCACCAAAGAGGAGAGGTTAGGGTGGGTAGGGGAGTTGCCGTGGGGCGCGGCGAGGCGTCGGTGCTGGCCACATGCGGGAGAGGAGGAGGTGGCAGCAATATGAGGGGAGGGAAAAAATCGGGAGGCAGGGGGGTGTGGGAGGAAAAGAGAGTCCTTAACCATTGGATTGAGATCAACAAAGAAAATCAAGTGGGAGTTAAAATAACTCCTAGTCAATTGACACGTAGCCCCCCTATTAATTGCGAAGTACCGCTTGTTGGTCAGTGCTAAATGCCCACTTGATCTTCCGGTCTCGTTCTATTTGAGAGTAAGTAAATCTGTTGGTTTTTCGTTCTCTTTGTTACATTTGATCACAGGCAGATCTCTGAAGCTGAGGCGCCTTGACTAGAATGCTAACTAAAGCAGTCGTTCAGTGAGCCTATGTTCACAATATGGTCTTACAGCCACCGATTTCGTTACCGAGAAAACTTTGAAAAACTACCCTTGTTCATATGGGCTTTTAACCTCTATTAAGAGGGTTGTCTATATGTTTCTACCTTGTGAGTGGGGGGCAAAGGCGAGCTCGTGAGCTCCCTCATGCTCCCACCCGAGAGCAATCCCCACCCTAACCCTAGTCCCTGGTAGCATGGCATGGCCGGCTAGCCCTGCTACTGCCATCGGCATCAACTCCGTCGAGACGGAGGAGCTAGGCGGCACCCCTCCACTCTTCCCTTCTTCTTCCCCTCCTCTTTCTCACCGCCAACGTGGAGGTCGGATCCGCTAGGAAGAAGGCCTGATCCGGTGGCAGGAATGCCAAATCTGGTAGCCCTGGCGGTGTTGGCAGCTCCGGCGATGGTTGTGGCATGGTGGAGCTGTGGTTGGAGCTCCACATGATGTTGTTCAGGTGAGATTTTGGTGGTGGCAGTGGAGTGGAGGTTAGATCCGGTGTGTGGAGAACCTGCCCATCTTTCTTTCCTCTTCTTTTTTGTCCCTCCACTTCAGTTGGGTTCGTAGTTGTGGCGGCGCAGCAAGTCCCGCGGCTTCAGGCCAATTTAGTTGGGATTCCTCTCTCTGGGCGAAAGCCCACCCATCTTTTGACAACCAACGATGGCGATAGTTTTGACCGCTGCTGCCCTTCTTGGAGGCTTTGTCGTGGAGACCACCTGACGTGAAAGCTTTGCCCGCTCGGGCCGGTACTGATGACGCATGTGGGCACCATTCCCCTTCCTGGAGGCATCATGGTGGGTATCCCTTACCCATGGCCTCCTTGTTGGCGAACAAAGCAAGTGCACTAGTTGGAGTTGCCTCGTTATCCCCCTCTTCTTTGGCTCGAGGCCAATCCTCCACCTGGGTGGCTGGGTGCTAGTAGCGGTAGAGCCCGTCCTAAAGCGTGTTGCACAGTCAAAGAGAGTCAAAGCCCCCTTCTCATAAGGCAACGACACCCGTCCTTCTCCAGGTTGTCTGCGGCAGCTGTCCTCATCACGAGTCACGCCATGTGGCGTTGTCATCCCCCTCCTCTGCGGCGGTGACACTCGTCCTTTTGTGCGTTGCGGTGTGCTCAGCTTGTTTTTCTCTTCCCTCAGTGATGATGGCTCGCCCCCTAGGTGGTTGGTAGCAGTGCCGGCTGGAGTTGTGGCCGGTGGTTGTAGATCTGTGCATTGTGATACCGTGAGGATGCTTATTTGCCTTGTGGGTCTGGTGTCCGGCCTCTGGTCGTGGTGGCAGCAGTGTGTTTGTATCCCCGTTCTTTTCTGTGGTTTTTTTTAAAAAAAATTTAGTCCTAATGAAATTGGCTGGCAATGGTCCACTTTTAAAATAAAAACAATATGATCTTAGAATAGCTTCAATGATGTCATGTCATCTGGCTACAAGGATGACAGCATCTATAATTTCGCAAGACGGAGGAAAGAGAGCTAGTGCTGGCTTGGGGGAAAACAGGTAATACTAACACCCAATCTGTATGCCGTATGCGCAATGGATTTGGGTATGTTTTGTTTGAATACGGATTCCAGTACAACCCTGATAAATTTGACTCTAGGTCAGATACCGAACGAAAAGTACCCACAAAATATTCTGTAATACGGGTATCAGACAACGGATTCGGATTTTTTTTAATACGGTTTGTTCGGGTATTGCCCGGACAAATTTGTCTCAGGCAAACGGAAATACCCGCCGGTAATTTGTTCAAACTAGATACCCGGATCAAAAAAGTTGCCCAATGGCCATATCCACCCAGCCCAAAATCAAATACTCCCTCCGTTTTTTTTTGTTTGACGCATTTGACTTTTTGGCACGTCTTTGACCATTCGTCTTATTTAAAAATTTAGTGCAAAGATGTTAAAAAAAAGTCATATTTAAAATATCCCTATTAATAAAACAAATCACAACAAAATAAATGATATTTACAAAAAAGTTTTGAATAATACGAATGATCAAAGATGTGTCCAAAAATCAAAGGCGTCCAAAAAAAAAAAGAGGTAGTAGGCAATGATCCAATTCTGCGGTAGGTAGGCAGCTAGCTATCACGGCGAGCAACCAGCAACAGCCTAACTGGCTGGTAGCTAGCAATCGCCCGAAAGAAGCCCAGGTGGTTTTCTTTTCCCCAAAGAGAAGACTTATTAAAGTGAAAATGGTACAAAATAGTAGTAGTTCGAAAAAATATCTCTAATTTCAGGGAGATGTGTAGAACCAAAATGCATATGATTAAAGTAAGATATTTATGTGCAATATTTAGAAGTAAAATATAGGTTTGGTTTCGTATCGTGGCCCCTACGTAAGGGGGTACTCTCGGTTTAACCTCTAACTATTAAAGTAGCATCATTTATGTGTAGAACCAAAATATATATGATTAAAGTAAGATATTTATGTGCAATATTTAGAAGTAAAATATAGGTTTGGTTTCATATCGTGGACCCTACGTAAGGGGGCACTCTCGGTTTAACCTCCAACTATTAAAGTGGCGTCATAGGCGCATTGGGGTCGCGTTCGATCTGTTGCCATGACCCTAGGTTGTTGGTATGCTCTATGTTGCGTTGTTGGGAAGGATTATCTATAATTTTTGTCCCATAGATGCAAGCAAGAGCCAAATTGCGTTGCCAAATATCATGCCTACAGTGTCGTTCCAAGATCGCATTTTGTTGATTTCTAACAATGATGACAGCACTCAAGACGACATGCAGCTCCCATGCCATGCCCAAGCTGTGTCCATCTTGGGGATGAAATGCCATGGAGTTGAGTGTAGGGCATGAGGCAATGTGGCAATGTGTCAGGGCTCTGATTGACGGTGGGAAGCCTTGCCAACCACTAGGAAGTGCCGGTGATATGTGCCCGATGACGACGAGGATGACCACACTGACACGATAAGTGTGTTATAAAATGATTTCACTTAATGTGGAAAGATGAAACCAAACACTCTCTCTTTCGAATCTGGCTCTAGTGATGCTGGACAACCGAACACATCCTTTAGATCGGCTTAATCTAGTTTCCACCAGTCCTGTCTGAACTCATACGAGCCAGACTCAGTTCGAACAACAACCAAATAACCCCTTTACTTATCTGATTTTGCTCAATCACAAGCATCTGTGTTTTGAGCAAAATCGCAGGCGATTTTGTTGTTATCTGGATCCGCTGTTGTTGTTTTCTTCAACTCCCGCCATAGCCGCTGTGCCGCAAGATTAGGATTTAGGGTGGGTTACCTATGCCCCTTGATCAGCTTAGAGGGAAACAGGGTGAACAATGGGGAGGGGATTGTGAGGGTGCGGCAAAGCCGGCATTGGCACGGTTGGAGCCAGGGACTAGGCAAAGATGGCCAGATGGTAGTGGTACGTGGGTGGATCGACACATGACATGGTTGGGTTAGCGTGGGCGAAGCAGGTTAGGCGGCGGAAGGATAGGGGGTGCTGCGGTGAGGGCGCCGTCAATCACAGGTTGATGGATTGGAGCAGCCTAATAAGGGGTGAGGCCGCTATTGGAGGAGGAGGAGGAGGAGGAGAAGAAGAAGAAGAAGGCTCATTGGGGAAGAAGAAAGGAGGGGCACGGTGGTGACCGCGTTTTTCCTGAAATGCGCGAGATGCCAGTCTCCTCCTGCCGATCTTGTCGAGTTCATAAAAAATTAAAGCTCCGCTACATACAAGTAATCAAGTAAATACGTTTCACGTACGAAACAAGTGCATATACAGTCTTGCACAAACCAACAAAAATACACCGCAAGTTTGGAACACACCCAAGTCCCAACCTAGCTAGCTAGCTAACTTTCAGCAATAAACTACAATGCGGCCGGGCTTCTCCTCACCCCCGCCGCCATCTCCACATCCCCGGCGGCCGCTCCGGCCGCCTTCAGCTCGCGCTCCGGCCGCTCGACCACGTCGGCGCGGCAGACGGGGCACCACCGGCTCTTCCTCAGCCACGGGTCCACGCACGCCGCGTGGAAGCTGTGCTCGCACCTGGGCAGCCGCCTGCACCGGTCGCCGTCGGCATACACCTCCAGGCACACCGCGCAGTCCACACCAACGCCGCCGGCGGCGGTGGCGGCGCTTTTCTCCTTGAAGTCGTAGCTCGGCAGCGTCCCGAGCTCGTCGGCCGACAGGCCCTGAGCGCCGCCGGCGGAGCCCTCCTCGGCGCGGGCCGCTCGGTTGCCGGGGCCTCGGCGCAGAGCCCAGAAGACCACGAGGATATGGACGACGAGCATCAGCGTGACGCCGGCGACGAGGAGAACGACGGAGAGCACTTGGATTGGGGAGGCCATGCTAGCTAGCAAAAAGCATTAAGCAGTAGTGTTTAGTGTAGAGGAGCAGCTGGCTGTAGCTTTCATGTGCTCGACCAGCGATCGGCATATCTTGCTTCTTCCGTTCTTAACTTTCGCTTTGGATGTTGTCATATATATGGTGGTAGATAACGTTGAAATGCTTAGGAGAAACCGAAGAGGAGAGCACGACCAGCATGTCAGCACGATCGTATTAATTAAGCTACGCGGCGTGCATATATAGCATAGAGGTACACACTACACAGAAAGTGAAAATAGCATACTGGGGTATTTTAAAGCGGGAGATTTCGGTACTTGGCACTCAATTTGTTTGCCTCTCTGTATTTGATGCTCAATTCGTCTACAACTAAAAATTTAAAATAATATTCATGAATTCTATTAGGAATTTAAAATAAAATTCATGAATTTTTTCATTTCATGACATTCCAAACATTTTCTATTCTTTTTTGCCTAAAATGAAGAAAAAAACGTACCCCCCTCTCTAAAACTTTAATCGTTTGGTCATACTGAATCAGTCGAAGTTAAGTTTTGAAAGTTTTCAGATTTGGTCATAAAATGCTTGGCCATATATGATAAGGTTAAATTTTGAATTTTAAAATTTTCAATGTTTGAAATTTTCCAAATTTAAATTTTGATATAAAATTTTGACCTAATTCTATTTTTTTATGGCAAATTTCAATCTGAAAATTTGTTGATTCATCGTGTAACATTCAGGCATATTTGAAATTGATCAAATTTTGAAATTTTCAAATGTCACTACAGGAAAGTTCATCATTCTAGACGGCCCAAGCCGTCTACCATAGCTAGGAAACTGTCCACCCAAAGAATGATCGACGTCGGCCGTCGACCATAAGTCGACGACACTGCTCTGTCGACCATAAAAAAATGGTCGACAGTACACTATCCGGCCGTCGATTATTTCTGGTGTGACGGCCAAATCCCTCTGTCAATTTATGGTCGACGGCCGCGTGTCAGCCATCGAACATAATTTAAATCTAGGGGGTCCTTTGACCTGGATTATGGTCGACGGCATGGTCAATGGCCTTCTACCATATCTAAAGAGGAGGGTTAGCTGTAACCTAGTTTATGGTGGACAGCCTCGTACAGGCTGTGGACCATAACTTGTGAGCTGCTAGTTATGTCGACAGCCAGTTCAATGCCGTTCACCATAATTTGACTGTAGAAAAAAAAATTGGCTGAATAATTGCCAAAAAATCCAAAAAAATACACCGCTGCCACCGCGTTGCTGCGATGCCGCAGCTGGTACTGTACCTGCATGAAAAACCCCATATTCCCCACATATTTCCCAAATATGCCCACTTGCCCACATAGTGATATTTCCATACACATGCACATTTGGCACATGGCCACAAAATCCACACATACATCCACATTCCAACACAAATATAAACAAAAAATGCACACATAGACACAAATTACACACATATCCAATACTCGACTTATAGCGACATACATTCATCATCATGAGACCGTTTTTTGATATACAACCATATTTAGGATGGATTTGGAAAGAAATGTCACCGTTTATTTACGAGGAGGGGGGAAGGAGGGTGGTTGCACAAGCATGTCATCGACAAAGGTATCGTCGAAGGTGGGCACAAAGCTTCCTGTTGCATCATCGCCATGTTGCACCTCTTGTGCTGGGGCAGCTGACCCGGATCCCTAAGTAGCAATATTGATAAAAAAAAAAGATGTTATAGTTTGGCATTAGCAACATATTGATCATGTAAGATTCACCATGCCATTTAAGATACTAAAATTAGATGAGTTACCTATCCTAGAGGCTATGAAGGACTAGCTTGCTGAGTGTAGCCTTGAGGTGGAATTGGCCACATGTAGGGGCTTGGCATCGGCATATGTTGTGGTTGGGAAGGTCCGGAAGGTCCATATTGCCACATGTAGGGGTTTGGCATTGGCATCTATGCAGGAGCAGATCCTGACGCCTACAAGCAAACAATTTTAAATGTAATATATGCGGTATAGCCTAAAATGAATCAGTGCATGGGAGTTAAGAAATTTTACCCCGTCGTGACCAGGAGTATGGATAAACGACCAGAAGCAGGGCATCGGTGGACAAGATGGATCCGCGACAGGGGCTTGGGCGGTAGTGGGCGATCCTGAAGCTTGCAAGGAGCATTTTCGATTGTGGTATATTAGGTAGCACTTCACGTCTAGAGAATTGAAGCATTTACATCGACTTACCGAGTCTGGAGGATTAATGTACGAAGCTCCTTATGGTGGAGGGTAGGACTGCAAGGTAAACTGCAATTAGTGTGGTATCCAACACTTGATGAATGCAAGTCTGGATAGAACAGCTTGGTTTGTTCTCGCGTCCTCCTTTCGCTTCCTATTTAGCTCCTGAATCTGGTGTTGCAAGAGGCGAATCTGTTCCTCCAACGCACGCTTCCTCAAGGAAGTAGACGGGCCTGAAGCCCTTCGAGCTGCCCTCAACTCGGGCATGTACTCGGAAGAGCAGAGGGCGTCATTCCCGAACGCCAACTGACCATGAGCCCTCCCCCTCCATACGGAAGTGAATGATGGCGCGTCCAAGGCTGTCTCAAGAGGAGTGCAGTCAGCCCCGTGCACCTCAGTCATTGCCTCCACGTAGCGATCCTGCGGTGAAAACCTAATTCCCTACTTGCCATCCTAAAATAGTCAGAAAAGTACAAAAAATAATGATTCTCATCACCCATATTCCATTCATGATAAAAATAGTCTATGCAAAATTTTAATTAATTACTATATTCCAAATTTTCCCCAAAACAAACTTTCCTATAAAAACCTTTCAAATTTTTTAAATTTAACTTGCAACATCAAATAGTAGATGTCATAGAATAATAAATGCCACAACCCACCAATTAATTTACATAAATTATTACTAATATCTACCAAAGAAAACACATGAGGTATGTGAAAACACATATGAAATATTAATCGCACCCTGTTAGGTAGGCCATGCAGACCTGCGGCTCGGGACATGATATGGTCGACAGCTACTAAAAGGCCGTCGACCATATTTTGCAAAAAAAGGCTCTAGGGGCGCGAGCGTGGCTCGAACCCGGGACCTCGCGGGGAGCATGCACCTGCGACGCGCGCTGGTAACCAGAGAGGAGGAAAGTTATTTGTTCAAACCTTAAGGGCACTGCATCTTTTTGAGCTTGGTACGGGGGATGGTATGGTCAACGACAAACTTGTGGCCGACGACCAAAAGTGGGCCCCGTATGTCAATCGACTTCACCGCACCCTGCCAGGTGGACCCCACAGACCTGTGACTCGGGACTAGTGTTGGTTGACGGCTACGAAGAGGTCGCCCACCATAATTCAAAAAAATGGCCCAGGGGGCGCGGACGCTGCTCGAACCTGGGACCTCACGAGGTGTATGCTCCCGCGCAGCACGCTGTTGTCAAGAGGGGATGAAGAGTTTTAACTCAAACCTTAAGGGCACCACCCTTTTTTGAGATTGGTACGGGGGAGGCTATGGTCGACGGCTGTATTTATGGCTGACGAGCATACGTGGGCCCCATATGTCAGTCCACTTCACCTCACGGTATGGGCCTAGGGTTCATGGCTTTTCCACTGTCACAGCGTGCGCGCTGTTAGCATCAGTGTCACTGTTCAGCCGTGGTAGACGGCTTTCCGTTAGCTCTCGACCATATTGTGTGATGGATCGAGTGATGGACCCTTTTCCAGGGCTATGGTAGACGGCCGCGTTGTTGGCCACCGAGTTTTTTTTTTATGGTAGATAGCATAGAGTTGGATGTCTACCCTATATTTGGCCGTCGAAAATAAAGGATTTTCTTGTAGTGTGTCATTTCTTCAAATTTTAAACTAATCTTAAAACACGGACAATTTCTTCATCTGAAAATTTTCCAAATAAAATTTTTGAAAATTTGACCGATTTCAAATATAACCAAATGGTTCAAATTTTCAAGGGAGGGACATTTTTGTCACTTTAGGTTAATGTCTCTTTTAGTGTGTGTGTGTATATATAGGGAAATCCATTCCTACGTATGCATATATGTGTCTCCAGGCACCGTCATCTTATTGCACTTATATGCACACTAAAATCCATACACGCCTCTACTCCTCTCCTATGTTATTTTATAAAAATAAGCCTTTGTTTGGTCAAAATTCAACAAATCCTATGTACTTGTTCCTCTCCCTCCCCTCCCGATGATCTATCGACCCCCACCTCACCTAAAAATTTGAAGAAGTGAAAGTGTTCTTTTTTATCAAATTTTCACAAGTCCCGCATCACTTGTACCTCTTCTTCCTCTCCTTCCGCTGATATATGGACTCCCCACCTCACCCAAGAATTTGACGAAGTGAAATTGTGTTTTTTTTAAAATATGATGAGAGAGAGGACATGGCTACACGGATAGCAGAGCTGATTGGACTGGACTTGTTCCTCTGTATATAGGGAGATGAAATCAATTCCTTTTATGATTCAATAAACATTATTAAGATTAAACTGCGCATGCCAATGGAGAGGCAGCTTCGTAAGCTGAATTTCAGAAAAATAACCACGCCAAAGTTTCCCTTATTACCAAGTATATGCTTAGTTCTCATAGTACATACACGCCAAAGCCTCGATTATTAGGCCATTCCTCTGGAAACTTGAGGATTTCTTTCCGATAGAGAGAGACAGAGATGATGCACATTAATTAATGGGGGCAATTGTGTTCTTACCCTTGTTTTGAGATCTAATTGTGATTTTGCCCTCATTTTTTCTGGATTGTGATTTTGCCCTTACTTTTTCAAAGTGAAGACCACATTTACCCCTATTCCGTTAAGTGTCCTTAACGGTGTCAATGACACATGTATTTTCATATTAGTACGTTATGATTTTTCTTATTTTGAGTACATATTATTCAAAATATTTCAACAGTGATACATTAGCAATTGTGTTCTAGTATTTCACAGAGACATTATAGATCAACATTAAAAAAATTTCATAACAATATGGATTGAAATCATATTTAACAACCATGACATAAGGGGTCTAAATGCTTAACCTCCAAGCGAGCGAGGACGTAAGTATCGCGAAGGCTAATGAGATGGCTGCGGCGGTGCAGGGGCAGGACTGGGCCGCGTGACGAGGGCAATGCAATGCACAATGCACGGCGGCACGGCACGTACGGCACCGCACCGGCGCCCATGCATGCCATCCCTTCCCGCTGCAAAAGCCGGCGCCCGCCTGCGCCGCACGCTCGCGCCGCCGGTGAGCATGGCCAGCCGCGTCACCCGCCTGCTTGCGTCGCCCGCCCGCCCACGCCGCGGCGTTTTGTTTCCCGCTGCATCGCTTAGGTGCCCATAGCTTAACGGAGTTAAGAATAAGGGTAAACGGGTGGTTCAATTAGGAAAACAGGGGCAAAATCACAATCCAGGAAAAATGAGGGTAAAATCACAATTAGCTTTGAAAAGCAGGGTAAAATCACAATTTTCCCTTAATTAATTGTTCGATCGTGGAGTGGCTAGGAAACTGACGGAGGGTCCAAATTCTATATGTGCAAGTTGTGAAGCCGCGACACTGCTTGCGTCACCTTTCGTCAGCCAGGATAGGATATGCCAATTTCACACCTCATCCAGTCTGTCATCATGGTGGTTTGCCTTTGTTATATTCGGAGAGCAGTGCGAGTCCAATGACCCTCGTTGATTCAGGGTTTAATTTGATTTTGTTTAATTGAGTTAAACTTTGTTGTTTTTTTATATACCATTCATTATAGCATTTTGTAATATCTTTTTATATTTGTGAGATCTTTCTTAAAAATCATAACTTTTTAATAACAGCTTACTTTTTTTTGTGTATTTTTTAAATGCCTTTAATTTTAGGTTCAATCAAATCGAACAAAAGCACGAATCAAAGAGGTCCATACTCTTATGTACCGCCATCAGATGTGCAGCCATATCTATAAATAGTACAAAGCCGAGAGGCTCGCAGCCGCTGCCTCGGGCGGGCCACGTGGCTCGCCTGCCCGGCCTGTGCCGCCGCAGCCGTCGGATCGCGCGAGCCGAGCAGATCCAGCCCGTTGGTTTCGATTTAACGTATAAGAGGTTTTCCTCCGCACGGCTTGCAGGCACGCGGCGGCTTCGGCCGATTGGTTAGCACTGGCGACTCTCGCATGGGAGACGTGGGTTCGATTCTCGCCAGCTCCTCCACGCTGCGCATTTTTCCTTCGTTTTTCGCCCGTCGCGCAGCCGCGTTTTGCTGCGCACGCCCACAGCATGGGCGCAGGCGCGTTCCTTTTTTCGCGTGGGCGCGCTGGCTGCAACACGCGCTCCCGTCGCGCTGGCTGCAATGCGCGCAGGCGCCTCGCGAGCGCCATAGGCGCGCTGGTTCGACTAGTATGCATACAAAATAGGAGAGCTGAGTGCGCCCGCAGCAAGATATAACTACGCAGGTGCAAACAACAGCAAAACTGCAGCTCACGCTCGGCATTGTCATGCAGAAATCGTATGGGAGCGGAGACAAATTGGTCTATGTCGGCACTAGCGTTGATAACGAACGTCAATAGCATTGCATACATATATATCTCACATGTGCACGAAAGGAGCTAGCCATATGCTACCTAATCCTCAAATCTCTAATTGTACTTAATGTTAGAATCAAGCTTTAAAGATTAAATAATTGGTAAAATGCGAGCGCCAATGTCCGGACGTCCGTCCGGACACCCAGCGCGCCGGACCAACCTCGGTCGTTGGATCGAACGCAGCGCATGCATGCGGACGTCCGGCTGCATCAGAACGAGCGCGGACGTTGTTAGTCGATCAGTTGATTAAATTTCCAATTAAACTTTGGATTTTTGTATAAAATTCAAACAGTGTTCAAAATATGTGGAATAAATTTTATAAATCTTCTAAAATCGAGAGCAACCCATTTTAAATACTTTTTAAATTTTTTGATTTGTTTTTACTTTTTCAATTTTTTGATATGAAATTAGGAGAAGGTGCTTATGAAACTTACACCTATACTAGCGAAACTTGGCCGTGTGCGGATGAAACTTGGCCGTGTGTTGATGAAATCTGATGAAACTTGGATGAAACTTAGATTAAACCTGTGAAAACTTCATGAAACTTGAAGAAACCGGATGAAACCTGATGAAACTTGAAAAAACTTGAATGAAACCTAACGAAACTTGACAGTTCGGCAAAGTTTAACGAGTATGAAACCCAAGTTTCAGTAGACGAAATCCAAGTTTCAGTAGGCAAACCCCAAGTTTCACCAGGTAAGTTTGAAGATTTATATGGCAACATACATCTTATTTTATTCGTAAAAATACGAGGAACACGTTGGTGCAAACGGTTTGTGGATTAGAGCACCTAGTCAAAAAATTATGGCCACTGAAAAAAATACCGTGGGACCCACCCTGCTACCGGCATAGTATAGCTTCCTGCGTTCGCGCGGCTGGAAGTGTTTTCGTTGGTAAAAATAAGAAAGAACGGTATTATACGTAACAACCAAATCACTAATATTAACAGCAATATGTTTATGTATATACCAATGTACATAGCACCAAACCATGTTATATTTATTTATCTGTGAGATAAGATACTGGTACCGGTTCTTCGATCGATGTGCAACAAAAGCTTATATTTGTTTGTTCAAATTTTTGAATGGCACAAATACGCATATTTTATACTTCCTCCGTTCCAAATTGGTAGTTCACTGTTGACTTTTAAATATTCTATTTGACCATTCGTCTTATTCAAAAAATATATGTAAATATTATTTTTTTTGTTGTGATTTATTTTATCATGGAACATATTTTAAGCATTACTTATATTTTTTACATGTTTGCACTATTTTTTTGAACAAGACGAATGGTCAAAAAGCGTTTTAAAAAATCAACAGTGAACTACAATTTGAAACGCGGGGGTATGTCCCAACTCACAATACAAGCTAGCATGGCTGGGTCATATGCAATTCTTCACTGGTCAGTAATATGAACGATGTTAGTTTTTGCATGTGTTCACATATTAACCGGCGCACACAATTTCCTTCCACCTTCTACGCGTCGATGTATGTACCGGCCGGTTGGTAATTAGAAATGGCACATAATTTTTTATCTCCTAAAACATTTCGCTGAAAAATTCTCTTGTATCTCTGTATCTTCATCTCCACATTGGTGCACTGGTGGCGCTACCTAGTTAGTAAGTACTCCCTCCATTCTAAATTGTAGTTCACCGTTGACTTTTAAAGACACCTTTTGACCATTCGTCTTATTAAAAAAAATAATGCAAACATGTAAAAATATAAGTCATGCTTAAAATATGTTTAATGGTAAAACAAATCACAACAAAATAAATAATATTTACATATATTTTTTGAATAAGACGAATGATCAAATAGAATATCCAAAAGTCAAAAGTGACCTGTAATTTGGAACGGAGGGAGTAGTAGCTAGAACGAACCGGTGATCTTAGCTAGGCTAGCAAACTAAAACATTTTTAAATATGTTTGAGCGGTTCTGCCAATTCTAGTCATAAATCAACAACGAAAATGGGTATTCGTGCCTGTCACAAACCGATATAATTGATTGCGCATGTCAGTGTTTTGAGCCTATATTTCCTTATCTTAATATCTTTCCTTTAAACTTTGAGTAAAAAGCATACATGCCACTACAGAGTCACCTTTGTACACATATGTTATTGTAGAGTCTCTAATATCGCAGACGCCATTATAGAGTGATGAATCGTGCATATATGCCATTATTAAGGCTAAGAGAAAGTTTTGGAAGAAATATACAAGAATATACGGTATAAAATACGACGAGCAGGCCCACATGCATCCTCTCTTCTATTCATCTTCTTCCTCCCTCTCCATTCTCTCTCTCTCTCTCTCTCTCTCTCTCTCTCTCTCTCTCTCTCCTCCCCTCTCTTTCCCGGGAGGTAAGGGGCACACCAACAGCGGTGGCCACCGCCACCCGACAAGCCGACGGCGTGGTGTCCGCCATTCTCCATCCTCGAGCCCCTGCCTCTTCACGCGCATGGCCGGTGGCAGCCACGCCGTCCTCCTCGCGTGCACGGCAAACGACGCCCAGACACACCTGCTTCGATGCCAGCGGCGGCACACCCCCTCTTTGCACGCATGGGCAGCGACGCCTGCGTCCACCTGCTCCGACGCCAACGGCGATCGGCGAGTCGGTGCCCCTGCCTTTCCACCTCGCGCAGCGGCGGCCCCACCTCCACCAGGAAAGAGAGAGGGAGAGAAGAGAGAGAGTGAAGAGGGAGGAAGAAGATGAATAGAAGAGAGGATGCATGTGGGCCTGCTCGTCGTATTTTATACCGTATATTCTTGTATATTTCTTCCAAAACTTTCTCTTAGCCTTAATAATGGCATATATGCACGATTCATCACTCTATAATGGCGTCTGCGATATTAGAGACTCTACAATAACATATGTGTACAAAGGTGACTCTGTAGTGGCATGTATGCTTTTTACTCAAAGTTTAAAGGAAAGATATTAAGATAAGGAAATATAGGCTCAAAACACTGACATGCGCAATCAATTATATCGGTTTGTGACAGGCACGAATACCCATTTTCGTTGTTGATTTATGACTAGAATTGGCAGAACCGCTCAAACATATTTAAAAATGTTTTAGTTTGCTAGCCTAGCTATGATCCCCGGTTCGTTCTAGCTACTACTCCCTCCGTTCCAAATTACAGGTCACTTTTGACTTTTGGATATTCTATTTGATCATTCGTCTTATTCAAAAAATATATGTAAATATTATTTATTTTGTTGTGATTTGTTTTACCATTAAACATATTTTAAGCATGACTTATATTTTTAC